>JBBDHI010000014.1:18914561-18925418 GCA_037177115.1 Craterocephalus stercusmuscarum
CTCCTCTCCTCTCCTCTCCTCTCCTCTCCTCTCCTCTCCTCTCCTCTCCTCTCCTCTCCTCTCCTCTCCTCTCCTGTTGCCTTCCCTCATTCTTGATCCTTTGTTTTCACGTTTCAGTGTGTGTGTCTGATTGCATGTGAAGAACCAAAGTAAACAGAGGGAGGAGTCCGGGCTTTTATCTGGCACTGGAATCGCATCCATCCCGCATCGCTCTTGCCACTCTTTGTTGCTGTGCTAACACTATGCTAATTTGATGCTAATTGACCATTCACTCTATTGGCTTTGGCTGCGCCGATGCACACAAGCGGATGCGAGCTGAATCACTGTTTTGTTATATATTGTTCTTCTACCTGGTGGGTTGGGTGAGAGCACTTAAAAGCGGTGTTAGAGTAGTCTCACACCCAGCGAGCGAGTGTGTGCACTGCAGCTTTAGTATCTGCAGGAGAAAGGTGGAGCCTTGAGTGATTTAGCAGGAAGCTGTGGCTAATTCAAAGCTGTGTTATCATTTAACCTGTGGTGGACTGATTAACATCAGCGTTGTGACAGGATGATCCATTTCAGTTTGGGAGATGAGAATATGTGTGCGGTTATGGTGGAGCGATGCAGCAAAGCGGTGCCTGTGATTGGTTTCTATGTGATGCATGGCTTCTGTATGGTCCCGCTGCATGTCTGCCAGGGAAACACCTGCTTTCTATTATTCTGTGTCTGTCAGACTGCCGGGGCACGACCTTATCTCCCCGACAACCGAGGCACCAGAGACGCTTAGATTGATTATTTTCAGTCTGCATATCCGCTCCTCCTCCACATGTCTGTTTCTGTGCATGATGCAGCCGCTGTGTTTATCTTCTTCACTCACCTACTCAGCTTTCTCTCCATGTTTGCACCCTTCATGGTTCGGACCGTAATCCTGTATTCTCATCCTCTTTCCTCCCTTGCGCCATGCCTGCAGTGATGTTGGCACTGGGGATAACACTGTAAAAAATAAGATCTCGAGAACTGTTTTCAGGCTTTGATGATTTTGTTTTTCAGATTTTGGTGACTTTTTCATTGCCCAATTGAATTCTGGGACAGCTGCTCTGCCTTGCTTATGTAGCATGCAGTCGCAGTGCAGATGCCAGCCAGTCAGACTGTCTGACTGATTATAGTGGCTGCCACTCCAGTTCCAGCCTGCAGAATCGCCCGCCTCTGAGCTTCCAAGCCTTTTGTTCGCATGAATCCTGCAGAAAGTGAGAAAGGGGTCGATGATATCTGTCAAGGAAGTCGTTCGGTTTCCTCAGAGAATTTTTTTCTAAATTGTTAATTTCTGAATAATGTCACACTACTGAGTTTGCAATTGAACTTATCTAGAACAGTGGGGTTAATTTTTTCTGAGTCAATGCCTTAAGAATGAACAGTCCCTTGAAAAAGAGTGACGGTGGGCCACTAGTTGTTTTCTGTACAACCAGTTTTCTGTCCGTGTGTAACCAAGTTCACATGTAGTTCGGAAAATGAGCTCAAATCAAGCGTTTACTCCATCATGTTCTGGGTGTAGCATGAACAGGTGTTTCAGTGATGAGATGGGGCTAATTGAATTGAACCGATGTTGACAAAATATTGCTGATGGGAGAAAAGGCTTTTATTTGTATCATTTTATTCAGGCTATTGTTTTCTGAGTAATGCTGAACCTTTATGCAACAGTTTAAATAACAGCCTTAAAGGATACCTGATATCACGTCCGGCTAGTTTAGCTAGCGATAGCGGCTATTTTTTTAGCTTTAGAATGATGGACTTTCTCTGCCAATGGGGTTAACTTTGGATTCTGATCAGCCAGTGAGAGCGTTCCCCTAGGCATCTGGAAGTTACCAAAGTTAACCCCAAAGAGAGCGTCACGCCAAAGCTAAAAAACTAGCTGCTATCGCTAACTAAACTAGCCGGACATGAAATCTGGGATAGCTCCTTTAATTTCAATGGGCCACTTATTTGCTTACAGTACATTTAACTTTTACATTTAAATGTTAGTCAGCCGAACAATTGAAGGCTTTTGGAAAATGAATCTCTCCTTCTTTAGCTGACAACTGATCTGTTTTATTCTCTCCTCTTATGTTTTTTTTATTCCTTTTTCTCTGAAACATTTCAGGAAGTAATGGGGATCTTTGTTTTTGTTTAAAACTCTGCCAAGTACAACTTGTATAGCAAGACATTTTCAGAAGATAAAATGACACAATCATCCTTTCATAAACAGAAGATCACATTTAAATTACCTATTTTGACACTTTCACATGCGGCCACTGATAGGCATGGGTGACTTGAATACTAACCACAGCGTCTGCTGAACAGGATGAAATGTGATATGCCATCATCCTGACATTTTTCATTATAGCCACACTGGCTGCAGGAACATAATCCCAAGCTTTTTGTTCTGTAACAGCACGTTGTGTTTATTTCAGATTGTTCTGCAGCTCTTCAAATGGCCTGATTCATATTGTTCTCATTCATGTTTTTCTGCATGGCTCTAGATTAGTTTTGTTGTGTACCTACGAACAGAAATGTAACATATAGAAAAACATAAAAAATCAAGCGCCTGCCAACCGCAGCATCGTTCACCGAGTACTTGCCCCCGCAAAAACAAAGGTGCTTGGTAATTACAGAACACGAAACCAGCGCATGGTGCATTTTATTAACAGCTGGAAGGAAAACATTCAGATTGATTTCATTTTTCAGTCCTCAGTGCATGATTATTGAAACGCCACAGCAGACAAAAGGGGTCTACTGCTTACAGGGTTGACCGCAAATTGGCTGATTATTTTCCACTGCAGTGCTAGCAGGGTGTTATACAGGTTTCACAGAATGTGAAAAAGTGTGAGTCTGCTTAGTGCGGAAGCAGAGTGAGTGTGAAGTAATGAGCAGGGCAGACAGGGGATTTGGGAAAACACTGGTGTTGCTTTCGTCTTATCAGCTCTGCTCTGAGCTGCTTTTCTCCGCCTGCAAACAACTGGAGAGAGCTGCTTAACATCTTTGACTGGGAATAAATGCAGTTTAAGGATATATAGCAGGGACACATTTTTATTCTTTCTATTATCCCACAGTAAATTGACATATTTGTTAAAAAAAAAATCAATTTATTCATTTTGTCTGCTTACTAAAACCTGTCAAATTTTTCTCAAAACAGACGGATAAGAAACATGATTCATTACCTTCCCATCCCTTTAAAGGAACTCATTTAAGGATAAATGGCAGCCAATTCTGCTGGTTTGCTTTGCTGTGTTTTGTGTGCAGCTCTAGCATTGATAGCGAGCGATATCTAATTATCCCCCTCTCTCCCCTCTGACATTCCTCCATTACTTTTCTGCTGCCATCCAGTCTTATCTTTCACGCACACACTCCACACACATCGGTTATGCAAGCAATTGTGCTGCATTGTGGCAAATCTTTGTTCCAGAGATCCGCGCACTTCAGATAAATCAATTGTCTCTCTAGAAACCTGCACTCCCTCTCCACATGTGCACCTTCTTTCTTTCAATATTCAGCCAATTTCATTTAATTTCTGCCCACAGAGGAGGTGATTCAGGGTAGCTTCCAGACTCCTGTTCTTAAAAAAAGCATAAACTGTAGGTATGTAAGCCTGTAGGCTTGCATCAGGGGGCTCATATACCCGTCTGCTGCTACAGGCTGCTTTTTTTTGTCGTCACTTTGGTTGCCATTTTCTTCGCAATAATTCTGAGTTCATGATATGGGTTTTACTGCAAGGCTGAGGGCAACAGTTTAATGAAAAGCTGCATTTTCAGTCCACCCATGTCAGCACATGTGAAACAGATAAGTAGTTTAAATTTTTTTTATTTTTTTTTTGCCTTTTTGTCCTGTTTTGTGTAAACTAGCTGTTAGCTATTAGGACAGTCAACTCCAAATCTCCACTGTTAAATATGATTATGTGAAAAAAAAAGAAAAGAAAAAAGACCCTTCATAATTGTGATGAATAACACACCAACAGACTTCCTACTTATAAAGGAGGAAAAACTGTTCAACGCCTTTTCCCACACTTCAGTTAAACCAGAAGTCCCTTCCTCTCTGCTGTGTCACTCTCAGGATTTCATGCCCGGTTGGTTTAGGTGAGGCAGAACACCGAGAGCAAATCTGATTTCTGCGCTGCTTCATCTCTTCCGCTCCAACTCTCAGAGAGGAATCTCATCTATTGTCATATAACCAGTGTGACGGGCTGTAACCCGGCTTGGCTGTTAAAACCATTTCCGCTTCAGGCTGTCACCCACATCCCAGAATAAACATCTTGATTGGACATTTGGAATATTATTGTCAGTGTCTGCGGATTCGTTTTATAATGGGGGTGCCATAGTTTCGACTGTGGAGGCGGCAGAAAGCTGGTTTTATTTCCTCCTTAACACACACATTCTCAAGAAGATCCTGCTTCATCATTGTTTTCAGAGCATCTTGTCCTCATTTGCTCCCTGTTTGCAGTTTCATAGCCCTGCAGAGCGAACATTTTATTGCCATATCCACGGTTTGAGAACTGGTTTGTTTAGCTTTAGTCATTTTTTTAGGTCTTCCTGCCCTTCTTGAGCTCCATGTCAACATTTATCCCTGTTCTCTCCGGGCTGTTCTTTCCTCAGGTCCCGCAGCATATTTGATCCAGCTCTGTGTGTCACAGCTGGTTGGGCTGCAGATTATATTCGATTTGAGTGTTTACATTGCTGCAACTCCTCATCCATGACAGAGGAACGACAACATATCCCTCTTCCGTGCTCCCTTTTCTCTCATTTTGCCTTAGCTTCCTTGATGTTTCCCTGCATCCACCAATTCCATCATGTAGTCCTTCTTGTCTTTCAAAGTTGTTCTTATTTTTATTTCTGCATTCGCTGTGACGTCTCCCTCTTTTCATTCTTCATCCCATCAAGATTTCTGGTGTAGACAATTAACAGCGTGGTTATTGTGGAAAAGGATGCTAGCGGCTGAGCAGCGAGGAAACAGCCTGATGCTTTTAAATATGCTATCAGATAGCATGAAAGTCAAGTTGATATCTTATCTGTGGTGTAACTGTAGACCTGGAGGCTCAGAAACATGAGAAGTGCACTCTGGTCGCAGCCTGTAGGCCGTTACAGCGTCAATAAATAATGAATATTTCCATTTTCCATTTCCATGCCATTATTTTGGGTCAGGTGTGCACATTACCTGTGAAGAGACTGTCTTGAATTGGAGTCAAACTGTTCTCTCAAAGTGATTATTTTCAAATTTCTCCCATTTTTCATTCATGCTTATCATACGTTGATGGGTGGTCATGCTGCAAAACAACAGAGCAGTGTTTCTGTGGGAAAAAAACAAATATTTATTTTTACCATGCAGAGTGGAAGTGATGTTTGCAACCCTTCCTTAAGTCAGATGCAACATGAGAATCATATTATCATTGAACATATGAACAACAGTGTATAATTTTAACACCACAGCACTGATTAATGTTAACTGAAGGCACAAAAAAGCAATAATTTGCAGGAATTGTGAAAACTGCTTTGCTTTACAGTGATTTTTAACAGATGCTGAAACATTTCAGAAAGGAATTTGCCGCCTGTGTGAGTATTTTATGGTTCAGGCTGTTAAGCTGCTGTTACTATTTTATACAATTTAGTGTGTAAAGCAAGGTCAATTTATTTATATAACCCATTTTGGGCACAAGATAATTTCAAGGTGCTCTACACAAATGATATTACAGCGGGATGCAGGAAAAAAGAATGTGAAAAATACAAACGTCAAAAGAAAAGAGGAAATAAATAGAGTAAAAGAAGTGATCGTTTAAAATCAAGAGAAAAGGAGGAAGGACACCAGATTAAAAACATGATCAAGTCTAAAATTCACGCTTAAAAGAAAAGGTGCTGATTTGTACTTTTAAATGAGTGGCTCAGTTGATCTGAACCTCTTTGGGAGTTTGTTCCAGACATGTGGAGCATAGAAGCTGAAAGCAGCTTCTGCATGTCTGGTTCTGACTCTGGGAGCTGATGAATGTAGTCTGAGTGCAGCAGAGCTGCTTTAGACCGCTGGATGAGGGACATCTAGCCTGATGGAAGGGTGAATGAGTCGCTGTTTGTGCACACACCAGTTTCTGTCCCTCACAGTGTTGCTTCCCCTGAGGCAAAAAACTCAGGTAGACTAAATACATTCATTTGACAAAACACAATGCAAAGCAGGAAAAAGGTCTAGTTTGATTGAAGATGGCTTACTCAGTTTTACAGCAGTTTCGTTTCGTATCGACTGGATCACTGTCTGTCATGATTCACTGGAACAGTTGAGCAGGACACTAACACAGAGATTGTTATCTGCCCTCCTGTCACGCTTCTGAAATTTACCCTGAAAAAGCCCTTTTAAGAGGGACTGTGATGAAAGAGGAAAGGACCCTCCATGGTGCCACTTCTACTAGTTAAATGAAAGTAATTCTTTAGAAAAACATTCTTACAGGCAATACTCTCCAAAAGTCACTATTATCAACTCAGGCCATGATTTTCCAGATACTTCACTAGTTATTCCAGAGTAGCACACCTCAGCTGAAAGCCCGATCCAATAGCTCCAACGTATGTGCAGCCAGAATCAATGAGTCCATTATCGGCCGCTCTCATTAATCGATGAGTTTAGAGCCACTAAAAGACCATTTGCACGCCGATCAGCTGGTTTGAAAGAGCGTTTCGTGTGTGAGAGAGGGTGAGGGGAGGCCAGCTGGAGATGAAAAATAAAGTGGACGAGAAATGGTCCAAAGAGCGGCGAGCGGAGATGAGCGAGAGGGCAGCGAGGATAAAGCGATGGAAAGAGGCGGGTAAATAAGCAATTGCTTATCCTCCGTGGTGATGTTGCACTGCGCTGCACCTGAACAGGAGAGAATATCAGCAAGTTGCCCTGCAGATGCTGCAGTCGGCGCCGTCTGTTAGCTGTCCAAGCATGCCCCGGTTCTATCTGAGCGGAGGGGTTTGTTTTTTGTTTTTTAAAGGGATATATGACATTTTATCGCTGCTATTAACATCCATCACACCCTTCTCTGTCATCCATCCCTCCATCATTTCTTTTGTTGATGCTAGCTCATTGCAGATAGAGTAGCCTGTTTCCATGGAAACGGACAGAGCCAGATGAGCTTAGTTTCTTGCACTGCAGTGTCTCTCCTGTGTGTACATGTAATGTTGTGGTACGTGTGTGTGTGTGTGTGTGTGTGTGATAACTGCTTTGGCTCTCCATTTCTAGGGCCTCCCTCTGAAGAAGAATGATGATTTATGAGGATGATGATGGTGTGTGTGTGTGTGTGTGTGTGTGCCTTCGACTCACAGCTGTAATTCGGTGCTCTTATCACTGTTGCTGTGGGGATTGAAAGTACCATGGGAATGATCAACATCACCATAGCAATGACATCTTTGGCTCAACTAATGGGGGGGAGGAGTGTGTCCCCCAGTCTAGATTTCGAGCTCTGCCTGTACTTTATGGCTCTCTAATGAAGTTGTACGTCTTGGACTTTGACTGCATCTGAAAGCGCTCGCTAACCATCCTGGCCAGCTGTCTGACTGCTGGTGGGATGTTATGTAACCCGTATAATGGACTTCAAATATATACACTGCTCTGTGAAAAGTTGTGTAAAACAGGATGAAATGTGTGTAGTTGTAAGGTTTGTGTTATTATCATGTTTCTTTTATCAGTTTCTCAGCATTATAAGTAAAGTGTTAAAGTGTTTGACATCTTTTATCGGAAGAACAACTTGTAAGAAAAAAACAGGTTTAGTTCTTGACTTATGACACAAATATGAATGCAAGTAGTGCAATAAATGAGTTAAAAGCAAAAACAAAAGTTTTTTTAATGTGGTGTGAACTGAGAGACAAGAAGTGAGCAGATTCATGCCATTATGAACATCACCCAAGTCCTGTCCCAACGCAATCTTTCATTATGATGATGATCCCAGGGTATAGTCCCAAAGAAGTCAGATAAGTGAATGGTTGAGCGATTTTAGACACAGCATTAGTTTTAATGGAGGATTTGAGGATTAATTTGCAGTCATGAACGGAAACAGGCCCGACTGTGGGACCGGGTGGAAGGCCACCAGCTACTGCTGCACTGAGAGTTTAAATGATACAATTAGTCTCAGATTTCTCTGTGAGGAGAAAGAAATCATTAAAGAAAGTCTGCAGCCATCAAGCTGCTGGTCATCCTTTTCCTTTCGTCTCGTTTTTTCTGACTGAAATCACTCTTGACTAGAGGGATAATGCGTCTCTAACAATAATGTCTCTGTCTGTCTGTTGCAGAACTCCCAGAAGAAAAGAGGAGCACGACCCAACAACAAACCTGACAAGAAGCCAGCTCCACAGGTAACACACAAACAAGAGCACCTACACACCGCTGGGTGTTCCTTTAGATGGTTCAAATAACCAATAAGCGAAAAAAAAGTCTCTTTAGAAACATTGATCCAACAGGCATACACAGAAAGGCGAGCATGAAGAATGAAACCAGTTTTAAAAGGTGTCTCTTAGTTGTACGAAGAAACTCCAGCCATCATTTCTGCATTACTTCCCATACAGGGATGCAGTTGGCAGAAACAGCTAAAAATATGAAATATAGATGATAAATGTCATCATATTTTGGGTGCAGCTTTTGGTGTCTGTATCGCCTGCGGCAGCTGTCGCCTCTCCAGAATTGCATTCGCATGTAGCGAGAAATCTGTGGGTGAACTCTGACTG
The DNA here is from genome assembly GCA_037177115.1 of Craterocephalus stercusmuscarum. Taxonomy (NCBI): domain Eukaryota; kingdom Metazoa; phylum Chordata; class Actinopteri; order Atheriniformes; family Atherinidae; genus Craterocephalus; species Craterocephalus stercusmuscarum. The sequence continues at coordinate 18,923,246 of JBBDHI010000014.1, forward strand.
TTATTTCTGCAGACGGAGCGGATAAAACAGAGCAGTGCTGACTCTGAATGATGAGGATCAGACTTGTTAGGCACAGGGAAAGATCTTGGTTTTGCATCGGCACGCATAAATAAGAAACAACCTGCGTTTCCATTCTGCTAAGTAATGATAATAATGTCTCGTATTATCTTAATTCCCGGCCTAGCGGCTTGCTTATTCACAGTGAAATGGTACCCTGTACCTCGCTCTGACTGTAATGCTCATAGTCTATTATTAGTGTCAGAGGGAGCATCTGGCACGACTTTAAATCACCAAGCAAAACCAATAAATGCTAAATAACAGCTAATGAAATGATCATTAGGCACACATCAGTTGTAAAGTTAGTTATAATGACCTTTTTCAGTGCAGAACAGCTTTTCTTTATTTTTGAATGGATCAGAGCTGACGTGTTGAGTTTGTCTGGAGTTACACATCCCAGCGGTCACGGTGTCAGACATCTTGCTTGTTTAGAAATGTGTGTTTATGCCAAACACCTCATGCTTGTGTTATCTTTGACCTATTTCCTCTGGGGATCACACTCGGGCTGAGTGCAGGTAGAAACAGATAGATCAGCAGTTCCTTCACTTCCTCTCGTCTTTCCTCCGGCCCCCGTTTTGCCCTGAAGGTGTTTGCACTTTACTAATCTTTGCATACCAAATTTCTTCTTGCACCAGGGCTACAGATCAAGCCTCAAACTCAATCTTTTTCCTCACGTGAGCTACGGAAACATTTCTTTTTTACATTTTCTAAAGTCACATCCTCTCTGATATCTTCTACATAAAATCACAAAAACTCTGCCAAAAGAATCTTTTCCTCTCAGCGCAGGGCATCTAAAGCAGCTGCTGTGTGAGATCAGTGAAGTGCATGGATGCAGATTGAAAACCAGTTAAATATCATCACCTCAGAGGCTGTTTGCAGTGAAGGTAGTTCCCTCCACTGCTGCTCCTCCTGGGCTTCCTGGTGCAAGCCCAAGCTTCCTTCCCAGACCACATACCATAAATGGCTGTAAATTCAGCGGCCCTCGCCTCGTTTAATGTGGTTGGAAACCCTCCACAGACTGTAAAACAAACACAGCCGCAGAGCTGCTTGTGAGGAATGAGAGCACGGTCAGATCAGGTCAGCTGAAGCTGCAGCCGAGTTTGGGATCGGAGAGAAATCTGAAAGTTTTAAATAGCTGTGCAGAGAGGCAGGAACTGGGAGGCAATGTGCGTCGATGTTATCACTTCTTCAGTTCAGCTGGGAAACATTGCATCGCTTGTTTATTGATGAAAACTTTCTACACTCCGCATGTCATGGAGTTGGCTGATATTCTTTGTAAATGACGGTGACGTCTGATAAAAACCACTAATGAGTGTGTTTCCTGAGGTTTCTCGGCTCTCTCTGTACCTTTATTTCACTCTAAAATCTAACAGCATGACTTTGACCTCATCATTTTGTGGGCAATATCCTCAAGTTCGTCAAACAGAGCTTTGTATTATTTTTCTTGTAAGTTCATTTGAAACGGTATGAAAGGCCTGATCAGAAGCAGCGTTGGGGGCTTGTGTCCGCTTGGTCTTTCTCACAGTGAGGATGTCAAAACTTTGAAAACAGGGAAATTCGGTTTTCACATGATTCACTTTCGACATCTGCTTTTTGTCAAGTTCCCAGTCTGGATGCACGTTAGTGTTGCAGGTTCACAGCTGAGCAGTGTGTGTCTGCAGCTTTCTCCGTCCTGTCAGGTTATCTGTGCATATGTGTGTAACCTCTGTCCCAGGATAGACTGAGCCAAGTGCCGCTCTCTCTTTGTGTCTCACTTCCTCACCAGAGTGTGACACTTCAGATTAGATGTGTGTGTCAATGTTTTCCCATTTAATTCTGTTTTTATTCACCTCAGTTTAAATTTAAAGAGGATTGTTATTCTCACTTATTTTCCATGATTAATATAATGAATATCAATGAGCTAATTAGATTATTAATATGAGGTATATGATGGATGAACAGTTATGCTTCGCCTGAGGAGGATTTTCATGTATTATCTTGAGAGTTTCATATCAAAAATCCAAAATTTTGGGGCCAAATAGGTCAGATTTCAATATTAAACAAATGTCATTGATGTGGGAATTATGCCATTGTCTTTGGTTTTTTTTATCTCTTGGTTGATATTTTAATTCCTTAC
>JBBDHI010000014.1:19016789-19026797 GCA_037177115.1 Craterocephalus stercusmuscarum
AATAGATGAAAACAGGTGAATTTCTGCAACATTAATTACTTGTTGAAATTACTTTCTTCATTCAAAAAAAAAAATCCATGAAACCATTTGCACAGTTAAAACATCTATATTGGTTACATTTTATTGGGGGGTGGTGCTGTCAACACTCATCTACTATTGCTAGATGAAGCACAGAGGTGTGTAAGAAATAAAGCGAAATTCTTTTAACCAGACTTTTATGTGAGATTTTGTGCACCAATGTTATTGATGTAATATTTAAACGTGTTTTTTAATGTTTTGGCCTGCTGTGTGAAGTCTTGTGATGGGAATATAGAGACCTGCGAGATATAAACTTTAAAATAATTTCTTAAGATGCTCACATCACAGAATGTTGCTATTAATACTCACATCACAAATAAAGTGAGCTGTAGTGTTTTTCAAGAACACAGGAGTGTCAATTTGTGTTTTTTACCATGTGTGTGTGTCTTTATGCGTCCAGGTAAAGCCAGCGGTGGGGCCAAGCTGAAGCAAGTATGGTCAGTTGGAGCCAGAGCCAGGCCTATGGGCAGAGGCAGTCGGATCCCATCCCTGGCACCTTTGCCCAGGAGGTTTACACCAGGGAAGCATTGAAGGAGGTTCTTCACGGCCCCAGAGCCCTTCTTTACAGTACAGCTCAGCGTCAACAAACACCCACTCTCCTGTTTTTATTCCAGCATGTCAGCACTTTTTAAAAACAGATATACTAACCCACACAGCACACTAAGCACTACAATTAAAGCCATAACCTTTTTCACTGAAGCCATGCAAACTTACAAAACCACACCTGTTCTCTCTGCCCATAGCTCTTAGTTGCTTCCACTACTGAGAATCTGTATTTAGTCACATCAGGAATAAAACAATCTCATATGTAAGAAGTAGAACACTCATACATTACACCTGTCTGTACATTAGGCTTCTAGTATGACACACACTTGGGGCGAGTAAACATGAGCTCTCTGTGAGCTGGATATCTTCTTACAAGGCTCGCAGTTTTCGCCTCTAAATTTCCACAATGCTCACTGCTGTTTAAATCCTCTGTGCAGGGGAGTTTTTCTACTTAAAGTTGTAGACTATGATTTTTTTTTTTTTTTTTACTTCACCCCCCTTTAGTTTAGGTGACCTACAAAAGACAGACATTTATATTTTTAGAATAAAAGAAGGAGCAGCTGCGGCAGAGATGCTGATTTTAGTCCTAGTATCCGTTAAATGGAAGGAGCTCGATTCTGCTTTTTAATTTTTTTTTTCTTAAACAATGAAACCATCTTTTCACAATAACACATCTTTCTGGTCTGTTCCCATATCCTACAATGTACATCTTGTACTTCTCCAAGCTGACACAAACCCCTATGACATCCTCAGGGCTGTTTGTTTTTGTTTCCTTTATCTTTAAACATTTGTCAAATAAACATTTTTTAACCTGCATTATAAAAAAAAAGTCATTTCTGCAGATTCAGTCTACGTTAACCTGTAGAGCAGCTGGTATCACTGAAAATATAATCCACCACTTCACCTTGAAAGTAGACAACGACTGACATGTAAAACCAGTTTTCCCGTAGAGGCAATGATGAGAGGATGTGTAAAGTCAATGTTTAGGGGCAAGCAGAAATCTTTGCTCCTCCGCAACGCTACAGAAAATTCCTCAGGCCTAAATCCGTCGACAACCTGATGATAACTAACAGCTTCACAGTTATTTACTTAAAGGTTTGCAGGTTTTGTCTTAAACTCAATACAAAGAATGTTATTGCTCTTTGCCAAAGGTCTAATGTTCATAAACTGAAAAGCACTGTATTTATTTCCCTGATTAATGCCCACTGACAATCTTGGGGGACAAGTTTATAAAGGAGTCATTCAAGTGAAATCCATGAGAGGAATGGGAATGATACATCCAGCAAGATTAAACCAACCCCAACAGTTTGAGGCACTACCTCATTTCATCAAACATGCAGAATTCAGTGTTTGGCTAAATGATCGGATCCATGTGTTAAAATCAAATGCTCTTTGAACAAAGGAGTCATGCAAGTGAAATCCATGAGAGGAATGGGAATGATACATTCAGCGAGATTAAACCAACTCTTAGCTTTCCATTGTATGGCTGTGGATGAACAGCAGATGTTTTACCTTTGTGTACGTGCACTGTAGTCAGTATTTCTGAACAATTTTGGCATTGTTTGGCTATTTTTGCTTTGCATTTGTCAATAAAGCTACATTCAACTGCAAATGGCAAATATGTGAATCTGTCGCTAAGAGTGTTAGCCACCTCTAATTAGCAGCTATGGTGGTATTCTAAATCTTTACCAGAGTGCTGTTCAATTTTAGCTGTTGATCAACTGTCTCTGTATTTACAACTCTGGCTGACTCACTGTTTTATTCACACTATTATACACAAATCTGCATTATTACAGCTTTGGTTTCTTTGGTTTTCAGCCTGAATATGTGAACAATACATGGTTATTTCAGTCAAATATATGATACAATTAATATATTAGAAAAACTCAAATCATTTCTTTTTTTTATCATTTCAGAATACTTTATGGAATAATCACATAACTACAAATGTTAGCGAGTCTCCAAAGTCCACTTTGCAGGCACAATAAAATCCTGAATTTGGTAACTGACCAGGGAGAACACCTGGATGTAAAAAGTCAAGTCTTTCATATTCAAGCAATCACACACTCAAACAATGAGGTCTCTAACCGAATAGTCTCTTTTTGTTGGTTTAAGATGAAAACAGTTTGACATGGCACCATAAATTAGCAACTCAGAAAGCTTCCACAACGTGGCCCTGTAGTGGTTTCATTAAATGATAAATGTTAGAAACAGGAAGTGCAGAAAGGGAAATAAATAATACATGGGATCCAAACTGTTAACCAGTTTATATCAGAAAAGTTTGCAGCCTTTTCATCAAACATGCAGAATTCAGTGTTTGGCTGAATGATCGGATCCATGTGTTAAAATCAAAAGCTCTTTGAACAAAACACTGATAATACGCAGCAGATTTGATGAAATGTCTCGATCATTTATTTATTTTAAAAAGTCTCACTCGTTCAACTTCAGAGTTCATCTTTTAGGTGTTTTTTTTATGTTTTGGACAGATTTTCAGTCATATTGAGGTCCTTTGCGCACAGACCAGTTCTTTGTTGTGCACCACGCTCCACATCCTGAGCAGCTCCTGCGCGCTCAGTTTGTGCACCACGATGAGATCTTTATAAAAGCAGGGCTCCCTGTTCATGGGGCTCACCCTGTGCCGTGTGATCCCAAATGTCCTGAAGCCCGGGTGCATCTCCGGGGCCACATCGAGCTTCTTCAGGCACATCCCCAAAAACACATCATCGATGGGGTACAACTCCAGGTCTTCGGATACCACGAAGAGCCTCCTGGCCAGCTGGGAGGACATAACAAACCCCCCACCTCCGACATAGGGGGGGTAGGGCTTATCGTACAGCTCTTTGGGTATATAATATTTGCTTTGTCGGTTTCGGATCGGGATCGCCTTGGAGATGGTGTCCCCCACAAACAAACGGGCCTCTTTGCGCTCCTCCACTTTGAAACCGATGAGCTCCAACAGGTTGTTTGTGTTCACAAACACATCATCGTCTCCTTTGAATATAAACTGCACACCCGGGCAGTAGATGTTGAACCATTTGAGAAAGTTAACCTCTTTCAGGGTAAGGTTGAAGAACGTGTCCATAAAGTCCCACTGCAGGATGTCCTTGTAGATCTGGTCCTCGTACTCGATCAGTTTTTGGAGGTTTTTAGTGTCTTTGCCTGTGGTCGGAGTTCCGAGGAGAAATAAGGTTTTAATTCTCTTTCCATCCACGGTGTGCTCCTTGCCCCAGGTTTTACGCACAGCTTCCCGCCGGTCATGTTGCTCGATGACGGACTTGATCACCACGAGAAGGTGCACCTCTCCGTCCGCGCACTTCTCCGGGTGGTTGATGAGCATCGGGAAGTACCTGCAGTGTCTGTGTAGAACAAACTGGTGAAATCTGGGATCCAGGCGACGGAACCAGTCCTTGGTCTTCACCGACGCGTCCTCGCTGCAGTTCAGAACCTGTGCGTCCCAGTGAGCTGGAGTCCCGTTGGACACCCGCTGCGTCTCGTTACGCAGCACCGGAGAGCCTGACCGCCACAAACTCGTTTTCACGGCACCTTTTCCAAATGAAAAACACTCAGAGCCGCACCAGCTGCCATCCCTCGCGTGTTTAACGGCATTTTTCTCAGACAGTTTGAGCTTGTGGATCATCAGAAAGGATGCAAAGACCAGAGACAGACTTATAAGGGACTTCAGCAAATGGCCCCGCTTTCTCCGAAAAAGGTGATCCATCGCTGTCACTGTGGCGCCCTGGGATCCTCAGTTGTTGGATGTTCTGCCTTCATAGTGTTTCACAACTTTGCGTCCCAGTAGAACGCGCCACCTCCGCCCCTCCTTACGTGGACCGGTTGTGTCCCGCGCAGAGTGAAACCGTAGCTCCCGGTGCCACTTTAGCCCATAACGGCGCTCAGTGTTGTCAAACATCGCTTTTCGTGGCAAGAAAATGACACATGGTTCCTAACCTGTTCCAGGACCCCTTAACTGACTTTTGTTTCCACAGAGGCTAAAGAGACCTGCTGTATGATAACTCTGCCTCAACCCCACCTCCCCAAAGATCTCCTCCCACTGATGAACCGCACCGATCTGAGACCAGCAGCTTTTTCGCTTTCTCACACTCATCAGGTGTCCTTTGAGTTATATATTTTTATATGGTCTAGGCCTAAGCTCGTTTCCGTTGCTATAAATACTGTATTTAGACTATCAGACAGTGGGAACAGAGTAGACAGAGATAATACAAGTCTTGATGTGGCCTTTACTGAGAAGCTTAAGGAAATGATGATGGCTGCAACAAAAAGCCACAGTTGCTTAAAGCCTTATAAAACAACAGATTCTGCAGGCCACGCGTTTTAAAGTTGAGCCATGAGCTATTCCAAAGCAGTCTGGTTAACTTGCCATAGTTTGTAAGTCGTCTGCCTCTTACATACTCACTTCATGATGTAGAGCTCATTGCTGTGGTGCAGGACTCCATGCTACTGCAGTATGTTTGGGATCATTTGCTGGCTAAAAGTGAATATGTGACCGGATGAAAAGCTCTCTTGGTGGCGCTGTGAGAGAAAAAAAATCTAAACTTTGGAAGTGGGGATATTTCTGTTGTTTTTTTTAAATGGCATGTTATATGTGCGAGCTTCGAAGTTTCATGTAGGCTTAGCCTGTTTCCGAGAGTTTTGTGATTTTTCAAATGGTATTTTCCTATTTTGTTCACTAGCATTGTATTTTTTGAAATGTACTTTTCCTTTGTGTTCTTGTATTTAGTGTTTTCTAATATTGTTGGCTTTTCTTTGAACCTTTTTGTGTTGTAGCCATGTTGTTTCTTTTTTTTATGTTATGTTCTCAAGATGTTTTGTGCTAATGAAACCAGATTTGTGTGTGTATTTCTTGTTTTTTTTCACTATTGTAATCTTTTGCTGGTATTTGCCCCAAATTTGAGTTCAATTCTGTTGTTGGTATAACTGAACATTGCATTGCCTTCAATATGTGTACCACTTGTTTTGGATAACAGAATTGATTTGTTAGATTTTTGAATATTTATATTACCAATAGATGGATCAATGAATATTCCTACAAACGGCTGCATAAAAGTACATGAACTAGGCTACATTTAAAGAAGATCCTGTGGCGCCATCTTGTGGTTATTTTGCCAACTACGTTTTGTTTGCGCTTTGCCCTCACTATCTGCGACCTCACATGACCCATTTACACTGAATCTGAACTTCCGCTGTGTAACCAGCGGGTCCGCACCATCTACTTTCCGGGTGACCCAGAGCTGGGGGGACCGCGCGGCTTCCCGTGTGGGCGGGATTTTCTCTGCATTTAAACCGGGATACCAGCCGGTTGACCCGCTCACATCCAAGTCATCCGACGTCAAGTAAGGTGAGGACATCCCATTTAAATACACGGGTGGGAGAAACATATCACACTGGGTTAGGAGAAAAACTGAGGAAAATCTTCATATTTGATAAATAATGTTTAATAATGTTTATTTACTTAAGTTTGGTAAATAACCACGCATTAAAATGGTTCCTCTAATTTTTTCTAGCTATGATTATGATTCTGTTCAGCAGCTCTAAGCAGTAGGTAAAGTTATGTCCCGAACCAGCTCCTGCATTGTCCTTATTTGTAATAGGAGACTTCCCGTGGACACGATTGCACTTTGCAGCCTACACAACTATATCTAAACTGAAACAAACGCGTGCACATTTATACGTTTATTTTCAACCTTTTTTATTGTGATTTTCTTTGCTCTTAAAGATCCATGCCTCATTTGTTTTGGTAAACGCTTTCCCTCCATTTAAGCAGCAAGCCCCTCCCCCGCTCGTCGTCATTTCTTCCCGGCCGGGTCATCGCCCGGCTGGCTGTAGAGGAAAGGACCCTTCACCCACTCTTTTACAGGACATAAACGTTGCTCTTTAGCATCAGAGCATTTAACATCCAACATAATACCCAGAAAGGGGGGAAAGGCCATATTTATATTAAAAATACGTTGATGGGCTAATTAAAATGCTCAAACTTGATTAAAAAGGAATTTATTGTGAAATATTTTCCACGCTAAATTGGTGCCAAAAGTACGCAGCTGCTGCTTTCACGCATCCGGCTGGTAAATGAAGTGAGACCCGGGAGGTTCAGAGGTAGGTGTGTAACGCTGCTGCTGACAGTTGCGGTGACAGCGCAGGACGCTGTGACCTCCGCCTGAACCTTACAGCAGGAAATAAACCGAGGAGGCGGCGGCTCACACTCAGACAGGCAGAGCAGCAAAGCAGAGGTAGCGCCACCACACATCGTAAATTACCCCCATGGTCCCGCAGCTAACTGAAGCTAGTCGACTGGAAACAGAGGCTAATAACTGACTACATAGTCGAAACTGAAATACACTGGAATACGATGCGCAAGGTAAGTATACATATGAAGTGTCTGTGTCTTTGTTATGTAATTTAATTGGTGGCTTGCGGCTATCCGGCGCGTCCTATTAGCTTGTAGCTTCCGACGAATCATTGGGCAGCGATTCGCCGTCACCTCTGGCACAGTAGCCCTCTGCAAAACTTCCACGCTGATTTCATTTTTTACATTCCACGAATGACAATACTTGGATTAGACGCCCTCCAATATGGCTAATCTAGAATATTCATTGTATTACATTTATTTAATTAATACGTATTTTTCTTTGTAAGCTAAGTTAGCCACATTACTTAACAAGGGTATCATTGGTGGAATTTAAGGTTCAGAGCTGACTGAAAGGCTCATTGCTCGTGGGTAATGTGACACCACTTGCAGTCTTGGGAGGAGTTTGGCCTGCATTGGATACAGAGGAGTAGTTGCGGCTTCAACAAAAACAAAAAAATGGGGAGGGTGGTGGGGTTCTACAAACTTTAATCTCGATTTGTTGTCACGCATGTCAACATGTTTGTCCCTCATTTCAAGCGTTAAAGCATGAAAGTGTTTGATTGGATGAAATGCAGGTGAAGGCGGGCTTCTTGTAACTTCGCTTTCTTTAAAGATGTGTCGAAATATCTGGTGCACCTCAGCTTTTGCGTCAGAGTATAAACATTTTCCTCGTTTTCTTGCATTCAAGGCTGTCAAAGGCAATTGCATGATCTTTAATGATAAAAGAATGGCAGGAAATGAGACTTTCTGGGATATAAACATTGAATGGCATAAGATTTCATGCAGCAGTGGAGGAACAGTAAACAGTTTGTAGAAGGGATGATTCCTGGTTGACGTTCTGCCTATACAGAGGCTAATGAGATAAAGCAGACCATTATTTCCATAAATTGTTTATAAAACATTAACTTCACAACCACAGAGGTCTGCTTTTAGTATTAAAAGATGGGGCTGAAATGGAAATCTACACAAGGATGGAAACTAGCGAAATTTATATACAATTTTCTGCTTCTTCCAACCAGTTTCCATTTGGACATGTATATAGCATATAGCAGACCAATACTTGTTTAATGCAAAGATTGCTGTCCAAACCTGGATGTGCAGCCTCACACAAAGACACCGTTGTTCTGTTTTTTCCTCCAAACAAAGGGATCTGCAAATTTCCCTAAGCGCTGCAAGTAGACTTTCACTTTACTATTTGTACTTATTGGACTAAGATCCGCTGGTCTCTTGGAAATCTTAAGATTTTGAGTAATACTTCTAAATAACAATCAAATTAAAAAAACCTACAAAAAGGTCTGTTTTTAAACTAATAACCAACATTTTGAGTACATAACCAAAATATGTTTGCTTTCTTTATATCTCAGCGGCGCGAGAGGCATCTGAAAAATGTAAACACACGCTCAGAAAATTCTCCAGCTGAAATGAAATCTCATCCTTCCCGTGCAGATTTTCACTGACAGAGGACGTAGCTGTTGAAAGTCTGTGCATGCAAACCCCGATCCATCTTCTCGGTCACACAACTCATTACCCGGCGCGCCGCTTTCCTGTCATCTTGTAATAAATTGCTGATTCGTTCCAGCCTCGCATGGCTTTTCTGCTACTTTTGAGTAAGCGAGGAAGATTTATTTCTCCTGTCGGTCACGATTTTGTGTCTTTTTGAGCAGTAAAGCAACCGATTGACTGAAACCATGATGTCTAAACTGAAACAAGCTGGCCACTCAGATCAGCTGGTGTCCTGCTTTCCCAGTAAAATACCTTCATTTCAGAAGTAGGTGCTATATCGGGGAATTTGTTCCTAAGCCCATTCAGAAAGCTGACTCCCCTGGGAAAAATTTAGCTAAATAAGTTGAAGTTAATCCACTCCTGTCTTGAGAAGGAAGGCTTTGTAAAATAAATAGCTGCTTAGCCGGAGCCTGAGAACTGCTGATATTATGACAGCTGCCTCTCAGCTGACTGAAACCACAGACTGGCCCCTTTTTAATGAAGTTTCGCCACGAGGGATTAAACAGGCTGTGCTGTGTTGCTTTTTTCAGATGCCCGGGCAACTGGATAGCTTGAAGTCCAGAAAGAGGAAGAGCAGCTCTCAGGTCAGAAACCCTATGAAGGTTTGTGTTGCATGTGTGCATGAGAAAGAAGTCCAGTCTGCAGATTGACTTACTGCGTTTAAATCGGCACATCTGTGTGAAACGTGTGCCAGATTGATTTTCTGTCACACCAGACAGTTGCACCTTCATGCTGCCAGCAGTTCACTCATCCACCGCCCTGTTCTTTAACTTCCTGCCGCAGGTTTCTGCCTCAGGGAGATGTCTGAAAAGTCAGAGGGCGCGTTTTTCGGCCGAGGGTGGTTCAGTCGTCCAGTCCAGCAGAGCGGACGATCCTCTGGAGAAGCTCTCTCTCATCAGCTGTGAATGTCAGCGGTCCGCCGGCAGCAGGAGATGCTCGGCATCGCCGGAGCTGGAGAGGCAGGAGGGTAAAGAGAACGAGCGGTGGACGGAGCGGGAGTTCGACAGCTGCAGAGCAAACGGCAGCTGGGACACACGGGAGCCGGAGCGCATGGATTGCGTAGAAACTAGTAAAAACATAGAAAGCATCAACTTCCCGGATGATGACAGTAATCAGATCCTTCCTGTGGAGCAGTTCTTTGGAAACCTGGATGTTGTACAGGTGATGTATTTCCCAATGTTGAGTTAATGTACTTCTGAAGTGAGTTTACACTTTGTTGGTGATTTTAAAGCGGATCTGTGCAACATTATCATAGTCATAAAGCTGCTCAGAAGTAATTACTTTGCTTGACTGACCTGTTCTGATGAAAAAGCTGACGTTCCCTCCTCTATCGGGTCTCCTGATACCTGAAACGGCGCTTGCAGTTTTGCCCATTGAGCTCACGTTTGTTTTGGTTTGGAAGTTCGCGATACACGAGACTACCGGTCATAAATCCATTTGAACAGATATGCATGTTTCATCTGCGATTCGTTTTTTGCTTTGATAATTACTTTTACTACATGCCTCTGAAGCCATGG
>JBBDHI010000014.1:19433467-19444378 GCA_037177115.1 Craterocephalus stercusmuscarum
CATAGATACATGAGAAAAGGAACGTTTTTAACCTGGATTTAAAAGTTTCTACATTTGGTGAAAGTTTAATCTCTACTTGCAGTTTGTTCCACTTGCTTGCAGCATAACAGTTAAAGTTAGGCAGTCAACCATGGGCTTGAAAGCTAACCAGCATAAAAAGTGAATGGAGTCTTTCCAATGCAACTCTTGTGTTTTGTGCAAATGAATACCCCCCATCTGTCCATAACGGAATAAAAGACAACATTAAGAATCCAAGACAGGAAAATGACAAAATAACACAGGAAACAGGATTAATATAAAGTTAATATAAAGTCTCTAACAATGATCCTCAAAAGTGCAGTGATAGCACTGTAACATAAAACTGCTAATTGTTAATTATCACCCAGTGCTGCTCATGCTGTTTCAAACCATCCATCATGGTGGAGCTATTTACTTGTTTTTTTAGACTTAATTTCCAAAACAGAATTTATCCACCATTTAGTCCTGAAAGACAGTGTCTGATATCAACTTTGACACATTGATGTAGTGTTTGGTATTTCACTGTGTGGTCCACTTTGCAGCACACTCACCAAAAGCATGAATCATAATTTTCATAGTAAACTGTAACAGTCTTTCTGTACATTCAGCCAGTACAGAAACAACATGCTTCAACAAATATGTCATTTCTGATTATTCATCACAGGCATTCAGTTCTGATGTGTGGCACTAGAGTATATGGGTAATCCACCAATACAGGGTTCACCTGAAACTATGAGAATAAATTCCATTATCATCTGAAAGGTGACATGCAATTAAGCCTGTAGAATGAAGGCAATTCATTTCCCAAATTAGTTTCTTTACAGAACTGTGCAATTATAGAGTTTAAAGGTACAGGGGGAGGGAGGATAGAGTTCTTTGACAGTCATTTGGTAGCTTTTCATCTTAAAGCCTCTTTCTATACTTCTGTGACAACTGCAAGCTGTCGATGACCCCTGTGCTGTAAAGGTTGATTAATTATACAGAGAACTTCCATGACGAGTTGACTCCATAATTGCTGCCTTGTTCCTCTCTTCACCTTGCTATGCTCTGCACTTCTGCCAGAATAGCAGTTGTGCACAATGTTGTATGTGATGTATTATGTTCCATCACACATAGACCAATTAAGCATTTATTGGATTGCAGCTGCTTGGTAATTATTGCATTTTGCTCTGTTTGCACTTCAGAAACACATAGATAAAAGCCCAAGGAGTGCAGCCGATCGTTTTCATCACTCTGGAATCAATTAAGTATCTTAACATGGATAATAGGTGTCTAGGGTGTATTTATTTCGCTGTTTGCTCAAAATGTCAACATTTCTTTGTTCTATAATGAGAGGATTGGGCCTGGGAATGACTAACTCAATCCACTGCAGGACTCCTAAATCAGTTGCAAACAAAATATAAATACTACAAAGTGTTCTTTGTATTAAGTTTCAACTTGTACTTGGAAACAACTGCTATAAACGTTTTTGTTATGCATTCCTGCAAAAAGAATACCAGACTTTTTATATTTAGATATTTAATGTTTGGGATGTTTTTGCCCCTCAACCGTGTAGTTGATTACATTAGTTTGTGACAAATGAGTGCAAGTCTTTCTTGACATTTTGTGATTAAAAGAGAGGAGAAAAAGAAAAAGAAGATTTTCTCATAGTGACTGATCCCTGTGCTTAAAGTTCTGTCTGTGTGATGTGTCACCTGAAGATCATGAAATATATATTATGCATGTTTTTTCTTTGGTATTTTATACCCAAGAACATTTTATCTTCTAAATATTTATATTTATTTATATTTTGTATATGCTGGGTCTGCAGTTGCAAGCATTTTTACCTTTCCCAGTGTGTTATCAGGTCAGGAGGATTATCCAGCAGTCACTCATAGTGTTTGGCACTGCAGCTGGTTTTACTCTTGAGACTTACCATCGCTGGACACCACTTCCCTGAGGCCATTAACCCTTAATGCCTGACCCAAGAATAAATGGAGGAGAACAGTTACTTTTTTAAAATCTGAAATCTCTGTTTGCACCTTTTAACAAAATGTAAAAAAAATATACAATTTATTAAATACATTTGTATTAAAAAAAAAGATAGGTGGTCACTACTTATTCTTATTTTTGCACTTTAAAGCCACAGTATGTAATCTTCAGTGACATCTAACGGTCAGACTGCGGATTTACAATGACTTATCCCCCCCCCCCCACGTTTCCCCCCACCGCCTCTCTCCTTCCAAGAATACGGTAGCCGTCAGGGGATACAATAGATTCCGCAACTTCCACATCACCTGCCTTGTCAAGTGATGAGGTTTGTTTAGACAGAGGTGCACATAACTGGTCCTCCAGAGCTCCTACCCAGCAACTTTAAGATGTATTCCTTCTCCAAAATACCTGAATCACATAAATGTGTCGTTAGCAGCCTGCAGAGCTGACTGGCTGCACATGAGCTAATTCAGCCATTTGATTCAGCTGCTTAGCGTTTATAGTTAATCATCCAACCTAAACCTGAGTAAAGTAGGCACTCGCCAACTCTGGCCTGTTTCTAACATGGCACAATTATAACTTTTAATGTTACATTGAATTAACTAGTAGAAAGGCTGAAACCTCGGCGTCCTTTTGTAGGCACGTCTCCCTCATTAATTGTCTCCATCTGATAAATTATTATCTCCCGATCATGAGTTCTTTGTCTTTTTCGTGGTGTTGTGACCTCCCTCTCAGGCGGCAAAGACTAAAAACGGTCTTTCATGTCAGTAGAAAAAAGAGATCATATTGTGTTCCCCACGGTCGTGTTTACTTCCTCCTTCTCCTCCAAGTACTAGCGACTGTAGTAGCAACACCGGGGGCAGGGTGTGTCCCTAAAACATGCATTGCCAACAAGTTTGTCCCCTTTAGGCTACCGCATTTGAAGATGGCAATGCAAAATGGCAATGCAAAATGGCAGCCATGTAGGCACGCCGCCACATATGTATTTATAAATAACTAATTCTAAGCAATGAGAATGTTTTTATTTTGATGCAATTGTGAATAGACTTCAGTAAAAAACGTATTTATGAAAGCAGTACTTGATTTTTAAAGGTACACTGTACCTTTAATGCTCAACTTCTTACAGGACATGTCGATTTTTGTTAAAAATTGTAATATATGGTCAGAGTTTAATGGGTGTGTAAAGATATCTAATTCTTGCTTTTGTTTATATTTATTCAGTTAAAGTCAAATATTTTCTTTTATATTTACACTTGACATCATCAATGACCAAAGTCTTATCAATATCCACATTTTTCATAAAATGCTGTATTGTAAATGCCAGTATAGCTTTGACTTGGTTTTTCTTTTAATATTGGAACAAAATAATGGTTGCAGTCAAATACTCTTTTATTCCTATGCTAAGATTACTCCGAGAGTGAAAAAGCAGAACCATGGGAACAATCTGTCTGAATTCCCTCAATAATAAGACAAATTGCTTCGCTATTTCCTTTCTTTATCCCTTCAGCAGACGATACATTGAACAATATTCTAGGAATGGAAGAGAGATGATGTTGAGCCAGTTTATCACAGAAGCAACAGTCACAACAATGTACCATCTGTTATACCTGAAGTGCATACATTTATGTTATTTTCATGCTAATGGAGATTTCTCTTGATAAATATAAGTGGACAGCAGGATGAGTAAACCATTTTATTTCACCTCTCTCACCTTGATAAACTATATAGTATAGTATATAGAATATAGTATTCAAATTAAAACCTTGTCTATGAAAGGAGAGTCCTTCTTAAGTTTTGGAAGCACAAGTCCAAGTGTGAAGGATGTGCCTTCAGTAACCAGTCTTCAAAACTGTGACGGGGTAGCCGCCAAAGTAGGTCCTGGGTGGAGGCAAATTTTCCTCCTCCCCATTTTCTTTGGTCAGACCTGTCATTAGGGTGCACACTAGTGGCAGGGTTAGGCTATAACAGTGTGGGGTTGGAATGGGTTAAGGCTGACCACTGAGAAGTTGGTGGCTGGTTTGGGGGCGTTCCCCTCGATTGGTTAATGCATCTCACCTGGATGAAGCCAGGTGATGAGGCCAATCAAGAGGGTTTATCTAGAGAGAGAGAGAGGGTTTAAGAGAGGATGATGTGGACCTAATGTGGATGGTCATAAATGATGTGTTTTCACTGTGTTGCACAAAACAGGGGAGCACCATCACAATAAACTTCCACTAAAGAAAGACGGCCACCGTGAATTATTTTCCCGAGACGCAGTCGCCTTCACGAAAACATTTTGGTTTTACATTGAATTGTCCATTCTCTCTCTGGCTCTGTGCTCCATCACTAGAGACAGGCTGATGTGGTCAACAAAATCTTCTTGTTTTTGGCCAGAGAGAGGGTAGGATGTGGTTCAGAAAAGAGGATGACTATGTTTATTTTAAAAAGACACTCTTAACATAGGGATCCGTGTGGAAAATCAATAAGCTTATTGGGTGCAAGGTAAGGGTCAAGACATTGCCACAAGCTTACTGTGGCTTTCGGATCTTTCCTCTACAACAAAAGCATGTGAGCAGATGACCTTTGCGCGGCATCATACTCCATTTTACAACACTATCAACAAAAGTGGTGTAATGAATTTGCTTGTCACTTGCTCCTCATTTCTTCCTATCGGCTACTGCATCATGCGCTGCCTCTGTGACTTCACTTTAATAAGGCGATGGAGTCTTTGGCAGGATCAGTACATTTAGGAAAGCCACAGAGGCATTGGTGATTGAGCACCGCTGCCAACGCTAAAAACCCCTGCATTGGAGTGATGGCTGATGAGTAACTGATTTGATAGAGGGCAATGTCTCTGTGTTGTTTGATAAAAGATCATTGTGAATCACTGTGGGTGGGTGGCTGCAGGAGCTTTTGTTCTCAGAAAGTTCAACTCTAAGTGTATTTTCAAACCTCCCTGCTGGTATAAAGGGCAGCTGTGTAATTTGGTTTTGCTTGTATTGTTTCTCCATCAAGGTCTAAAATCTATGGCATGCTGAGGATGGGAGGGGAGGGGGGGAGCTCCTAAAAGTCAATATTCATCATCACTTCAGAGCAAAAGTGCATGGGTCAATTAATAATTAACAAATTGCCCCTCAATGACCTTCTCCTTTTAAACAGCATTGGCAATGAAGATAAAATGGGAAATGCTCCCTGCATATGGTTAAAGGACTTTCATGAATATACAATGAGGCATGAAAGGGAATGTTCATTCCTAAATGAATTAGGAAGATACCTTGGAAGCAGCCTCTAGGACTTACCCACTTTGCTCGAGGTGCATCAACACATAATCAGTGGTCTGTCCTGCTTTAGC
Organism: Craterocephalus stercusmuscarum; assembly: GCA_037177115.1. NCBI lineage: Eukaryota > Metazoa > Chordata > Actinopteri > Atheriniformes > Atherinidae > Craterocephalus > Craterocephalus stercusmuscarum. Next base: position 19,438,788 of record JBBDHI010000014.1, read on the forward strand.
CACTGAGGTCTCCCAATGCATTATACATTGTACACTGCAATAGAAAGACAGCCCAGGAATTATATATAAAGAAACAATTCCATCTGTATATCATAGATTGTATGAACTTAATGGGCAGGCCTGTTGGTGCCGAGGACTTTAGTTTATCCTCTCATCTCAGAACAATTGTAATAAAAATTCCTTCTGATATGTGCCCCACCACCCCCCATCCTCCTTGACTACCAGACCAATTTCTGGCAGTAAAGAATCAAAAAGACACCTTGGATGTCTTGTTTTTACTTTGAAGTTTGATTATAACAATCAATGCTGAAGGTGCCATGGAACATGAAAACAGAAGCTTTCCGGTGCTCCAGTGCTTGCTGACCCTGCTGACCATGGCCGGAGTCATAGGGCGAGTCCAGCACAAGGTTGTTTTCATTAAGGTTTCCTTTCAGTCCTATTCTCAGGCAGTTTGATGGTGTTCTGTAACAGCGAAACTCATCAACTCCTCACCTGACAGTTGTCAATAATCACTCTGTGTCTTCATAATCCAAAAAACACAGGATTCAGTCAGTAGCTCTCACACAAATGACTATGGACATCATAAAGCTGAGGTTAATGTACACAAGGGAAATTACGAAGAAGTTTCCCTAATTATGGTGCGAAAGTGATGCAGTGTTGAGTCGAAACAAACAACACAAGCACAACATTTAAATATGGGTGAGAATTAGATTTGCAAGTTGTACAAAAGCGGAATAAAGAAAACAAAATTAAGACAAATGAAATAATTACCCACTGAAGTAGACATCACCCAAACCAACATCCAGCTATCTTTACTGTAATCACACCTTCACCATGTATGGCTTTAAATATTACCAACAAACTGGTTATGCTCAATGTGCACGGGAACACAGCTCTAAGCTTCCATAAGCTGAAAATAGGCTGGATCTTTGTTGCATATACAGTAGGTGGTTGTTGCATAATGCTCTTCTATGAGAAGATGCAGCAGATTTTTTTTTTTTAAAAGATCCCTCTCATCTCTGGGTTTACAGAGGCCAAGGTGTTAGGCCGTCTAATGACAATGACAGGCTGAGCTGACTCATTTTTCTTTGCTCACAGCTCAACAACTTAATTCTGCTGAAAGCGGTGGAGTTGGACTCTGTCTTGCTTGCTGTTACTGTAGCCCGACCGCCTTGAAGTACAGGCAGCTTCTGTCACAGTGGTCAGGATTTGTGTGTTTGTGTGTGTGTGTTTGTGACGGCGTAGGGACTAACTCATAAGCCATATTGATATTTAGCTTTACAACCCCCTTAGAGTTCTGTGTGAGCCCCTCTCGTCTGACACCAAGACGCCACAAATAGGGAGGGGGCTCTAGATCATAACATAGATGATAGTGACTTTTTTTAGATAACACAGAGGGGAACAGGAGGGACATTGAGAGCCAGCCTATAAAGACTTCATTCAACCTCCTGGCAAAAATCCTACATGGCCCTGCAAGTGCACCTGCCACTGCTTAGGGGCCTCATGTAAAACCAGAGAGGGAAGCATGGAGAGGGAAATAGGGAAAAGTCACCAAAATCCCAGGAGGAATGGACAGGGTCTTTGCACATGCCTGACTTTGGTTTTCAGAGGGGATAGTCTGTTGGATTTTCCAGTCAAACAGTAAAGCTGAGGAGGGATGTAACTTTATGTCATACAAGGGCAACATTTTAGCCAAAACACCACCAATGATGTCCAGGTAACATAATGACCACAAGTTTTCCATGCTATCAATGAATTCCAACTAAAATGAAGGTCTCTCTCACGCCCACGGCTGCGCGTGAGTTTTAAACAAGGCAAGCAAAGCTATTCTGTAAAACTAAAACAGTCAGACAAAATAAAGAGGAATGTGTATGGAGGCAAAAATACTCATATTTTCCTGAAGGGAAAGTTACAGCTGTGGGTTTCTGCAGTCAACCGAACAATAAGGCTTTCATGCTCGGCTGGCTGCAAAATGATCAAAGGAAAAATCCCAACCAAAAATATTTTATCAAAGTTGGAAATAAAAAAGAGAACATATCCATCACTGTCAATAACTAGAGGGAAAAAAACAACAACCGTACAGTAGCTGCTGCCTAATTTAGTTGATGGAAGAATAAGGTTAAATGTTTGAAGCTGGTCTTTTATTTTCTACTTTTTTTTTTTTAATTACTATTTTCATGCTGTGGGTAAAAGCAGGAATTTTTATTGTCATGAAACCACATCACAGCTGTGGCAAAACCAAAAAGGTGCACCCTATCACTCATACACCACAAAAGAAGCAACTGTAACTATTTCCCCCATAAACGGGTACAAAAATAGACTTGAATGAAATGCAGCATGATGACAGGTCGCATTTTGAGTGGGAAGGGTGACTCTTACTTTTTCAGCTGGCAGAACTCCAGCAGAACAGTTGCATCCTCCACCTACATTCAAAATCATCCATTCAGGCACACTGCAGGTTTGCCAAGGGCCATACTGGGGGAATGTAGGTCAGTGTAAGTTAAAGTTGAGTGAGAGTGTAAAAAAAGTAGCTTATGTGTTCAGTTTTATCTCCTTCTTTTGTTTTGTTTTATTACATTTGCAATGGAATAAGTGTGGGATTAAACACTGACCCCCACACACACTTTCAGCTTGTAAACAACAAGAATGAGGAGTAATGCCATTGGCTTCAGAGTACTCATGAACCACTGGCTGATTAGGAACTGGGGAGCAATAAAAGCCCTGCGAGCTTCAGAAAGAGGTGCCAGGGTCAAATTAGGATGCAAATTAAAACTACAATCGATTCGATAAATTGAGTGTGCTAACTGGACTGCATCAAGGTTGATTTGAATGATATACTTTCTAGTGTAGTGTGTGTTTGTGCCTCTTTTGTTTATCCCCTGACATTTTTAAATCATTCAGATGTCAGTGCAATTAGAAAACTCTAACTCCTTTTGCACACATCTTTAGCTAGATTAATTAAATGCTTAACTAGTGCTTTATCAGACAGACAGTTTTTGCATTTACAGTATTTCACTCTTGTTTAGTCCTAAAAGTATTACACTCAGTCTTCATGGGCAGGTAGAGCTAAAGATATGAGAGTGGTTGAATGTTCTTCAAAAATGACTTCTTTTTTTTTTTTTTTTACCAGGGGAGAATTTCAGTAGGGTTGTAGAGTCTGGCTGCAGGAACTTGTTTACATTCATCAGCAAGTGATGTGGGCCGATTAGGACCTGAATCACACTGGCAGTTCATCCAAAGGTGACTGAGGATGATGTCTGAACTCTGAGCAGGTCAGTCAACTTTTTCCTCATCAAACTGGTAAAAAAACAAAACAAAAAGGTTCATCCAAAAATACATTTTCCATCACATTTAAAAAAAAAGTCTTTGTCTCTTTATAACGTCCATCGTTCAAGTACCAAAACATTCTTACCATCTCACTAAACATTGGTGGATGTGTTTAACAACGATTGGTATAATTCTATTTATAAGTGCTTTCCAGGCTGAGATAACACAATGAATTAGTGCCTGATTATTGATGTGCCTATTCGTTTTCTCCAAAATGGCCACCAGAGGATTAACGTATTAGTGTCAGTCGGTATTTAAATGTAATAACCTTTCATTTTGGCACTGTGGCTGAGACTCCTGCTCCCCACAGTTCACATATGCTCTTTATCTATTTCATTATGATGAAACAGAAAGAGCTGGAGGGCACAGCTCTGCTCAAGGCAGATCCGGATGTGTCAGCGTTAAACAAGAGACAATGTCAAGGATTTAGTTCGAGCATACACCTTCATGCTTTAAGTCAGCCTGTCTATCTATCTAGCTCTTGATCTAGGATGTATATCTCTCTATTTAGAGTCTGATACATATCAATACTCTTGGGAAACGGTACAAGTAAGGAATCAATTATTTCTATTAAACTTCCTCTTCCCATCCATCCATCCATCCATCCATCCATCCATCCATCCATCCATCCATCCATCCATCCATCTATCCATCCATCCATCCCACTGAAATACAAAGAGGAAGAAAATGACAGAGGTTTTATATAGCTTTAAACTAAAGTCTTCATTTGATGCTTTTAAGCCTGACATTTCAAACATTCATTTGCTAATTATCTTGAAGATTCTAATATGCTTAATATATGAAATCATAAGATGTGTTATCTTTTAATCTCATCACTAGAATCAATTATAACTTGTGTTATCTCTATATTGCAAGCATTTCTTAGTGTAAAAACAGTCTCCAAACTTTAAACTGCTCATGCCTGGGTCTATAAGAGAGAGATTGATTATGACAACGCAGGGATTTAAAGAAATAAAGACATTGGGTTTTATTGTTTTGCAGTGTTTGAAAACTGCTTGTGCCCGTGTACAACCTGGTGGGAGTGCACAATATAGCTGTACTTTTTAATGTGTGCCCCCCTATCTTTACATGTTTTGCAGAAAAAAATTGCTGTAAAAAGTTCACAGCAAGTGCAAAACAGCTTTTATGTTAATTTGATGTAAAATGTTTTGCTTTGCTGCTTGCTCAAGTTGCAACTCGACAAACTAAGCCATCACATTATAACTAAATCAAATTATGGGCTGCTGCTTCGTAAATGCGTGCTTGGTGTTCTTGGTGTGTCAAGTTTGACCTAAATATTACAGATGATTAATAGTGGAACCAAAGGTTCAGTATAATCACACCATGCACCTGATTCTTGGTATCTGTGTGCGTGTGTGTCCAGTCCAGCCGCTCCACTCCCAACCCTCTCCTCTGTACCGGCTCATGCTCCCACATATCCCTCCTCATCCTTCCTGCTGGCGCTCCCAGGCGCTTACTCCTAAAAGTAAAGTGCTATTTTAGGAGCAAGGTAACAATCAACATGGCCAAGATCATTAGCCTCAGCGTTCCCCGCGGGCAAGACACAGAAAATAACTTTCCCTTTTCCCTGGCATCTGCAGATTCTGGGGAAAATGAAGACATACAGCCCCCAGGTCCAGCGGCCTGCTCAAGGTAACCTCTGCTGTCAGCACACATTTACTAATGGCGCCTGTCGAGGGGAAGGGGGTGGGGGGCACCAGGCGAATGGAAAATAATATGCCACAGAGGTAATGCCCCGCGCTTGATGTATTAATAAATAAATACCTCTGCCTGATCCCATTTCATTTTCATCAATAAATGTGCAAAGGAGAAATCCACCTTGGATACTTTCAAACAGTAACAGAGATTTTTTGCTGTGGAAATTTTAGGTGGAGTTTTTAATGCCAAAATTGAGTCGTTTCAACGTTTTACTTACTTTACTTTTTGGTCTCACACCTGCAGGAAACAGAACATACTGATGGCTGGACAGCCGAATTTCTGGTTTTCAACTATGAACAATACTAACTGAATATTTCCAGTTTTTTCATTATAAACATTTAGTCAATAACGCAGTTTATAATCAGTTAGGATGTGCTGTGAAAATCTAGCTCACATTATGGTTACTGGTCCAAACAGGGCAGGGGATTTTCGAACATGAAAATCTTTTAAAAGACTTCATTTTATACTTTAACATTTAAGATAGTATATGGTTGTTTAAGTTATTGAATATTTTACAACAAATGATCAAATTTAAAAGAAGAAAT
>JBBDHI010000014.1:19535487-19546359 GCA_037177115.1 Craterocephalus stercusmuscarum
ATCAAAGCTGAATTCAGATCTTTTATCTGTAAGCCTTCAGTTTTAATGTGTTAATAAGGTAACACGTCTGAGAGAAACACTGACAGTCAGCATATGTCCCGTCTTTTATCACATTCAGACAAGTTGCTCACACGGTCTAATACTGTGGCAGCAGCGCAAAAAGGACGGTTATAAAGAATCCTGTATTGTTTTTTTGTGTTTTTTTACATCCAGGTTTAATCAGATTAGTCCACCCTCCCGTTCCACTACTGTAGCTATTATTCTAGCTATAGTGCAGTGAACTTTTCCAGAGACAAGTAACCAGCAGAGTAGTTAACATCTTGATCCTCGTGTCTCAGCACATCAGCTCGCTTGTTTCTGTTTTTCAGAGCCACATATTACTTTAGCAGGACCTCAAACACACACACACACACACTCATACAAACATGCTTTTTGCCTTTTGCAGTATTCTGGATTCTCCTGTTCAAGCTAATGTTACTGCAAAATGTCCAATAATGCACCTGCTATGCAGCCATGTACTGTTACAGGGAGGAAATACTACATATAAGTTGAATTTTGAGGAACGCTCATGGTACGGTACTGTGCAGGGTTAAACGGAAATCCAAACCTTACATTTAATTTTCAATTATATTCAGTAGTTTGTGGGAGAGATAAAGATACAAATATGTGAACTCTGTCAGTCTCTGTTCTAATATTATTACAGCATTTTCCAGTGGCTTCCAGTGGCTTTATGGCAAATATTAAACAGCTGAGGAAATTCATCCTCCATCCAGTTAGAAGAAGAGCTGTGACGCCTTTTACTGTATATTTCAGCCTGTTGAATATGTAATCATGCCTTTATTGCAAGTGAGGAGAGATGTGTGCTCATGCTTTCAATCTAATGAGCTTGACACACGGGGAGCGACAAACGACAGCGACAGGCAAAACGCATCGCCACCCAGATGAAACCGGACACACGGGACGTGATAAACTGAAGCAACAGCATCGCATATCGCCCTCTCAGATCACTATGCTCCAAGAAATAGGACTGGTTAGGAAATGGGGAGGAATTTGGACATTTGCAAAGCAGTCCGTGACAGACGAGGCATCAGGGATGGAAAGTCAGAAGATTTTGCCAGAATTTTAATTGACGACTCTAATCTCCAAAAGAAAAGACAACTTTGGGTTCATCCTATATTGCAAACAAGAAAACAGTATTGTCATCACAGACATCAGGTCTAAATATAATATGGCTTTGATAGGCTCCAGCTGGACGAAGGGGTATAGAAAATGAGTGATAAACATGATAAAATCATTTTAGTATAAAAGTGTGGAAAAATGGGCCACAGGTAAAGTAATCTATAACTCCAAAACTTTCATTAATCAGGACTGAAGAGTTCAAAAGAGGCAACATATAATGAGCATGAGTATGCAGTGAAAAACACCCAAAATATCTGGAGAATGAGCCTCTTTGAAGATTTATTTAATGCTGGCATAAAAATCACAGGCATCCGTTATTCAACAGTGCTAAAAACAAAGCAACGATAAGTTTGTCAAGTTGCATCCAAAGGAGACTGTTTGAATGGCTTTTTCATTAGACACAGCTAGAAGGAAATAATAGAAGAGTTCTTGTGTCAAGAAAAAAACATACAAAAATTAACACACAGTCGTGAACAGTGCAGCCATGTTTGCATAGTCAGCTCCTAAAAGCTCTGTTACGTTAATGTGATGACTGGAACCTGTGTTGCTTCTCACAGCTGCAGCTCAAACTGTTATTCTACACTGCATCACACATCATCATACAGCCATATTCATTGAGATGCCTCTTGCACAGTGTGGTTTGCAATTAACTAGTTAGAAAGATAAACTTGCCATGTATCTTCCATTATTGGCAACCTTCAGGGAATTTATCAAGGGAATTTGCAAGAAAATATTTGCAGCAGGTCCAGAGCATGGGCGGGGAATATTTACACTCTCACACACAATATCTCTGGAAATGTTCAGGAATGCGGCGCATGTGTAAAAACCAGCATAAGAATAACATCGGCTTTTAAAAGCGCTAAAACTGACCGAGCTCACAGTTCCTCATTGAAGAGAGAAGTACTGCCTTCAGGACATAGAGAAATGTTATCATCATGGTTTGTCTTCAACTTCTAAAAGCAACATGGCTCACTGAGAAGGTGTGTCATCAAAATACTTCATCCATTCAAATAAATAATTGGACTAAAAGGTCAGGATATCAGCACGGACACACTACTGTAGGTATCACCTTCGTAAATATATGTTATGATAGTTAACTTCGGGGTTATTGATGTGGTGCAGTAAAATGGTTATATTATGTAAGATGGTAAAGATAAACTGCAACTCTCTCACATCTTTTAGTCCTAAACAAAATTTCATCATTCATTCAACCATCTCTACTTAATCGTTTGTTCTTCTTTTCTTTAGTGTTTTTTTGTTTAGTTTTTTTCTTATGTTTGGTTTGATAACTACGATCTGCATACAGCTATGCAGCTATTAAACCTCCTGACCGGAGCGCAGGAGTTAGGCCTTCCTTGGTAAATATCCAGTATTAAGCAGGTAAATACAACAGTGCCTTTCCACAGTCTTCAAGACATTTATGGATTGCTTCTGTGCAGCACTCCACTGGGGCCCAAATATTGTATGACGTCTCCCAAATATCCCAATAGTCTGCAACCTACAAACACATGTGTCCATGAACACACACACACACACAAGCACAGTCTATCTACATCTACACCTTAAATGCTGAGCTTCAGCTGTTTCTACTATTGCTGTAGTGTTAAAAAAAACATTTCTTCAAGAGGAAAACTAAATAAAAAAACTGAATGCATGTGTGTGCATGTGTGTAGTTAGAGGGGGTTCACGATGCAACAACCTTGACTGTTGCATCATCCCATTAATTACTCCCACTGCACAATGTCCTCCAGTGCGGTGTACATGACCCACATGCTCAGAAAGATGAGCAGGGTTGTAAGGAAATAGGGTGAAAAATTGAAAATAGAAAAAAAAAGAAAAAAGAAAAACAGGACTATGCTCCAATCATAACAATCCCTTGCTGTCTGAATATGTACTGTGCGTAATGCCAGAGTCCATACGGTTACCACTAAGGAGCAAAAGCAAAATGAATGATTAATAAAGAAGTATTTAAGAATGCTGCGTGATGCTCCCATGCTGAGGCAGTTAGTGTCAAGCACCATGACGGATAAATCTGGTCCTTTGTAGAGGCAGTATTGATCTGGCAAAAGCTCACTACATGAATCAAGTATGAGCTCCATGCTGTTACTGTAGTTCCTTTCTAGGATGGATGTGCTTCACTGCAACTAGAAGCCAGGCCTTCACATACTGCTCAGATAAGACAAGGTGGTAGTTAAAGCCAAGCTCGACAGCTGCTGGAACCATGACGTAAAATTTGATATGAAATTTCTGTGTAATTTGCAGAGAATTAGGGCATTTAAATCATCTAATATCATGGATGATCTTTGCATGGCTGATGGTCTTCTTTCGGAGAAATCAAAGCGATCTGTCTTTAAATAAGTGGATAGCGGCGATGTGCAAAATCTGTGTCCATATGAGTTGATGCTGACACGGGGTGACAGTCACTGGAAGCACACCGAAGTGCAACTTAGTCTGTAAACAGGAGACAGCGTGGTTGAGAAGGGTATCAACATCCCGAAGGAAGCATTGTTGAGAATCTTATTCAGATCACGGAGAATCTGAGTGGATATGGCTGCTGTGTACAGTACACTAGTTACTACAATGCTTTCTGTTTTTACTTGTAACTGATGTATTACATCACAATTACCTTACTGGAGATTACTCTCCCTTATGTTTTAAATCAGTTTAGAGAAACAGTTCATGGGTGAAATAGTCAATGAGCATTTTCTTGGAGCCTTAGGGTACAAATGACAGTTCCTAAAATACATATTCATGTTCCAGTGCAAGTTTGATCCCCTTCATCAACAGACTGTTTCCTGATTTCTGATTCAGTCGCGATGCAAAGCCGAGGGTTTGTGTATGGTGAGCAGTGGCAGCCATAATTACAGCCTGGCAGATGTTAAATGAGGCAAAGTATTAAGTCACATGTTAGCTAAAGCATAAAAAAAGTCCAAACACAGCATCTTCATGAAAAGATGTGTGTTTTGGATTTAAGGTGGTGGAGTTATCTTCATAGTGACGTGGATGCTCCAACTGTTGCATGCTCTGAGTTGTGACCTGATCACAACTCACAGCATGCATTTTTGGGCAAGAGAGAAAAAAATGACAATAATCTCAAAGATGTGCAGCAAACAACCGCCTACAAGCTGAATAATAAGGATATTATGTAGCTCAGATGTATTGATGACAGTGCCTGTCCTTTAAAGCATTGTATCAACGCAATATCATTGTTGGTTGAAGATGAAGACATGTTTGCTTTTCCCACCTTATGAGATTTTTATTTTTTTTGCATTGCAGTGGGTGTGCATAGACAAAACGTTGATATTTCACCTCTGAATTATTTGCAATTTCATGTTGTTTATTTGCATCTATCCCGGTGCGCAGTGGCCTTAAGGGCTACAATCCTGTTGGTTTTGTATGTTTCCTCATTCAGTCCCCAATCATTAACAGGCTTCAGCAGAACTTGACAAAAGCTGTTGAGGAGATCAATTTAATCAGAATCAGGTGAGTTGGAGCAGGGACACATCTGAAACCTGCAGGATGGTGGCCCATGAGGACCAACACTGGACATCCCTGCGTTACGGCTTGATAAAATCCAATGTGGCATTGACAAAGACAGCTCACCCAGCTATCGTCAGGGCTAACAGCAACCACAGGCGCTTTCAGCTTAATGTTGCCTGGTAACATAAACACAGAGAGCATCGGTATCATGGATGTTTGATTGTGAGAAGAAGCAGTAACACATTTTCCAGATCTATGTTTCCATAGCAACTCTCTACTGATTCACCGGATGTGTATACTCAGAAATACTGCTAATGTTGATTGTTGTAAAACAAAATCAACATCCTGATTATCTGGTCTAACTCTAGCTGCTATTAATACCCACATACTTTATCAGAAATGTTCCTTGATGAGCACTGTAGCAAAAACGCATCTTCCCTTTTCTTCAGGTGAAGGAAATAAATCAATCAGAGCAAAAACAGGATGAATATATCTGTAAGTCAAGCCTTTAGCCTCAAATTGAAGTGGCAGACTTTGTATACAAAACTACTCAGGTCATCAAAGGAGAGAAAAAGACTGATTCTGCTCACAGAATTCTGAATTTCATGGCTGGTGGGCAAATGACCAGCTTCTAGTTTATAGCCACGGCCCATTATACCGCAAAGACAATTTCTTGAGTTTTCTGAGTAATAAAAGAAACGGAATATAAACATAATTCCTGCTTCTTCTCAGCTTTGGTCACAGAGTCTAACTTTGAGTATTTTACTGTTATTAGTTTTCCCAACAGCTATATGAACGAAACTCCAAAACTCATTTCAAGCATCCAATATGCAGTTTGCTGTGATAGTAGGAAAGCAGTTATGATCCAACTCTGCCAGTGTTACACCACTCAGTTGTATGGCATTTATGATTTGCCTCTGTCTTTTAAAAAAATCTTCAAAAAGTTTTTCTTTTTTATTCTCTAGTTTTCTCATCTCTACACCCCAGAATGGTCAGACGACCCAGCATCCATGTCTGTTTTGTCTCTTTCATCATTACGCGGGGACAACCTGTCCTGGTCATTCTGGATTTAACACACTACTGAGCACAGGGTGTTAACAACACACACGCAGACACACTCGCACAGACACACGCCTCCAGAGGAAAGGCTCTCAGAGAAGCAACACAGCCTATTTCACTGCAAATTAGGTTAATCACGCTCCAGAGAGGCCCAGTTAATAACCCTCATAGAAGCTATTAAGATGGCACCTAAATCATAGGAATATCTGAATATCTGATGCCCCCTAACACAGTAATGCCATGTTCAGCCCTGGAGTTTTTGCAAACGCTAGCTCTGAGGACGACGTCTGCTCACACCACTGTCAGATCTGGACTGCTGATGTGCAATAACTTCTGTCGCAAAAAAAAAATTTAATAAATAACATGTCATCCACATACCAGCCCTCATCAATTAAGCCGGTTTCATTAAACCAAATTAGACTCTATCACAAACAAACATGTCTCTTTGATGCAGTGTTAAACACACGTTACTCGACTCATGATTGCCATGAATATTGATATGAATACATATTGTCTAAGTTGTGCAGCTCATATTTCAGGAAAACCACTCTAATTCTCTCCAGTTTTACGCATATATTCTTTTTTTTCTGCATAGAGAAACAGCATTTCCAGCTTAAACAAACAAATATGAAACATTCATCACCCCAGCCTTTTATTTTGTGAATATATCCAAACGGGAAAAAAATAAAAATAAAACCACTACACACCAGAAGAATCATTGCCTTGCACAAAAACAATCTTCTAGTAGGTAAAACCCTGTGAAAGTAAAGCGGTGTCTCTGTCAGAAATGTTGTACAGCAGCAGCAGCATAGTGAAGGCTGATAGCATCTCCTGTGCCTCGGGTGGGACAAGAGTTCACCACAGGGGACCGAAAACTGTGTGACGCCCATGAAAGATTGAGCATGGCGATGCAGAGATGAATCCCGGCCATTTAGCCCCCAAGTCAGACTCTCTGCCTCCAGCTTTTTCATTTACACTGACAGGATCAATTCTGAATCTACCCTTACACTAATAAACACATTTTTCCGTTTGTATCCATGTATGCAGCAGCATCACAGCTGACGAGCGTTTCACGATACTGTATGCAACATAAAGATTTTAGTGTTACAGATGTACAAGTTTGAACAATTAACTTACTCAAATGCTGTAAAAATTGTACTTAAACTATGAATTGATATCAGTGAACTGGTCATTTATTATGAATCTGTGCGACACAGAAAGAATCTCTCTAGGAGGCAAAAACATTATGGTTCCTGGGTTATAATACGAAGGAATTACTTAGACTATAAATTATGTTTTGATTTCCACACATTTGAACATTATTCTTAGTATTAATGTGATTACTTCTTTAGTTGACAGTGTTTAAGTGTTAAAGATTTGAAACTCATATTCATGGCATTAACTTCCATAATAAAATCCCGTCTAATTACATTTGGACTTCATTTTAAATGGCTAAAATCAAAATAACAAATTTCACTGTGTCAGTATTTCATTGTTCTAGTCAAAACCTATAAAATCCACAATGATGATAATAAAGCATTATCACCCAGCTCTGTTTTACAGGCTGTTAATGATACTGTCTGCCCAGAATTCACGCTGAGTAACAACATTTGGGATCTGCAAAAGCTCCGGTTTTCACTTGTATCTTCATTTATCCATCAGCGATTTTCTCCTGCTTCGTAAAAGTCAGTGTCGTTGCAACTACGCCCACATAGCTGCTTTCTGTGGGCGGCTTGTTCTTCGTCTGTTCCAACAGGTACAGTAGATTTATCTGCACATGCTCAGAATTTATTTCGTCCTCCTAATATTCCACATATAGTCCACTGTTTTCCCCCTTACAAATACTGGAGAGTGAGACTATAACCGGAGGAGTCACCGTTGGGATTTAGCATGACTGAGTGATAACTCATGACAGCAATGATTTGAGATTTCAGCCTGTGATAGGAGACAATCCGAAACAATTTGAATTACATCTAATAACATGTTGCTTCCGTCAAGAACAGCAGTCGTTCCTCCAGCATTACATTTTGACATTCCACATCATGTCAGCAAGAAACAAGGATATTCCTGAAGATAGAAATTGCTTTCTCTGGGCCTCAGACTGATATATCCAGAGATATGAGATCTAAAAGCATTTCACATCATCACCGTCTATGGCTTGTTCTGCCATTACCCTCCGAGGCCAGCCTAAGATGTACGTTGTGTGTCATGCATAATCAATGTCCGGCTGCAAATGGGCAGGAATTAGAGAAACCAGCAGGGATGAGATCCAGCAGGTTGCAGAGAATCTACCTGACGACTGGTTTGGTCTCATTTCACAGCACACTATTATGTCTACTCTTCTCTTAAAGAAAATGAATGTGATGAATTTTAGCTTTTGTTTGGAGACTTCCTAAAGCAATACTGAACACTGTTTAGCTTGGAGGGACAACATCGAAACTAATGAAACCACCTATTTACCTTAGAATTCAATCAGAATGGCAATTCAATCAGGTCAAGTTTACCTCTCTGCCCCAGCAGTCCCCATGCCATGCTCTCTTCCTGCTCCTCTGGATAAACTCACAGCAGCAGGCTACAGCACCTTCTACTTTTTGGACAAAAAGCCAAAAGAAGAAAAAGGGAAAAAAAAAAGCTACACTTTTAAAGCACCAGTTTCTAGAATTTTAATATTATAATCCAACATGATAGCGGCATCTTAGATCTACTTTTTGTTTTTCTAACAACAGTTTTGCATGTTTGTTTTCACAAGTGGGGAGGAGACTGTAAACCTAACCTTGAAGCGGTGCACGCGCATGTGTTTGAAGCACGCGAATGTATGTTTGCGACCTTCCCCCGTCCCGATGGCGACCCCTAGTGTTCAAGATATAAACTTGACCGTCATATTTCTCAAGAAAATCCCCAAACATCACCTTTTTCACACACAGCCTTCGCCCAAACGCTTGTTATTGTTAACACTGCAACACAAAACTGTTGATGATTGTGAAATATTTTGCTGCAAACTCTACTAATTTTGTGGGTTTTTTTTCTCCTCACAGACATACTGATGACATTTAATCCAATAATCAGTTCCAGCAGACTCTTATAAGTTATGGTGGCGTAGGTTTAATAACTGAGACCCATCGTCGAAGATCGCTGTCAAATGTGAAACAACAGAAAACATCTTCATTTTTCAGATCGCCCACGCATTTGCCATCAATACCTATCACCAACTCATTGGAAATTATGAGCATGTCTTACCTGCGTGCAACACTCCGTTTTATCCACATTTTCTCGACTGCCGAATCCGACTCAGTCCTCCGGGTATCCTCCCATTTGGATGGGTTTCCACCAAAGTCGACTAATTCTGATCTAAAAAAAAAAACAAAGCGCTCAAGTTCCGGACCTTACTCCAGCTGTCAGTGTAAACATCGTTTAAGCCATATCCTTCATCGTTGCGCACATCAGATTCCTGCGAGAAACGCTGGCGAATCCCACCGAAAATACACCAGAACAACAGTCAGTTTTCTCACAAGTTCTCCTTCAGTTGTTTTATTGACGACTCTCTTCCTCGTTATCAGTGAAGGCTCGGGGGCACGCGGACAGGTGAACAGAGATGGGGGTGTGGGGTGTGGAGGGGATAGGGAGGGTGGGGAAGGGGGGCAGGGAGACCAGAGGAGGTGCCCTCAAACTTTGCCTTCACGCAAATCGTTCATTTCCATCCCCCGGCTGCTGGAGAGGCAAAGATGCAAGATGCGGAGAGGAAAACCAGCGCGTGCAGTTGCCATCCTTGACGCTGACATGACAGCGCAGCACCCACATCTACAAGCAAATAAACGGTGGGGTGGGGGGGTGAGAAAGAAAGAAAACTGAGAGAGGAAGAGAAGGAGGTTCTCCGAAGCAGGATCCAAGTCACCGATGGCAGGGGGTCCTCATTTCTACCTATACATCTCTGGGAATGTAAAGGGCTGCGGACAGGTTTCAGGAAAGTTTCAAATAAATAGGTGCAACTGAAAAAGAGGAGACCGACGCGGTGAGGGGGTCAATCCTGGAGGATCAGGGTTGTTTCAGAGGAGTTAAGAGAGGAGGGAGGATGAGCGCTTGTCATTAGAGAGGAGAGGAGGATGGTCCGTCTCCTCCTGCTGCTCCTCTTCTCTCAGACTGACGAACGACCTGCCTGCTGAGCCCCACGCTGCCGTGACGTCATTTTAAAGCCAAATATGTCATGTGCTGGAGTGTCTCACTTCATATGGGTGCTCACTCATGACTGTCAAACTTGGCATGAGACGGCACAGCGCCGTCCATCAGCGCAGAGCTGCAGCCGACACTGGTGACCGCATCAGTGAAGCTTTGTGTTGCGAAAATGAATGGATGTATATTTTCTAAACATTCAGCATCAGAATAGGATATTTCTGTAATGAGAACAATCATGTTTTTTTTTTCTTTTTTTTCTTTTGTCGTAAGCTGTGCTGTGTTTAGCCCTGCTCAGCTGAAATAACCTGTTAATACTCCTACAAGCTGAAAAAAAAGACCTCAAAATGAAATCTGTCTCGTATGTCACAGCTGACCAAACTCCTGAGGAGCAGAGCTGCTGGTCTAAACAGAAAAAACGTAGAGACTGAATGCCAATCACCTCTGATTATGCATGTGCAGTGACGGTTTACTGAGGTGCCACAGGGACTGCAGCAGACATACCCCCTGCCAGCGAGGTCAGCAGGGGGTCAGTGAACCACCTGAAAGATGGACTTCAGCATCATAACCCGCCACCGTGAGAAAGCCCACCTTTGACTTCTGATATCTGAACGTTCTTAGCTTTGTTTTGCCGCGTGTTCAAAGGTGAACGTAAATGTGATGTCATAAACTCAAATGTTCTGTAAAGAGGCTTCATTATTAAATAAACTGGTCTTAGAAAATCAGAGCATTATGCCCTCATTTTTGCTGAAGCGGTTAAATAGGTTACAGTGTCCAAATTACAATGATTTTTTTCAAACTTTTAATTTTTTTTGTGTTGTCAGATTGAGAAAAAGACACTTTGATTTTTTTCTACTGCAAAGAAGAAGCGATATAATCACTTGCAGCGAACTGCATCTGCTGCAAGACTAGAAAGACTTGGTTCACTTCGCTGACATTGCACCTTCGCTCTTTATCAGCTGATTGGTTCATATTTTGTGTAGAAAT
>JBBDHI010000014.1:19557272-19569965 GCA_037177115.1 Craterocephalus stercusmuscarum
ATCTATCTATCTATCTATCTATCTATCTATCTATCTATCTATCTATCTATCTATCTATCTATCTATCTATCTATCCTATGCTTTTCAATCAGTGAATATAACTGTCATCTTCACCTCTTCTAAAAAATGGCTGATATCCATCCTCTATGGTAATTTAAGGGGTATTTTTGAACTATTGCAAGGGATTTTTGTTCCCTTTAGTCTAGGGTGGACCCCGCCTCTCGCCTGTAAATAGCTGCTATAGGTTACAGCCCATCCGTGATCCAAATGGATTAAGCGATACAGAAAATGGATGTATGAATGGATGTTCACTATATATTGTCTTTATTTAATAAGGGAAAATGATACAGCAACTATTTTAAAAGTGAGCGAAAGTCCTGGTTCTTAAGCAGACCACAGTTAGGTTTTAGTCAACATGTGAGTAAGTGTTCATATTTCGTTAAATGAGCTGTTCTTTGCATGGAAGGGTTAGATTCAACCAGATAACATCCATGCAGAATATATGTAGCCTATGGATGGTGATATTTAAACATATTCCAGGCAGTTGTCAGCATATTCCAGGTGCTACCTCATATTCCTCACAGCTTTTTGTTTGGAACAAAGCAGCATTTAAAAGGTCTGACACTGCTCAGGACATTTTAAACTTCCTGTCCTCTGCTGGTCAAGGCAGATTAAACATTTCAAAACTTTAATTCATAAAGCAGTGCAAGTCGTTCTTAGACCTCAGGCAAAGCCAACTGTCTGACCAATATATGCAAAATAACTCATGCACATGCAGCATATCCTATAAATCCTTTTGCAAAACCCCACAATTATTCTTCCACCCAGTGATGGAAAATTATCAAGCGAATGAGAAAATGTGTTCTCAAGTTTTTACTTTTCAAAGTCATCCCTCCTGGGAATTTCAACTTGATCCCAGGCACAGATGAAATATATTACAAAGGCTGCAGTGTGGCACTTCTTAGTTTCCTCTTTATGCCACATGGTGCCAATCAGAGAGCTGCCAGTGTCTCCCTGAAGCACAAAAGAAAGAAAGTAGTTCCTGTTATGGGAGTCTGCATTCCTGCAAGCAACCTTTTTTTACATCCAGAGAATTGTTCAGATCCCTTATATCGCAAAATTAAGAGTAAGACCAGAGGTTAAAAGACAAAAATATCTTATTCAGGTAGTTTTACTGCTTTTACTACAGAAAAGTGAACTCAAACTGCAGTGGGAAGTTACACCCATTGTTCACTTAATGCTTCTCACTGGGCCTGGCTTGAAAAATTCAGCTAAATGTCTGCTAATTCATCCACATACGGAGCAAAAGCATGAGTCACAGGCAACAGATGGCCAAATTTTTCATTTGAAGCAATTTATTGTAGTGAAATTTGAGGGATTTTTGTCAGGAACACCATCAGAACAGTTGCTTACTGATCAATAGTTTTGCAGATTCAGCATCAGCGGGGCTCCAGGCAGACCTGTTTGCATAAATCAGTGTTTAACTCAAACTGATACAGCTGTTGTGTTTCTTTTCTCCTCTTCACCACGTGTTTTCTCACGTTGTCAAACTTAATTCATTCTTAATGCTGATGTTCCAACTGTGACCTATTGGGCCTAATTGTTGTTATTTCAATCTCCCCATCTTCCAGTCTCTCCCTCAAGCTATCATTGCATAACCCTCCACCCCCTCATCTCCCCGTCACCATGAAACCGACAGGTCTCATCCAGAGTCTTATGCACCTGTTACTCTGCTCACCCACCAGCAGCAGTGTCTAGACTCTGTGGGTCAACATCCACCACCAAAACAGAAACGGGTTACATCTGTTCATTTTTTTCCGTTCTTTTAATCCAACCCTTCTTATCGGAAAATATATGTCGCATAAAGCTCCCGCATTCGACTCTTTTCCATGGTAACCATGCATCCTTTCATTGAAACCTAACAATCGCTGCTTCTCATGGGATGCAGCTGATAGACTGATGTGTTGCCATGGCAGCATCTTTGGATGAGCATTTTAGAGACAGCAGGGATAAACAGTTTTACGGGGGATATGATGCTTTTTTCTTACGTTTGAAATTTGTACAAAAAAGTGAGAAATTGTTCAATAATCACAGGGGGAAAAAAGTGGCAACCATTCTAATCAGTATTTTCACATCACAGGATGCCAGCAGCAGTCTGGCTCCTGCCTGAAAAACACAAGCTCTTCTGACTCGTCGCAACCATTCAGTGGAAAGTGCTTGGCATTGTTCAAATACTGTGACTGCTATGTCAAAATACGATTTAAATATATATGACAACCACTGCTTGACCGAATCTTTATTCATAATGTTAGCCGTCTCCCTTCTTCTTCATAGGGCACATTGCTTTTAGCAGACCACCTCCGCTGCGTTAGTGCCACCTACTGGAGACCATTTCACTGCACTCTGGGTTGTAGCCCTGCTTCTGCCCTGACAAGATTACCTCTCACACACAGATACTTCAAGTTCTCATTCAAACCAGTATCAGCTCACACATACACATATAAAACTTGTAATCTATACCAATACGAGCTCATGCATACATTTTATCTTTATTTGCAAGCAATTATATTAATACATGCATTATTTCTGAGGTGTGTCAGAGAGAAAGGCATTGTACCTCATACTGCACCTCACAAGAGTTTGCTGACTGTAAGTGACCAAGTGAAGCTTGCAGTCTAGTGAAGGAGAGCAGATAGGATTAGATCATGTCCTTCTAACACTCTCTATAAGTCTGTGTCCTTAGGAACAGATTCATTTTGCAAAACCTAAATAATATCCTGTCCTACTAATGGACCAATTGGACAAATTGGACCAGTGTCCTGCAGGTTTTAGATGTTTCCCTGCTGATTCAGAAGATATAGTTCAACTTCAAAAAATTTCTGAAAAGCTGTTAACCACCCAGTATTTAAAATGGCCAACAGGGGGAGAAGAGAAAGTAAAATGAAGACAATGGTAGGGTTAGGGTTAGGGTTTGTATATCATTTTTTTCAGATCATTTTTTACAGCCCTGGTGAGTGTAGGGAAATACTGTAGACTATATGAGCTAAACTGGTTGTTTAACAAGGGCCTTTAATTTGATGTTGGATTCTGCTTCAGTAATTTTTCTTTTATTCTTAAATAACTGTATAAAAAATGTGTTGTTGTACACATTATGCATGATAGCTCAGAGTAAATAAATACCATTTTATATTCGTCTCAAAGCTCTGGTCCTTCATTTTCTCCATAAAGAATTCCATTTCCGCTGCATATATTTAGTTCTTCTTATCATTTTGTGTACTGCTGTCAGTGACATTTGGTCATTTTGTTCTGCACTTACAATATGAAACCAAAACACCTGGAAGTGCAGCTGTCACTCCCATTTGTCACTTTTTAAAATACAAATATCTATTTCTAAACCTGAAAAAGAGCCAGTTGACAATTCTTTCATTTACAGTAGAACTTGACTATATAACATTGCATGTTCACTGAAAGTCTAAATATAATAACTAATTCAGACACAATGATTAATTCTGATATTCTTCATGTCAGCATGAAGGAAATGTTGGAAGTGTATTGTTTGTCTCTGTGTTGGCCTTGTGATAGACAGGTCTACTGTGTTGGGTTGGCTTTACCTCTCACCTGTAGTAGCTGGATTAATTCTGGCACCTTGTGACCCTGAATTAACTAAAGCAAGAATGGAAAATGATTTGTAATGTGCCAGCAACAGCACCTAAGTTTTTAGGAGCATATTGTATGAACATGCAAAAACATATATAATAATTCTAAATCATCACAAATCCCAGGTTTCCAGGCTCTTGACTTCAGAACTAAACTTCTAATCATGTATTCAACTCTTGATTATGGCTTTTGGCTTTGGCCCTGAGCTGAACCTCAACTTCAGTCCTTGGTTGTGCTAATCATCGTCTGTCCACTCGGCTCAGCAGGAGCTGGGAGTTGACCTCCCTGCTGGGCCCATAGCAAGAGAAATATATACATATACATATATATATATATATATATATAAATGTTACAGGTGCAACAATAAAAGTAATTGTAATGAATTGTTCAAAGCGGGTACATACCGAACCGTGAGCACTGTATCGTCTGTATTTTTATGAACTCATCCTCTGATGATGTGTTCAGTCTAAGCTCAATGGATCTGTGCATCTAGGGTGCATAATCAAGATATTCAAGATCCATAGAGCTTCTTTAATATGCATTCACGAAAGCAGGGGTTGTGTTAACGGAATATTTATTGTCTTTATTGCATTGATGATTGAAAAATCTGAAGACCAACCATCATTTTCACAGATTAAAACATTGGATTAAAAAACTTTACTTAAGTGTTTCACGTAATATTTGTAATTAATTTAAAAAATGTTTGTTAAAAAAGACAATAAAATTCATTTTTTTGTATAGATTTGTATTTGTTGTGACACTTAAGCACTGAACCGAACCGAATCGTTTGGTGAGGCCAACCTCAGATAAACAACATGACTGACTCTAAACTGTTATTTAACAACAAGCAAGCATAAATGTTAAAATTGTTACTCCCACTTAAAAGGCTGATGTTGTCTGATTCTTGCAGCATGCAGGTGGATAGGCTGTGCAACTCTGCATCCTGGAAAATTATACTTATTCATGATTGAGGTTGTGCTACCATGTTATCCTGTGAACCCCCTGTGCATCTAACTGACAGTTAGCTACAGCTGTGTTATTCAGAGCTTACTTCATGCCAGAAGATAATGTTGGGACCACAGGCAGGCTCAGCTGACTGAGCTTCCCGTTATGTAAAAGGCTCTTTACTCACTGGGCTTATTTGGGTTATAATGGGGAGTCAATAATAGGACAAAGTGTGGGATGATCAGCAAGCGGTAACACTGATATGATAAATCAGAACACGAGTTATGCAACATATGGAATCAACAGCTACAGTATGTGTTCACCAAGTTATTTGTTTCACACAAGCTGCACAGAATCAGTTTTCCACCTGGCTCCTTACACTGAATGACACTGTAACATTGTGTTGGAAAAACAGATCAGAACAGGGTCCTTCTAAGTAGTTTTGCTTGTTTGTGAAGCACCAGTGTGTGTCATGTGTCACATACCGTAACAAATCAACTGCAGCCATTACATCAAAACTGCTCCCCTGTCCACAGTCGAAAACCTTGTGACACTGAATGAATATCACAGGAAAAAGGTTACAGCTTGACACACAAATCTCAGAACAAACACAAACCAAAATACTTGACTTTTTACTTTTATATGAACTAATATTGAAAGCTGCCTCCCTTTTCCCCTGGCAGTCTTTGTCTAAGCTGATTGAGTTGGGCTTGACATTATTTCTGGGACTTTTTGCTAGCAGGGTCTGAGAGTAAGGAGATAAAAGCATGAGTAAGTGTGAGCAGGGCGACTGTTTGAGTGTGCGAATGAGCCATCTCAAGTGATATGCCACCCAGGGCTGTGACACTCAACACTCCCCAGCAAGACTCCAGTGTCAAGCTGGACAGTGAGTCTGATCCTGTCGCTTATTAAATACAGAGCCGCACACACACACAAAGGCGCAGACAAAGACAAAAACATCCTGTCATCGCAGTGGCCTGAGACCCGGGGACAGAACTATTTTCAGGGAAATGTCACATCTTTTCAATTCAGAGAAAAGCAGCAGCTTCTTTTCCAGTGAGACTCAGCCTTTACTTTCCATTTACATGTAACAATTAAAGGTGAGATAAATAATTTGCAGTGGGTTTTGGGAGGAGATGGCTTAAAGAGAGCTGCAATTTTACTTTTTGACAGGTAGCTTGAAATGGAGGCAGAAGGAGGAGATGAGAGATTGCACTCTTACAGCTCTGCATGCCTGTAACAACTACTGTCTTCTTGATGCAGAACTTTCAACTCTTTCATCTGCCGTCACGCACTTTTCTCCCATGACAGAACCAAAAAAAGGACACAAGTTGATACTGACACTCTTGAGTTTAGACTTTGATGCTGCAAGCAAAAATCTAGCACTCCGCTTCTCCCATTTAAGCTTCTGCTGCTTACATCTATCACATCCATTTTCATTTGCTTACTTGAGCCCAGGTCATGAAAGAAGGAAGTCCAGGAGGGAAACCCAGACATCCTTCGCTCCTCAGCAGTTCTCTCCGGGAATTACTGAGGAATCACAAGGTGTTGTCAGGCGAAACGGAAAATATATACCCTCCAGTGAGTCTTTGGACTAACCTTGGGTCTCCTCCCAAGAGTTGGCTATAAGAACTCCAAAGAATGGAAGCAGGAGGCACTCTAAGCGAATGCCTGAACCACTTCAGCCGACTATTTTTAATGTGGAGGAGCAGCTGTACTCTGAGCTCCTCACCTTATCGCTGAGACTCTGGGAGTCCAGCCACCTGCTAAAATGAAATGCAAACTTTTTTCATCTTGCTGCTTGTGTCCAGTCTTATTCTTCTGAAAAGTTCTCTGATTACATCCCAGACTCATGACTATAACAAAGGTGGAGACACGAGCGGTGTGATCCGGTGGTGGAATTACTATTTTTCCACCTGTTTTTAAACAGTGTGGCCCACCACCCTGGTCTTGGTTTTCTCAGACTTCTTATTAATACTGAAGGGAAGCTTCATCAGGGATGGGTGAGAAGAATCAGTAATGTACAGCCAAAGAAGAGAATTTACATTGTCATGATGAAGCCATTTGGAAGTGTTTTCCCTTTAAAACAGGGCCATCATTTGGAATCAGCGGACGACCACATGTGTGTGTGTGTGCGTGTGTGTGTGTCTGGAGAAAGTGAGGAAAAGAAACAAGTGACAAGTGATCCATTTTCCTGCTTGTGCAGTCCTGTCCAGAAATGCAGCAGATTGGCACATGATAAATCACTGCAGTGCCTAAGTGTATTACATGATTAGATGGTGGAAGGAACATTAAATCAAGCTCGATTTGCTAATTGACTGGCTGCCCGACCCTTATCCTTGTGTAGATAGTTTCCATGCATGAATGGAAATGACTGGTGAAAAGCTTCCTCCATCACACAGATGATATGAAGGGTTTATTTTTGTAATGGGAGGCTGTAAAAACTATTGTTGCAGTGAACTGGTCTCCTCTTTGCGGGCTCTGTGCTGCTGTCTTACTTTTTGTCATTTTGTTGAATCATTCAGAGGCAGCGAGATAAATCAGAATTTGTGCAACATCAGCAGAGCTGTGGATGGGAGTAAAGTCATGTAAAATGTTGGGCGTTGACCTTGAATAAATGTTCCCTTTGAGTTGGAAATGGAGGCAAAACTCGGGTTATGCAGCAAATTCTCCAAGCTTGGAGTTTGACACAATACGCAGGGATTAACTATTAACAAACTAACTAAACACTGACGCATAATATGTGCTCAACAAGAACTTCTCTCTTCTCCTGATATCTATCATATGTAGAGTTTAAAGAAATCGGTGGGGTTGCGTTTACACCCTTTTTTAGTCAAGTTAACACACACACAGCTTAAAGTATAAACTCACTCTGGTATTTTGAATATTAATGTCTGAGCCCTTCAATGAGATTTCAATGGAAATTTACTGGAGCACACTCAAGGACGATTGACTTACTGATAAAATATCTCTCTTTAGTCTAGCAGAGAAGCTGTAATGATGAGAAATTCCTCAGTGAAGCACTGTCACCCCAGCAGTGCCTACCTGGAAGTAAAGTGTGTGGGAGCAACAGAGTCATCGCTATGGAAACAAGCATAACAGTGCCAGAGAAGAGGCATACACAGGGCATAACTTAAGGCAGAAATGGCACCGCGGAGGGAGGATTTCTATACTTGATTGTTCAGAACCGCGGACGGAAGTGCGAGAGAAAATAAAGAACTTCTCCCATTTTCTCAGGTCATGCGTCTGTAGCACATTTTCCCCATGTGTAAGCAGAAAATGGTGGAATAAATGATAACAAAAGGCAGAGTAGGAAGCGCAGCAGCTACAAGCTGAGGTCTGAATGCTCAGTGAAAATTCAGCGCAGCCAGATGTGTCTCTAAGCGAACTGATGTTAGTTTGAGCATAAAACAGCTGCACTGGGCTGTTGTTCATCCTGTTAAGGAAATAAGAAACGAGACATTATTTGAATGTTTGGCAGTTCAAGTGTTAAAAACAAATTCCCTGATCCAGTCAGTAGCCCAGATCACCCCACAATCTAATCAGCTTTTCCTCACACCACCCTGGAGATTTCCTGAAAATTAAAATCAAATCTGTCCATCACTTCCTGAGTTATGCTGCCTGCAGACAGACAGACAAACGTTTTAGCAACAACATAACCTCTGCACCTTGGCGGAGGCAATAATCCTAAAGCAGCAACAAGGGAGGCTTTAGTTTAGCAGAAAGACAGGTTTCAGAAACTAGCTCCTCGCCTCCATTTGAGAAACAGAGCATGATGACCGACATGACTGTGGGGGTCAGCTGATTTATTCCAACTCACCTCTCTCCCCTTGGAAAATACTGTCCTCTTGTAAGAAAATGTGACCATGACCTTGGACTACTGGTGAAGCAAAACGCTGCCTGAGTGGCATGGATGGACTGTGGCCTCTGGAAAGTCAGCAGAGCCAATATCACACATGGTTGGGTTTAGTATTAAGCAGGATGGGATGTATATGGACAGACGGAGAGAAGGAGCCAAAGTGGACAGGCCACAGAGTTGCAGTTGTTGGCATTTTGGAATAAAGGACAAGCTTGACCTCACAGACAATTGTCCTGTCCGTAGAGATAAAAGTGTGCTTCAGGACCAGGGAAACTTTTCAGTTTTCCTCTGAACGTTGGAGGATGAGCCCTTTTTTGTGTCTGCTCTTCACACAAGTGGCAACAGCGGTTTTTCCAAGAACAATGAGTTCATGAGGATTTCTTCTTTTTTTTTAAGCTCCTGCCAGTTTAGAAATACCTATCTGTGGCATAAGTGTGAGGTTATTGTTCCAGACAACAAATGTAAACAGATGGCATCAGACCTGGCAGCCTCCATTGTTTTCAACACCTGTGCTGCCTCTTTACTGTAATGTGAAAAACAACAAAAGGCAATACTCCACAACTCAACGCTAGGAGTTATCTTTCTGCATCCAGGGGTGTTCCCTGCTTAGATCACCTCCCCTGCACTTTTGTCACAACACTTGCAGGCGATGTGCAGGCGGAGCGTCTCACCAAAACAACTAAAGAGAGAAAACTTTTGTTACTTTACAGCAATGAATTCTGAAGGTTATTTCACAAAAGACTGAATTATGCCTCATCTGAAAATGTCAACTTGGTACCACATTCTGACTATCAGTGAGTAACTGTACATTTATGTCTAAATGCAAACATTTCCTGACACGGTTAATGCTGATACAATCCTGCTGGCATTTCCTGTTGCCATGATAACCAATTGAAAATCTGTGCATATGCTGACCTATGAACAAACCTTGGTGGTAATGGCTCACACTCTAACATCGGAAGCAGGAAATCACTTCTCTCCAGGTCACAAGAGAACATTGTTCGTAGAATTTGTAAGTATCTCACACCTGGAATAACTTTTTGTGAATACTTGTCTTCAAGTGATGAAGATGAAAATATGCAGAGGATGGTGAAAAAGTAATAAGAGCAGAGAAAAATTGGACTTTGTTCCGCTGCCTGAGTTTGTTTGTACATACAGAAGCAGCAACTTTTAGCTCTTATAGGAGCTTTCTTGTTCCTGTCCATGTTTTTGGGTTTATGTCACTTTATTTTTGTTCATGTAATATTTCTACAGTGCTTTCTATACATTTTTCAGCATCACATGAAATATTCCTTTGTAGATTTGCATTGACTGAAACTAGTAAACAAGCGGTTCCAAAGGTCACACAGTTTTCTGTTTGTTTAACTAAAGATGATGCATCTAGTTCTGCTTGTGAGACACATTTTTTCCCAAATCCTGCAAATACAAAAAAGCACATTTCACATGAGTCATTTTCATTGTTCTGTTTGGGAAATAATGAGAAAGCATAGCCAATGCCAGATGTCAGCTTTGACACTAACAGGTTGTAGCAATGGTTTTCATGTATCGCTGTAGTGGCGCTCAGGTTACCTTCCCAGCAACCTGTTCCAGAAGGTTCTGGCTCAAACAATACAAATTTGCACCAGGAGCTACTGAACTTTAGAGCTTTTATAGAATCATTTCTAAAGAGAAACTGGGAGATAACTCATACACACATGGGGAGAACATGCAAACGAAAAGGCCCCGGCTATGGAAAAAAATCTGATCATTACAGTTATTTCATTTATGAAAAAGCTGCTATGATGCAAGTGGGCCCTACTGTAAACTTTGTGCTAAAATCTTTCACAGCTTCCACAGTGAAGCGATCACCATTTACCCAGTATAAGAAGTTTGTCACGGAAACTGAATTAGGGCAAAATGATGGTATTATTCCTCAGGCTGCACTACTGGGATAGTTTAAATCACTTTGCTGCTGAGCAATAAAAAAAAATGTCAGCCAACGGATTAAAGACACTCCGGCTATGAACTTTACTTTTCTGTTTTCAAGCTAACCAAAATATGGCATTTAGAAAGAACAGGAGCCTTGAAGCAAAAGCAGCAATCATCCATGTAACGTACTCTACCAACCCTTTTGTCTGCTGGGGGCTGAATAATGGTGTGTTTTGATAAGAGCGTGTGTGCCATCAGCATATTATAAGGCATTTAATAGGTTTTACTTGCTTTCATCTGCAATTCAAAGGATTTTACACTGCAAAGAAAATAATTTGCCTTTTCTGTCTTAATGCCTACGTTCTGTCCCGTGGGCGATTTAGCTCCCATTCAGTCATTCTGGATTTCAAGTTGGGCATTTAAGACTTTTAGATTTAAGTTATTTATCTAATATCATCTTGCCCATCATCTCTACACCTGTTTTCCTCTCCGGGACTCCCCTGCCTCTCTCGGTTGTTGCCTTGCAAGAAAAATGAGGGTCACAAATCCCATAAGATTCATCAAAGGCTCAAATCAGATTAGATTAATCCTGTGTTAGGCCTGAGCCAAACGTATTTCCTCTCAATATGAAGCATCAGATCCAGACGGAGTAATGACAGCACTCGAGAACAGCTTGTTGTGGTTAAGAGTGTTTAGCATTAGCCAGAATATATTTACAGTTTGCATATATGGGAGCAAAAGCTCTGTTTTTTTAGGCAGCATTAAGCACCCACTTTACTGCTTGTCAAAGGAGAATTTAGTTTTACCATTAGAGTCATGATTTTCCTGACACACGAGTCCTGCAGCATGTACAGCACTTTTCCTTCTATGCTTTACAAATGCCTGAATGTAAAAGCTGAAGTCTGCACAATGTAGAAAAAAAATCTGCTTTCTCAACTAATCAGGGCTAAAAGATAGCCTTCTGCCTTTTTCTCTTTTGTACTCATGATCCTCTTTCTGCGTCAGCTTTGCAGCATTGCAATTCATAGTGACACAGTTTTAATCACCTCATAATATTGCCTCAGTTTTTTATCTTCTTTCGCTCACTGCTTCTGCTCTCTGTGCCCTTCAATATATCCTCGATGCATCAATTTAGGACCAACACAGCAGGCCACTTCTGACGATACATTCAAAATTATTCATGTTTGACGAGGGACTAGTGCTGCCCGCCTTGCCTGCCATAATGCCATGGGTTCCTCCCACACCCGCCCATGGATTCCTTTAAGGTTTCAGGAGAGGTGATTTGAATGATTTATATTTTTGCTTATTTAAACATCGCTTTAGTTTTCTTGTGAGTGTTAAACCCTGTATTATGGCTGTGAATTTCCTGATTGGAGAGCCACTCATGCTGAATTTGCATGTCTGGTTTCTGGGCTAAATTATCTGCCAATTGCCAAATGGATGTTTTGAAGATAAATCCTGCTGTCCTGGAGTTTGGGGACAAAGTATTCCTGTGAAAATGCAAGCTCTAAAGGAAAAATGCTAGCAGTGCTACGGCAAATCCAGAAATCTGAAAACCACAAATAAGGAGTAAAACTGACAAAGTGAGGACTGACTGAAAACTACACAGGACTAAACTTGATAATAAGCATCTGCTTAAGGCCAGAGGAAACCCTGGTGTGTGAATTCTAAAGGAGATGATGACAAGATGTTGGTGTGGCGACCAGAGGTGGGTAGTAACGAGTTACATTTACTCCGTTACATTTACTTGTGTGAGTAGATTTATTTTGGAATACTTTTACTGATACTTGAGCAAATCTGTTATAATTTTTTTGTACTTTTACTCCGTTACAATCACTATTAGGCTAATAAGTAGGCCTACGTTATTTCTGTCAGTATTTTTTTCTGCAAAAAATAGAATATTCTCCAAGAGCGGAATAGCCTGTGTGCCCAAATGTTCAACACGAGTTCCTCAGAAACCAATCTGTATGTCGATTTCATCTGTAAATTGCTTTTATCACAAAGTTTGATTCAAATTTCGGAATACTCTAAACGCTCAAGAATGTACGTTGACTGTTGAATAAATAAGATGTAACTTGGTACTCAAGTACTTTTTTCACTGTGTACTCTAGAACTCTTACTCAAGTAAATATTTGGATAATTACTTTTACTTTTACTTGAGTACAGTAACTTTTGTTTACATGTAACAGTATTCTTACTTCAGTACAGCTTTTGGCTACTCTACCCACCTCTGGTGGCGACTGAAACTGTCATGGTTTTGAATGATCGGACCCACATGCAGGGAAGCTCAACAGAGTAAAAGCAAAAGGTTTATTGATAAATGA
>JBBDHI010000014.1:19578545-19588565 GCA_037177115.1 Craterocephalus stercusmuscarum
TCAATACTTTTATGTCCTTCATGAAGCAGAGTAAATTGTGTTGTACTTTGTCATCGACAGTGAATTAATCTACCATCTTAGTGTTTCTTCAAAATTTCACTTTTTTGTCCCATTTTTTATTTGCCTCTCATATACTAAATACACCAGGTTGAGCAGCACTATGGAGTTGTAAAGGAAATATTAATTTCCTAAACACATGAAGCATATTAGAGACCATGTACTGTCATTAGTCAAAGGATTTTTATTTCCTCATCCATGACTGGATGAAGGAAGACCTTAAAATGTGTCCTGAACTTCCCAAAGTCCAGGATTTATCTCTGTAAAGTTTTTGTCTGAAGAACTGATTCTTGTACATTTGTATATTTCTCTCTACTGCAATAGCCTACAGTGTTGGGTACAGTATAACCCTCTCTCCAGCCTCTTTCAGGTTTTGAAAATGAACTTGAAATATGACATTTTTAGTTAAACAAGGGAAAGTCGATAGGAACAAAATTTATTCTGCCAATCTCCATTGAGCAGCAACATGAACAAAGGTTGGGGTAAAGATACAACCTTGATGGATGAACACAGACTGGAAGTGGCAAATACTTGTGATGAGGCTCCTCGGATATCAGATGAAGTGTGCGGAGATGGGGCATGTTGCTTAAAAGTCAGTCAGGAGGGACAGAACAGAGGTGAGACCACTGGAGTTGTGACAAAAGATTTAACAATATAGAAGTGAGTAAAAGCCTGAAGAATGAGAGAAAATGTGGGGTAACATCTTTATTGGGTTTTAAAAGGTTACACAAAGTCTTGAGAAGAAATTCAGCTTCAAATTCAAGTAAATATTTGTAAAAGTCGCATCAACTTGACCTCTTCCTGAGGCAGTCCGAAGACACCACGTGTTGCAATATAAATAACATGCCAACATCATAATGTTTTAGTTTTAAGAGCCAGATCAGGTCACTTTTATACTGTAGAGCTTCCATGTTTGTGTGAGCTTGTAGGAATCTGTGATTTCTTCCTATAGTTTAAAGCCATGCACTTCAGGTAAGTACATGCCTCTAAATGATTGCCTCTAAATTATTCAGATTTTTTAGTGTAAGCAGGCAGTTGCCTTATCATGCTCCCAGAATGGTCTAACTTGTCCAGGTTGGACCATTGGCAAAAAAAAGAGAATATTGTATGCCCTGAACCAAATTTAGGGCAGAAATGGGTGGATGAATGAGTGGGGTGGTGGATTTGGTTTGATTACATTTTAATGCCAGAAACACATGAAAATAGTTAGAACAGGAAGAACACATGCAACATTACCATAATGATAGATGTGGTTTGCAGAAATTTGTGATTTACCAATATGCAAAAGACTGTGTGGGCATGTATCGCCTCAGTTTTAAAATATGTCAGACATAAAATTACAGAGAATATAATCGTCTGTGGTATGTAATATGAAAAGATTTATACAATCCAGAGAAATATGTTTATGCATGAGCATACGGGAAGTGAGAATCAGTGCTGAATGGCCATGATATTTGGTTTCACTGAATGAGCTCAGCGACACTTGTAAAAATGTAAGGGAAATCCGAAAAGGTTGCTGTCGTTGCTGTTCCAAAAGCCTAGTAAAAAACTGAGGTAAGGTGGAAAACTGTTCTTTGGTCTGTTTTTGGAAATCATAAATGCTGTGTTCTCCTTCTACAGAGCAGGGGACTGTCCAGTTTGCTCTTGCAGCTCTAAAGCCAGCCTCTGTGAGGATGTACAGTTTTACTGCGCACAAAATGGCTTAACTTGCTAATCTGTGAAAGCAACACTTCAGGATACTAAGGTTTAAAGTGAAAACTTCTGTATGTGTAACCAAGAGTTGTACACCAAACACATCACACACTCACAAAAGTTCAGTGCAGTGAATGTGTTTCATTAGTTTTCTTAGGACCGTTCACAACACGCATAAAGTTAGTGCCAGAAAGCTAATCTCATTTGTAAAATTTGGGTTTTCTCATCTCTTCTCCATCACGTCTGTGACCTGGAAATTGTTCACAGCCAATTATGTCTGAACTCATTCAGAGAGAAGTGAGGAGGCTTGCAGAAGAAGGCAGGAGGAGGATGCACCAGTAGGTACTTTTGAGGAAGTCTTTTTGGAAATTTAATGTCTGAAGTGGGTGACACACTTATTTTCACTCTGTAGGTTGAACTGAAAGTATATATAAAAGTTGTCAGGATGGCCTTTGATGCTCGGGCAAAGATGAAATACTCTATCAACATGATGTAATCAGCCTCACTTAGCTCTGTTCTCTCAACTGTTCACCCAGGTGTCTACCTACAGCTGAGCAGAAACCACAACAGCATTGCTTGTCACTAATTCATGCAAGAGTCGAGGTGCTAATCTGGTCTGCCTGCAATGTAGAGTTGTTGCAGAATAAAAAAAAAACATGCAACAAAAACATCAAGCCTAAGAATGTCAAAACATTATTGCATGCGGTTGTACAGAGGCTTGTCTCAGTTTTCAAATCCAGAGTAAGATCAAAAGATGAGATAATGCTGCAGTATTTTTATTACATGCTATTGATTTTACTTAGCCTAATTAATGAAACAATCATCTTCATCACCTTCATCTTTATTGTATTTCTAACTGAATAGGGGGTTGCAGTTAAAATAGTAGAAAATAGATCATCTCACTCTTGAGCATCATCCTCCTTGATGCATACCAAATCAACTCAACTCGTCTACATTGTGGAGAGATCTAATTACCACTATGTATAATTAATCGAGTAGTATATGAAAGCATTTGTTCATTTTTTGTGAGACTATCACTCATTTATACGAGTCTATTTATTGAAGATCCACGGCTCCCCAACTTCAGACTGACAATGTGAAAAAGGCAGAAGTTGAAAGCATTTATTTTCTACTGTATATGAGCCACTCTTTGAAAGCAGATCCCTGTTGCTCTGATGATATAAAGGTTTGTATGTTGCCTATCTGAATATTTTCAAATTAAACTAACTCTCCATATGATCACAGTAATAACAGTGATAGGTTTTAAAAAACAAGCAGTGATTGTACAGAGTGGAGTGGGGATTGTTTCCAGAAACACTCGGAGGTATTCCAGCACAGCCTATACTGAAGGTTTTAAATCCTCATTGCAATTAAGGCCATAAGAAACACTTCATTAGCTGTGTTTATAGGCAAAGCTGCTGATAAATCGCTGCTTCCCCCCTAAAAATATCACTAATTGCAACTCTTAACAATTGTTATGATTTTCTGTGCTGCCCTTTTCAGGTGACACAGCTGAAAATCCAGCCTCTTTATTCTCATCAGCTTGTTTAATGAAAACATGCACGTTGTATTCAACTTACTGTAATTTTGCTTTAAATCTTCACAGTGCTTGATTAGTAGTGATCATTCTCCATGCATTCTAGTTTAATTTAGTGAGTTAACAGTCAGTGTTATAGTGCACTGTGCCAGACTCTGCATGGAGGAAATCTGCATATTAATTTAGACGTAGATGTTCACAACAAACTTAGACGACTGCCAGTGTTCTGCAGTGTTCTGCAAAATATATTGAATTGTGCTAATTGAGGGAAAGAGGTGGAAATCATCTTGAAATACTGCACTCTGAAGCAAAATAAGTGTGAACTGTGACAGCTCACTCCATGAGTCCCTGTTCTCATGTAACTCCCATCACTCAAACTGGTTAAAGCCTTGAGTTCTCTGCCACTTTTATGGCATCTATATATCATTGGCTGTTGATTCATTCTACATATCCACCCTCCAGATTTGTAGTTTTATTCACTATAATGCCTTTGATTTAAGGGCCAATTAACAAAAAGGCACCACAGCTGTTTGTTTATAACTCGGTGCCTTCACCATGAACTGACTTCAGAGCCAACAGGAATGCCAACACACAACAAAGTCATCTTACGGACAAAATAGACATAACATACAGACATAATCAATTCAATCCAGTTTTTTGGAATCCAATTAAAACAAATCCACATTACTTCAGTTTGAAATTACTGTGTTCGTCAAAGCTTGTTCTTTAAAAAAAATAGGGAAATCCAAAGGGATTACATTAAATCTCTTCGATTCAGTCTCCCATCGTGAGCATCCAAGGGGCGGTGGGTGACAGCTGAATGAAAAATCATCCTTTAAAAGAAAGAAAAAACTTGTGGCAGATACAGGCTCACAGTGGGCAGCCATCTGCTTAAACCGCTTCGGATGGAGACTTACAGTTACAGGAGATGGATAACCAACCAGATGATGTAATGATTTAACTTCAGAAAAAGGTAATATTGATACATGTAGCAATTCCAAGGATCAGCACAGTCCCACGGTACTGCAGTTTGGATGAATCCCATCCTTGTATGGGGAGGAATTTTCTTGACCTGCTATTAGTGGTTTTTGTCTCATGCTTTTGCGAGATAGACTATCTGATAGCTGGTGGGGCACACACGCTGATAGCTTGGACTCCCTTACTTTACACTCTCTCAGGGGAAAAGCATGAAGTGAAAAGTTGTCACTTCGCCATCTTTGCTGGTTGAATGGATAGTTTATATCAACAGCTGATCAAAGCGGTTAGAAAGTACAAATGCATACAACACACCTAATATTTAAAGACATAAGCCCTGCCATAGGTTATGTTTGTTGTCAAATATGAAACAAATGGGTCAATTGTTCATTGCAAAAAAACACAGACGAAAAAAAAACTGCAGTAATCCCCATCCTGTCCCAGACAAAGACTCTCATGGAGCATGAACTGAAAGAACCAAAACAAACTTTTTCAGGATCTTGCAGCCTCAACAACAAGAATAAAGTTTTCACCTTCTCACTTATGTAATATGCTTTAGTCTGTGTCACCTACCGATGTTTATCCTTGTGAGAAAGAGGATCAGTGAACCGATGTTTCTTTTAGTCTTGGTATACAGCTTGATGCCATCTACATTGATGAGGTGACTTGGGGACATATATTCACTCTCTGTGATGATCTTGCTGAGGCTTCAGGTCTCCTTAATAAATGCTGCACTTGATGGTTACTCTTTCATTTGGCTTTGATTTGGCCATGTGCTCCACACCCACCTCCTTGTGAGGAGTCTAGTTTGAGTGTCCTGTGTAAAATTTTAGCTGTTCCTTAAGACGGCGTTCTTCTGGACAGAAATCCCTGATATTATTCCTGGGATTACTTGAGTCACTCTCCCAATCAGGTCATGGCCCTGAGTGATCTAATTACCATTAGCACCACTGAGGCCTTCACTTCCACATCTCTTTAGCTTCTTCTCTCAGCCCTTGGTATTATTTGAGCCTCCTGTCTTCCTTTTTCTCAATGCTACTCTCCCTTGGGATTATTACATCTAGCAGTACTCCCCTTTATGACACATACAAAAAGATGTGCTCATGTTATCCTCACTTAGAAAAGTAGTCAGAGTTATACTTCAAAATAACTGAACTTCCAGGGGACAAAGGAAAATGATTTCTATTTGCTTTGGCTTTATGGTATTCCACTTTTCCAGTTTCTATCACATGTTTTGAGAGAGCCCGTAAGCTGTGATTAAATCCGCTCATTAGCACTCACCCTGTGACTGAGCACCACAACTGTATTTTGGGCAGGTCAGGCAGCCTCAGAGCAATATTCATAAGAGAATAATATCTGTGGAGCGCTCATTAAGAGGAGGACAGACATACCATTTGGGCACTTTTAGAATTGTAAAGACTTACTTGAGGGGATCAAAAGCATATTAGAAGAACATTCTGCCAGTGCCAGCCTTTTAAGTAATGGCCAGGATTCTCTATGAAGCCAGCTGCTAGGCTCAACAAGGATGACCCCAGACTGCCACTACACTTACCAGCTGCTTTTTATGAATCTTAGCAGATTTAGTCTCACTGGGCTACAGTGATACACTTGTCATGTGTGATTTGCTCTAATTGGATGTGCTTTCTGTCCCTCTCAGTTTGATGGACATAAAAAACGGAAGAGTTCCCACATTTTCTGCTCCGGATGTGCAGAAAATTTTAAGTGAGAGAGAGAAAGAGATTATCATCTATGGCTGAAAATGCTATAATTGTGAAGTGTCTTTGGGGTGTCAATTACTGGATTATAAGGGGGAAAAAGCTTTTCATTTCAACTCATCTCGAACTCGTCCGCTATACAAACCAAAGCAGCAAGGATCTGATTATGCTTTGAAAGACCCTTTTTTTGTACATCGAGTCTTCCATCCCACACCTTTGACCCCTGAGAGAATTAAGTGGATTTTAGAAGCTACAGATGTTTAAATAAATGAGCTACCTTGAAACCATCCATCTATTTATCAATGCATCCTGCAAACAACATACAAATAAAAGTGAGCCTTCTGTTGCAGGCTTGTTTGCTGGTTAAAGAAGCAAGCATTCAATAATGTGATTAGCAAGTACTGAGACATGTTGAGATTATTGTGGAAATGCAAAATAGCCACATATCTGTGAGAAAGAAGGGCGGTACATGGAGGGAAATTTGTCAGGTTGATAATATTTTGCTAAAGGGTAAAATACACGACTGAAGATGAAAACTGTGAACACAAATATACGTGGAGCTTTTTTTATTTCAAACACACTGAGGAGTCCCATATACAGTAGGTTACTTTCAGAGTGGTTGAGATTTTTAAGTTAATGAAACCAAAAGCTGCCATTTTGAAAAGTGATCTTGGTTGTTGTCTTTAGAATGTTTTGTAGATACTTCTGAGGGATTTGCCAATAGAAGTGGTACCTAGAAGTATACTTGGAGGTGATGGCGAAAAGACTTATTTATCATGATTTGCAATGGAAGATCAAACTGCAGCTGAGTGCTTGTTGTGGGTCAACAAGTAGCGGAAGAATAGGTAAGCTAGCTGGAGAGTTGTTTATCCTGGAACATGAAAAAGAAGAGGTCCTAAATGAAGTGTAAATGGCAAGGGGAACAGTGGAAATGAAAGAGCCAGCTTTGAACATGAAATGGTTGTTCTACTATCCTGTCAAATCTGTTTTTCAGAGTTTAGGCTCAATATTTTGTCTTCAACCCATTACTTCCAAACAACCTCTGTCTGTCTACATGTGACAGATTTAAATATGTACTGGTTTTATTTAGTAAACAGCTTCATCCCCACCATGACCTTATGGTGCTGCAAATCATGCGTGAACCAGTTGTGGGGTTGTCAACACGTATATTACTGTAATTCACACTGATTCTGGGCTGTCAAATTCAAATATCATCTAACAATATGAGGGCAACCTTCACTGTAAGAGCCATAACGCATTGAACTCAAGCCTCAATAATTATTTTCCTCTGTCCTTCATCAAACCATGTCTCTTTTTTCTCTGTTCCCTTTTCCATTGACACCAAAGTTAAAGTCTCTGTGGGGAAATGTATAACCTACAGACTGATGTATGCAGTATGTGTTTGGTTAATTAATTGAGTGGCCTTGTCTCTGTAGAAATTGCTTCCATGTTCTTTTGAATGAAAGCAGTGTGGCATAGGCCAGCAAAGTAAGGAAAAACACAGGTTTCTGGTTAAAGTGCCTCGATAATCCCACACCTTCAGAAACAAAACCAATGTTTACCTTCACTGAGTCATCAATGGCCAGAAATGTCTCTGAATGACCCTAAAATTTTTGGCTTTTTTTGCATATTTTTCCGATTTAAACGCCACAATACAGCTTTCTAGATTGTTGAATGTCTTGCCAAAGGCTTTCGAGCTGAAAAACTGAAATATATAGACTTGCTGAGGTCACCAGCATTAATTGTACTGTTATTGGATATGCTGAGTTACAGCATAATAGAAGAGACATTTCCTTTTGTTAAGCCAAAAATGACTTTAAAAACCCAAATCCTTATGGGCAAAACAGAAATAGTGATGAGTTTTATTGATGAGTTTTTTGCATCCTTTGGAAAATTCCATCATTTTAGCTTTGTAGCCATCATTGAACTTTGCCAGATTCAGAATGGACATCAGCAATAATCTTTTTATTAATCATTTTTCTTACTTGTCAACCTAAAGTTCATCACTAACAATGCAGATCAAGTTTGGGTGTAAATTAAGTTGTGCTGCAGAGTTGTACAACTGTACATCTCACACGGACAAACAATCAACATTCAGTGACAGGCGCTATGGCAAGTGTCACAGTAGGAGATATTAAACAGGAGGCAATTGATGATTTTTGGGGACAGGAAGATGAAACATCATCTCGATAAAGTATGATCTCATCGTCTTGCTCCATTCACTCCATTGTAAACAGAAATGTGGTTCATAAATTGAGAAATATCCATCTCTGTGCAATAATGATTGTTGCACTGGTCAGGAGGCTCAGTCAACTCTCAAATTAAATAACACCAAAACTGTCTGGGTGACTATATTAATGTATTTTATGTTCAAAAAATAGGTTTGGGTTGCAAAATACTAAACGTCCTCTGGCTTGGTGAAAACCCCGACCTTTTATGTACCATTACTTAAGTACAAAAACTAGTATGTTTGGCTAGCGTTAGTTAACCTAAGCTAGCGTTAGGGATGGTGAAATATAACTTTATATTTCTGTCCATCAAAGTGACAATATGTTGCCTCAAATACAATGTTAATTTACCTTAGAACAGATGTAGACATTCTTGTTGATTTTATCCACATTCAGTTGATTTTGTGGTCTGCCGCATAACTTATATAACACAAAGCAGACACTTTTCTCGGTCTTGATGTGGCTTAGGAAAGGACAAAATCTACACTCCGTTGCCCAGACTCCCAGGATACCTAGTGTCAGAGCTGCATGTACCCCATGCACATCACTTGACCATTTTTAACTTAAAAAACGTGTAAAAACGCACTACATTCTATGCGTTTCAATGGACGGTCATGCTGAAAATGTCCGAGTGTATGTGGCTACATGTACTGTGACTGGCTGATCGCATTTGTGAGCGTGGTATAGCCATGTCATTTGTTTTGTCTTTCATTTAAGCGTCACAATATCAATGTTTAATATATTGTAGTGTGGATTGTGTTTAGAGTGAACAGTCACAAGAAATGTTTGGAGGTAATGTTGTATCAGGTGAACAGAAGCTGCTAATCTGCATCACTGCTCAGGGTTAGACGGGGATAAAGAGTCAGGCCAGAAGTCATACACTCACCCAGGCCACCAAAACTCATTTATCAACCTCAATATTGTTTGATAACATTCAAACACAACTATAAGCCACCAGTACAGTGCTTTTCTCTCTCCTCTCATCAAAAGACTCGAAGCAACAGTCACAACAGGACTTTAATCTAATCTATAATACAAGAAAACCCTATATATGACTCCCTAGGTGGACTAACCGCTGTTTGGTCTGATGAGAGATATAACAGCAACAAACCACGGCAAAAAAATAAATAAATAAAGTTTAGAAAACAAGTAGAAAATCATTGTTCCAGCTACATAAAAAGGGCCATGGAGAATCTCAACTCGTGCTCATCATATTATGTACAGATAAAAGTTTACAGCTTGTATCAAACTGGCTGTGTCTCCTCTGTCTCTCATTTAATGAACAGTGAACCCACGTGGTCACTGCTGATAACCGATTTGAAAATACCCAAGCTTTTCCAACCCTTTGTCTGCATCTCAGATGTTCCATTTCTGCACACTTTGCTCGTGTAGAACATTAAAAAATTATATTATCATCATTTTGACCTATCACCTTTATTTGTGACAACTCTGGCCAGGCAGGCCAATCAGCCAAACTGATGTAATGCACCGAGATTTTATTTTATTCATTCATTTATTTTTTCACAAGCAGGCCAGTCAGGCCACTTTTGGGTCCAGGCCACTGGGAGTTGTCCTGCTCCTACTGTGGGTCTGTCAGCACTGAACACGTGTGTCCTCCAACAGAGCTGCACCTATGCCTGAATTACCCGTCTGGAGGCTCTATCTTGGGGGTATTTGGATGTTGCCGGTTCTATTGTATAAAAACTTTTCTGATGATCCAGAAAAATTTATAAACAAATTTTAAAGGAAACATATCATGCTTTTAAATCCTTCCTTTTCACATGTAAATCATTCATTTATGGTTTATATAAAGTAA
>JBBDHI010000014.1:19591817-19602436 GCA_037177115.1 Craterocephalus stercusmuscarum
ATCTTGAACGTTCGTTTCCTCCTCACTCACATGTATGAGAGGAAAGATGACAACAGACCCCAGGTTTAAAAAAAAGCATGAAAGCATTTTCTATTTAGATTCTTAAAATGAAATTATAAGTCCATGAAAAAGCATACAGTTCCTATTTGTATTAAACTTTACGTTTCAAGATTCAAGGCTAGATGTTGTACAATGTAAGAATTTACACAGTACAAAACAGAAACATCTGAGGAAATGCAGGGAATTGTTGCATTTATATCACCTAATCCTCATGTTGAATAGCTGCAAAATGCAGATTTTTACCCAATTATTATGAAACATATTACATTGCATCAACACCTGTTGTTTTACAATTTTGGCATTGTGTTTTCTTTAATTATGATTAACATGATCAGCCATGGTATTCAGTTATTGTGACCTGTAGATTACTTCAAGCGCTCTGCACGCTAACATAGTTTTCTACGGTTTCTTGGTTTGTTTAATTAAGACTCGCATGATGCACTGTTTACCTGCGAGCAGACAGATGCATGTGTCTGGCATACAGTCGCCACTATATTGCTGCAATATTTTTGCTTTTAACCCCACCAAACAGGCAGCACTGGAGTAATACCAGCAATGGGGACACAATTGCAAAACTATGCATTTTGTAATGAGCAAATAAAACCTTTGTGACAGGCAAACACCATTATTAGCTGAAGATTATCTTCAAGCAGACAACATTCAATAGTTCCCTGCACTGTGTTCAAAATGATGCAACAACAACCACAGGCAAGCCATTTAAACATTGATACAGTTTTTAGCTGCACGATGCTACCAGGCGAGGGACACAGGAAATTCATTTTCTTGTTATTGCAAAATTATTCAAATGAGAAAACCATCAATAATACTATTCCCACAGAGAAAATCCCCCATAACAGGTCTAACGGGAAGAGCGATCTGATAAGAGGCTCTATCCCGCTGGCACAACATAATAAAAGGATTTTTGGAGCCTGATGGCTTTAGTGTCATTGATGCTCGAGCACATGATAGATGCAGAAGAACGAATGCTTCTTTCTATGCTCAGATGCCCCTTTTGTAAAAGAGAAAAAAACAATGATTCAGCGGCAAAAGAGTGATTTGGCAACATGACATTTATTCTTGCTATTTCAAAGTGTGGTGACCAGTCAGTCTCATCTCTGTAATCTAAGGGACACGGAAGCAGAAACAGGTGTCATTCAGATTAATTGTTGCTGCAGAGGATTTCACCAAGCTGCTGTGAGTTTTTCTTCCCGCATTTACAGGAATTTTACGTATGCTCTTGATATTTACCTTGCATAGAATACATATTTTGCATGTACAGATTTAATTTCTTTTGCTCCTTCCCGTTTCATTCCTTCATCCTGTAAAAAAGAATGACAGCGCTATTATGAGCATCATGCTCCGCTTTACGACTGACCTCATTGCATCACATTGTCAGAGCTCCAGGCAGGAAAGAAGGGGTCGTCAAAACCGGATTGCATAGTCCGTTGTTGCAGCTTTTAATTGGTGTGAAATTACTTTTTCAGTGGAAGTTTTAGTATCTGACTTTGCAGGGACTAACTTAGTTTGGTATGGCTGACAGACACCAGTATGAAATTGGTGCTTACTTTGATTGCAGGCTGAAATAAACAAAGAAATGTCTGTTGATCCCAGCCAAAGGCAAACAGGGTGAACGTTGCTAACCCAGGCGGGTGAATACAGAGGACTCTGTTTGATGATAAGTCAAGGAAATATGGCAGTCTGGTCACAAATACTTGATTATATGTTCACCTTTTGTGCTCACTAGCTAACTGCTGAGAGGCTTAAGAGAGATTGGTTTGATTCATCCATGTGTCTCTGTCTCTCCGCATGGAAATCTGCCTTTTCGGCTCTCAGATGACACCAGTCAGATCATATGTCAAGAGACAGCCGCCCTCTGATAGCAGTGACAAGGGAAAATGGCCACATGTGGTCCTTCGGCACACATGCACTGACCTGTACTGTACATAAAGCCAGTTCAATTTTTCTGCTCTAGCACATCATTATATTTGCACTGGATTGCAGTCGGCACTTGACTTGGAGAAGTGAATCAGACCAAACACTTGTTTGACAGGGAACGTCCGCTCAGACCATCTTCTCAGGGAATTCAAAGTCACTTCTCCTCGGGGTTTGGAGGTTTACTGGGACAATAGCATGAATGGATCCTTCACTGAACAGAGATAACATTGTGCATTAAATATTTTTTTCCTAACAGTTGTTTCTTGTCCCTTAAAGCTTCCTAAGCCCTGGGCCTTAACTGTTCCTGGAATTTAAAATGCAGCCTTGAAAAGCTCCTGTGTATAGAGTTACATGCTCTAGGCCTAGCATCCAACCAGCTACACCACCTGTTTTATGCTAACAATAACGGGCAGCCAGAGCTTATGCTTTTTGTTTGTTTGTTTTTCCTTCTTTGTGTGTTTAAATCTTTAAAATGATGAAGAATTCATCTTAAACAGCTGTGTCAGAATCAAAAAGGGATGTGGCGTATCCCCATGTTAATGCGAGCACAGATTTCCACTGTCACAATAATGGAGAAGCCTGAAAAGACTGAAATAGAGCAAAGCACTGAGGGCAGCCACCTGGAGGCCTGCTGAGCTAATATGAAGAGAGACAGTGCCATTCCATGTTATGGTGAATAAATAGAGATGAAAAGATCATGCTGCTAATCAAAGACTCATTCCAGGTGGCCAAATGTAGGTTACATTGTCAATCTATATCATGACACTTTTAAATAACCGAGGATGGGTTGAGATTAGTTTGAAACAATCAATCACTCTTTATTTACAAAGCAGTTTTCATACCGTGTGAGTGTAACACAAAATACTTTACATTAAAATGTATAAAATAAGAAATAAAAGCATTTTTACCCATCAAAGCCCCAAGACAAGGATCCATTAAACCTGCATGTACAACATATAATTCACACACATGCGTGATCGCATAACAGCAGAGGCAAGAATGAAAGTATCAAAACTAGAGTACTATGAACTTGTGTGCATGCTGCAAGAGATAGGTTGTTTTAAATGCATAAACCTTTTTAAAATCCCTACAAAAGAGCAAGTAAATGCAACTACAAAGGGAATTATAGATGTGATTTGCATACCTCAGCATTTCAAACTGGGAAAGTTTGGACTCATTCCAACTACCTGCCCCAACGTGAGCTGCATTTGCCACAAGTAACCAGGAGCCACCCAAGCAGCCCTGCCTACCATACAATGCGTGGCACGCCCCACAAAAAGGGATTGTGTGTTGTCAGTGTTTCTGGTGTTTTGATGTCTTAAGTGTAATTAAAATTGAGAAGCAAGTTTTGGGTTTCTGTTTACATCTAACAGGACCAGGGACGGTTCTTGATCAGTGCCTAGAATTCAGCTATATCTGCTGCATTAAAATATTGTCCAACATAAATCCACTCAGCTAGTTTTTTCAACTGCAGTAAAAAGGTATGCTCATGACATGCAAAATTGAAACTGGGCCTTGAAGGGTAATCTAGGGAAATGCATGGGAACGCTGACAGAAGACAGAGAGAAGGATGTCATTGCATGCCCATAAGTCCATAAAATGCTTTTATACAAGCAGCTACAACATTAAAGCCACAGCAGCTACAGTGACTAACGTGAATTACCTCAGCAACACAGCGCTGAACATTTTGCCCTGGCTTCCAAACCTCAGATGCTAATCTGATCAAGCACTTGCAGAAAACACCAGAACAAGCCGATCCTAAAGATCTGCTGTCTCTGTGTCAGAAGAGATCAAGTTGCTGCAGGGGGCAACAACACAATATGTTTAAATGCTATGTCTGATTTAAATTCTATCTGAGCAAAGGTTGTTGTCCCTTAAATACACAATGTTACATATATTAATTGCACCAGAAAAAATATCCCCTATAGAACAAGTCTTTTAGCCAAACATCAGGTGTCATGTCAGTCTACATTTGATTGCACTAAATAACAAGTTACAGTGCAGAACAGAACCGGCACAAACCCATTTAG
The DNA here is from genome assembly GCA_037177115.1 of Craterocephalus stercusmuscarum. NCBI lineage: Eukaryota > Metazoa > Chordata > Actinopteri > Atheriniformes > Atherinidae > Craterocephalus > Craterocephalus stercusmuscarum. The sequence goes on from JBBDHI010000014.1 coordinate 19,595,843, forward strand.
AAAAGCATTTTATCTGTGTTGATTCAGATGTAAGTGCTTCATCCTTCTCAGCCAAGGCCCCTATATAGAGAAAAGAGCCTTTAAACAGTCCAGCAGTTGGATGCATATATCTGAATTTGAATATATTGATGTTAAATAGCAGCCAGAGATTAAATACAAAGCAAATACACACACACACACATAAACAAAGAGGTCCACCTCCTCACACCCACTCTTGCATAGAGTCTTTTATAAACAACATGAGTCAGTCAGTCAGGTTGGCTTTTTATTGCTGCTGTAGATCCCCGTCCTTGGACTAGACTCAGCCAATCACGCCTGCAGGAGGGAGGAAGATGGAAGCAAGCCGCAGTCATCAACAGCTAACCAGAAATGGGCTGAATATAGGCTGTGTTTTTCTCTGGTAATTGGCTCAGTTTTAGATCTTAATACATTCAACAGATGTTTGCCTGAGCCCTGAGCACTGCAACAGCAAACTGTGAAAGAATCTGCCCTCTGTAGTGCAGCGTCCTTGTTTTTTAGCTGCTTTGGTGACTTTCTGGTTGACTTGATTGCATTGCAAACAATATTTTTAAATCGCTGCTCTATTCCTCTGAATGTAAAATCGGAGCACTGAAAAGCATCACAGACTCAGACATATATTGATGCTGTGGTAATTTGTTGTGTCAAAGTGGGCTCCAAAGTCTTGCATCATGTTCCTGTGGGAAAATGTTTTTGTTTTTCATCGCATATTCATTACAAAGATTAAAATATAGTCACACAATGTAGTATTCAATTTAAGTTATGGATTTTCAAGAAAATGCCCTTAACTAAATTCACATAAAAAATGGAAATGGAGATTTCAGTATTTTCTATTATTTTTTTATACCCTTTTTAAATCAAAAGCGTATACTGTAAATAGTAGTTTCACTTGGATATATTGTTTTATTTTTGGTTGTGGTTGTGTAATGACCTACAGTACTGACTAGGATGGTCTTAGCTGTATATGTTGTAAGTATTATGGATTACATGGTTGTCTTTATGGTGTATTTTGTCCCTACCCCCACTCCCCACACCTTCTCTGTCCCCCTCTTTCCCCTCCCTCTTCTTTCTTTCTTTTTCTCTCTCTGTCCCCTCCGGTCGAGTCCAGCATTAAGAGTTAGATTTAATAAAGTTTTCATATTCTCAAGAGGGATTTTATACATGTAGTATAAATCCCTACTTGATAGAGTAAATTTGCCCGGCACCAAACAGCAGTGTTTAGATATCTGACTGGCTTGATATACATACATAAGGGTCTAAGAAGGACTGACAAGTTGTTTGGAAGCACCAGTAATATTGAGTCACATGCAAATTGCTTTTCTCCATGACTTTTTTTGTTGTCATATATACTGCCTGGCCAAAACAGGATTCACCAAAGAAATGCCACACACTAATATTTCGTCAGAAAGCCTTGTTCTTTGATTAGAGCAGCATTCGCTGTATTATTGTTTCAGTAAGCTTCTTCAATGTCACAAGATTTATTTCCATCCAGTGGTGCGTTCAGTTTTTCTTGTACTGATGATGGGACAGTCCAACCACTGTGCAAAGCTTGCATCCCAAAGATTTTCAGTGGGGTTCAGGTCCTGACTCTGTGGTAAACAATCCGTGTGTGGAATTGATGTTTCATGCTCCCTGAACTACGTTCACAATCTGCGCTCGGCTAATCCTGGCATTGCTGTCTTGGAATATGCCCGTGCCATCAGGGAGGAAGAAATCCATTGATGAATAACCGGCTCATTCAGTATATTCTGGTAGTCAGCTGACCTCTTTCTTTGGGGACATGTTGCTGAACCTAGACCTGACCAACTGCAGCAACCCCAGATCATAGACTGCCCCCATATGCTTATACAGTAGGTGCTACTAGGCGTGATGGCAGCATCACTTCTTCCACCTCTCTTATAACCCTGATGTTCCAATCATTCTGGAGCAGAGTTAATCTGGACTCATCAGACCACATGACCTTCCTCCATTGCTCCACAGTCCAATCTTCATGCTCCCTTAGGCTCAATGATTAGGGATTTTCCTATTGCTACACAGCTGTTTGGTCTCAATCCCTTGAGTTCCCTTCACATCATGTGTGTGTAAATTGGGAAACATAGCCCTGAATTCCACTGTTGTTTTTTTTATTTTAGTTCACAAAACATGTAAGTGATCACTGATCACTATCATTCAGGATAATTTTCTAAACATATTTCCTCCTCTAAGATGTTTTATGCTTCTTAGAGGAAGCATTAGACAGCTATTAGCCCAATTTTACTAGTTTCTGCATATCCTTAGATGTTTTTTCTGCTTGATGCATGGCAGTGATTTGACTCTTTTTTCTATAACCACAGGATGTGTTTTTCCACATGGTTGCTTAAGTAATGAGAAACTACTCAATTTCCAGCTGAAAGATAATAGTCCAATGGGAGCTTGTGGCTATTTGCTGTGTTTAATCCAAGTGGCGACTTCTTTTGTGGCCCAGAATTTTTCCACTGATAGTTTTCTTTCCAATCGGTTTGTTTGAAAACATCTTTAAGGCCTTGAACAGACCAAGTCAACAGCTAGCAATCTGGAACATCTGAAATATTGTAAATGTTTGTGTTGTTTGTTTTGTTTTTTAGGCCAATTCAGCATCTCATACTTTCATGAAGGTGGCAAATCTAATTGGCTGTTCAGGGTAGCAAATGAGTGAACAAGAAGCCAGGAAAGTGACAAAATAAAGCTAGGGGTTAACTTGTCACATTCTCTGTCATCCTCATTTCTCCATGACAGAAAAACACAGTATTGCCTGCTAGGTTTCATTTAAAGGAAAAATATATATATTTTCAAATCTGTATAATCCTCGACTTTTCCTTACGTACACCACTGTCGTTCACCACAGTCATGGGTTATATACGTCCTGGGCAACAGTCGTCATCTTCGTTTGTTCTGTAGGAGGGGGCCAGTCATCGATGCTGGTCCTTCACATTATTTTTCGCCTTTAAGAGACCTTTGACCTTCAAGTATATCTGACTTTCATATTTCACAGAGGCATGTTGATTTCCAAATCTAAATAAATTTCAAATTTAACATAATCAATGCACTGAACCAAAGAAGGTGATGCAAGTGCTTCAAAATGAATATAAATTTGTTGAAATTGTTCAGACCCAATGTCATCTTACAGTACATCATGCACGTTCACAGTGTTCTTCAGGAGAAGCTTAGTTTCACATAGAAACACACAAAAAATCATTTGAATTGCTGCTCATGTCATCCATGTTTCCTCCACAGTATATCGACTTCACTCTAATGTCACCCGCTTTGGTCTGGCTTTCATAACAGCTGCCAAATATTCATCATTCCAAAACCAGTGAAGTTTTGTGTCACTTGATCATGAACAAACTTTGCTTTTCACTTTATGAAAAATTGTTCCCAACTGGACCAATCCATAGGGGAGATTTGGCTGTAGGATGGTTTGGGGATTCTATTTTATTCTTCTTTGCTGAGAGGCAAACTTCTTTCTTTTTGTTTTTTTTTCTTTGAGTTTTTATAACTGATCATTGTATGGTCTTACGTCTAATGTACACTATAAAGGTGCTTTTCTCTTACTGTGTTAGGGCAATTGCTAATGAAGTGACATACCCTTAATAAGAAGTGGTATTACAAGTGTGACTCCCTAAAAACCCTGTAAACAATCTTCCACTAGAAAGACACTGTTTTCCTTTTGTTTCTGCATGGCCTTTTCAGCTACATGAGCTAATTAATTCCTTGTGAAAAATCACACATTTTTTTCATTGTCAGAGGATCCCGTTAAACAGGGCCACACAAATCGATTCCACTTATCAACAAAGCTTGCTTATTTCTTGGCTGTAATGTGTATTTTAATGACAAGCAATTATATTCAGCTCCCTGCACGGGGACTTCACTCTGATAATCTTTGATTCCTTTGAAGTCTGCTTGGTCAAATTCTCATTTTGTTCTTCCTTCAGGCTTCTGCTTAATGCTCTTGTTTAACCTTGAAAACGTATTTTCCATCATATCAGCATATTCCGCATCTCCTTATCACTTTATGATTTTTTTCGGTACGACCGTTACAATTGGGTTTCTTTATAATTGCTTCAAGGACATCAACCTCTACTATTAATGGTGGCTCCATTTTCACTGAAGCCAGTCTCTAAGGGTTAGTATTATTGAATTGTCTGTTTGAATCTCTGTCTGTTCTAAATGGAAATGCTTTCAGCTTATTCCATCTATCATAAGCCTATAGTCTCCAGCAGTCTACATTTCCTCCCAATGCTCATAAAGAATTGAACAAATCATTTTATCCACAGTGGAGGGTTTTGTTAGCTGGCAGTGGTTAGTGGGCTGCAGTTAAACTGCATTATTAAAAACACATTTAAAAGCTTAAATTTGATTGCACACAGCATATTGGAAGTTCCTGGGGTAAACAGAGCTGCTTTAGAAGTAGCCCTTATGAAATGTCCAGTAGTCCAGTATTTAACATCCCTGTTTAACTCTCTCTTTGTTATTCATCTCGAACCATCAAATAGTAATTCAGTTGTGCTTCTAAAATAGCTTCTGATCCATTAAATATTCAGAATGCTCTTTTTTATGGGGGTTAAAGTTTTCTCATTTTCATTTTGCATATTGAAACAAAACAGATTTTGTTGGAAATTAATTTCTTCCACCAGTGCCATTTTTTATGACTAAAAAGCCTGAGGCTGCAGCAGAAGTAAAGTGAAACTGAGAGGATCACATTCTCCCAATTTAGATGTTGTAGATTTTTCCTCATTACTTTTATTATGTTGGTATCAGATATTAACTGGAGGGGATTTTTCTCAGCTCTCAGGAAGCCATGAATTGAAGTTTCCATGTGAAATCTGACAGACTTCAGAGGTGCTCAGAGTCAATCTTATCAGCACTTTCATCACATCAGCCAATGATTGCAGACTTTACATGAATGAATAGTACAGCTTATTTAAAGGGGAAGTTCAGTATTTTTCAACCTGTACCTATGTTGTAGCATGCTATACGATCATTTACTCACCCAGACAGTTGTGGCCCAACTCGAACTCCTTCAGACGATATTGATATTTACACGCGATCAGCATATATCCATATAATGGGCGCGTTCCGGGCAACAGATCCTCGGCCTCTAAATAAGGCATTTTCAGCTACAAAACTCCTTCATTTTACCAATGTGTTGTCGCTGGTTCGAGCCCCGGACTCGGTTTGAGCCAGAGGGGGCAGCTGGTTCGGGCTGAAGGGGGGTTTGAGACAGTGGCCTTTCTGTGTGGAGTTTGCATGTTCTCCCCATGTCAGCATTGGTTCTCACCAGGTACTCTGGCTTCCTCCCACTGTCCAAAAGACACACATGTGAGGTTAATCACATACTCTCCCTAGGCGCGAGTGTGAGAGTGGTTGTCTTGCGCTCTATATGTGGCCCTGCAACAGACTTGTGACCGGTTCCCCAGCTGCCCCCTCTGGCCTTTCGCCTGCAAACAGCTGGGAAAGGCTCCAGCCCACCCGCGACCCGATTGGATTAAGCAGTTCAGAAAATGGATGGATGGATTTCAAGATGGTAAAATTGAACACCCCTGTTCAACCATATAGTGAACAGAGGCAAAAATGATAGAAGCGGGGGCACTGTCTCTATTGAACATCAGTCTAACAAAAGGATCCCTGACAGATGTTGCAGTCTGGTCAGTGACAGAAAAAGAATCAGGGTATATTACCCGTTTTATAGCAAATCAATTTCTGTCACTTAGGCACAGGTTATATGGAGGTGAAAGTTTCCCAGCTGAATTGTGGCTCCGAATTTATCACTCTGTAATCTGTATTTAACCATCCATTTCACATTGTGACCATGATGGCATTAAGATCAAAGAATGGCTGCCAACTCCCTTACAAGAAGGAAGCTATGACATTATGATTAAGGAGGAGGCATTCATCCATGATTTTCTGCAACTTCTAATGTTATCAAGACTTCTCCAGAGAATTTTCATCTTACCTTTGAAGTCATTCATATCACTAAGTGATTCATAGTCAGCTTTTAAGGAAATTGTTAAATATTACTCAGGACCATAAAATGTGTTTTTTAACATTACATCTCATCAGAAGACAGTGTTAAGGGGTCCCCCCTTTAATAATACATCTGGAAATTATTCATATGAGGTTTTCAGTACTGCTTCAGATGTGACTAAAAGACCCACAACATGACAACGTAACCTGTCAATTTGTAAATGTCTGCTGTACATTAAACCAGCCAAAAGGAGAAAGGACACAGTTATCAATCAATAAATGAATCAAATTTTATTAAAATGTATTTTTATTGAAGGACTACCATACAGTGCTTCACATAATATAAAAAAAAACAATGTGCGCATATTTAAAACCACTGCTAAGGAAAAGATATATTTCTATAAGCCAGAAACAGCCCAGATGTGGGCAGGCTGGGGCCCCACAGCAACTACCTTTGCCCTACCACAAAGCTAGAAGAAATGTGAAACTAACCTATACAAACATGGCTGGCATTAATAGTACTGCTAACAGAAAAAGTCACAGTACAGTAGTACACTATGGATTTTTTTACTCTGGGGAAGCTACAGTAAGAAC
>JBBDHI010000014.1:19795113-19806998 GCA_037177115.1 Craterocephalus stercusmuscarum
TCCTGATACATGGTTAATGCTCATTTATTTGAATACAGCGGACATTTTAAAGCTATTAACTTTCCCCTCTATATTTTCAAGGTGGGTGAGTTGGTTTTCCTGTTCAGAAGCATGAGCTGTAGACTACTTGAGAATTTAATTAATACATTTTCCATAGAAACATGAGTTTTTTTGGCAATAAGGATGTCATAATTATAGTTTATTGTCAAAGAATAATTACGATATTGTTGTCACAATTATTCACCTTCAATTCCCAATACTGTAAATATATAAAACTACGTGAATATTCTGTATAGGTCTTTAAGTTTTATTTATTTGTTTTTTTTGGTGATAACATTACAAAACAGAATGGAAAATTAAGAACCTGCAGACCTGGAAAAGAAATGGCAACAAAACACTTTCACCTGTGCTCAAGTTAAACGCACACTGCTATGCGGGCCCAACCGGACCCAGACTTTGTGAGAGGATAAACCAAGCTTTAGGGCTGGGATATACTTGGTGTGTACGCAATCGTGCACGCCAGCGTTCTGCTACATCTGTATACTTGCTGTAAAAGACGAAGGCTTGCAGCCAAAACGGTCGATAACTGAGGGCACCGATATGGGGGGTATGTCGCTCGTGTACTCTGAAACTGTCAAGCTGCTGGTCCGTTGCATTTCAGGGCTTTTTGCCTGATGATGAAAATTAGTCTTTACTGTTGAACTAAAGAAAAAAGGTCTTACCGTCAGAGGCAGTGTATGTGTCCGATGTATGAGCATTCAAGTCGATATCGCAGCTCGTGCAGATGACACGTTACCTCACGTCAACGCTAGCAGCCGCTGTGCCAAACACACATTAGGACCGCATGGCAGCCATGATGCGTACATGGATGTGTTGCCAGCAGCAGGGATATCCCAGCCCAGAAGCTCATTAGAAAAATGTTGATAAAGTTTACAGATTGATAGAAGTGAGGTCATATCCTATAGACTCCCAACACATTCAGTCCTTTTTGAGTCACACACTGTTCTGTCAAATTTTATCTGTGCGTTTGTTGGCCAGTTTCTAGTTCCCGCAACTTGTTTGAGGCCTTTTCTTTTTTGTTGTTGTTTATTTTACCTAATTGGGACTCACTGTTAAACCTGTAGTTCTTCTTAAATTTTACCTGATTGTCCCACAAATATTTGCAATTATTGTTTTTATCTGTTTATTATTGCAACATTGCCACAGTGTAAGCCTAATAATGTGGTGATACAAAAACCTGTTTATTAAGAATATTGAAAAGATTTGCAACAATGTTTTACTTCTTTTTCCGTATTAATCACTTGTAAATAGCCTTGGAAACGGCACCGCTTTCCTCTTACTGTATGGCAGTTTTGCCCCACTCCCCATCCCAGTAGAATTTGTTATAAATGCAGCTTCATGCATTTTACTGATATCAAAAGTGAGTACTGCACTCTTAATCCATGGGCATGTGTCATGACCGGGTCTCGTGTATCAGTAAAATTGTAGGGCAATACATGATCCTTTGATGAGCCTTTACTGAGTTGTTAAATAATTTGTTCACAAAAAGTAACTTGCTCCACCCAGGAAGTGTTAGCTACTGAAAGTTTTGATATCAATGTATTTTCCATGATTGTGCGTCTCCTTGATGTTTTAATTGATGGCCTAATGCAGCTTTTTCTACATTCAGTACTTTGCAGTGTGTATGCCCATATACACAGTGTCGACTCAGTTGAAAACATAAGAAAGTTGCACTTATGCAAAGCCTTAAAACCCAGAGCAAATTGTAGGCCTGCTATGCTCTGTCTTGAATGAAGGGAAGCTTACAAGCCATGTTCCCCTTTACCAAGGGGTTAATTAGCAGCTACCTTCCCAATTGTCCTCTCCTTGTTCACTCTCATTAGTTTAATCTGGCTGTGTCCTCCAGCTTGCCTCTCTTGCCTCTATCCTCTTGTGCACCAGAACGTATCTCTGCTGCCTCCTATGTCGTCAGGCGTCAACTCCTGTCTGCCTCATAAATTTACTGCCAAACCCCTGTAAACTGTTATGATTTGTAGACATGCCATACTCCTTTTTTTTTTTTTTTAGTTTACATGAAGAAAAATATATTTTTTTAAAACCAGGGGTTAGAGCATTGACTTGGTACAGTGAGATGCTGTTGTAATTGATAAAATGTTTTCAGCTTTTTCAGATAAACTAATAACGGCAAATTATTTGAAGCTGTTGGGTAAATTTTGCTTTTTGAAATTTGCAAGATTTGTTAACTAGTTTTTAATGCCCACATAAAAATCTGTAATCCTATACCATCTGAAGGTATATGAAAAAACTCAGAGCCCATAGATCTGAATGGTGTGAAAATGGATGGCACATGCATGATCATTGCTGTTTTGGAGGAAGAAACAACAATGAACTGTGTGCCTGTATGGAGTCAAATTACACTTCCTCTCTCCTTGTCACTGTTGCGCTTGAGATGTCGGAGTTGATAGGAGTGGCTGGAAAATGTGAAGTCTGTTACCTCCTCCTCTTTCTCCTCCTCCTCCTCCTCCTCCCCCACCACCTCACTAAAAATAGCTGGCAGAAAGAGAAGGCAGCAAAGTCAAGGCTCTATCTATTGTGCTGCCAGTGGTTTCAACACTCCCACCACAAGCAAAAGGAGGTAGAGTCCTCTGAATCACAGCACTTATGCTAATACTGATCACCAATGAGGAGTTTTCTGTTATTTTTATAGTATTGGCCGCCCCCCTCAAAATAGTCCAGTTCATGACATTTCACATTATATAGGTAATAATATTTTTAAAACAAAGGGATGGTGGGGGCTTCAATTGGTACAAATGTTAGTCAATCCATGCAAAATGTTCGGAAATACACTTGAAATGTGTCTCTTTGAGGGTAGAGGTTGAAACAGTGGAATGCTCCTGAAAGGCTGCATCGATCACCTGACTTCCAACTGTGCATGTTTTTCTCTTATTTAACCCATTAAGACCTGATGAAACACATGATTGTACGTATGCATGAGTAGAGGATGCCTCTGGTATGAATAGGTTAAATTTAGAACATACTAAGTGAAGGTGGTTAATGCATGCAAAGATTTACCAAGAAAGGTATCTTGTTTTAGACTGATTGTACTGATTGTCAAAATAGTTATTTGTACTCTCAGTTGCTGAATTTAGCTCGTTTTTTTTTTACATCTAAACCTTCCCTGAGCCTACTTTTAGATGAATTTAATAATGCGCAGTGACGCTCGGCCTTTCTTGATAAATTCACATCATCTGTTTCCATATCTAAAAATTGACCTCAGACAAAACCTCTGAAGGATTTTTTACAATTACATTAAACTTTTTCAGTAGTTTTTTTCTGCTTGAACATGCAATTTTAACAAAAGGCTAGTAGCTTGATCATTTGTGTCCCCTGCTTGACTGCTGTTTAAATTCAAGACAAAGCTTCATGGTTTTACACAAGTGCTGTACATATTTTTATCTCTGTGGTTGTCATGAAATATAAAGGATGAATGAAAGACACAGATCATCTCCACAGAAAACATAAGTTAGTGTATGGTTCTAGATGGTACAGTAATAATGTAAAGGACAGATTTTTCAGCAGAGGTTTGTAAGTTATTTTTATAATAACCCAAATCTAGACTTCATTAACCACAGAGATGTATCCTTAGCCTGATGCAGTCCTTTGAGATCTTCAGTTTGTGTTCTGTTTCCAAATTCTGCTGACCTTCTTATAGCTTTGTTGAAAAGTCCACCAGTGATGCTTCACCAAGTATACAGAGGGTTATTACAGAGGAGACAAGAATTATCCACTGATATTACCATGAGACGTTTTTATCACCAAGATTAGGGGGGGCTAAGGCGCCTTGCTTAGGTGCAGACCCATTTAGCAGCACTGGCCAATCAGGTCACAGGTAGTTACTAAGGTCTCAGGCGCATGTAGGATAAGGTGTTCATTCAGAAGGTCTTGACACTCTGCAGGACACCGGACCTAAATCGAAACCCAGAGAAACAGGGAGGTAAGGTGTCTATGAAAGCTAGTATAATTCGTTTTTATTTAATAATTAGAAGGTAGTGTTAATTTATATTTATACAGCTCCTTTAGGGAATTTTATTAAATGAAATGTGAGATTAAACAATCTTGTTTTTTTTTAATAGACGAAATGAGAGGGGATCATCTGAAGACAATCCCTCAGTTAACTGGAATGAATTTGGTCATTCGACTTACAGATCAATTCAGTCCAGGGCAATTTAATTGAGTTTAATTTTGTGAGTTTGTTATATAAATTTCCATGAATGCAGTAATGATTCTTTTGCTTTCGATGGGTTTGCCTTAGTATTCAACACCCCCCTAAGGATCAATGCCAGAGTAAAACTGTTACTGTAGCATTCATCTTTTTAGTTGAACTTTTTGTTGCCTGTGGATAGTGAAAGTGTCGATGGTATGAGTGTCAGAGGATTGGGGTCAGCGGGATAGCCACTGCTTTTAGGATCATCAGCAGGTTTTGTCTTAACCGGATTTGGCTGGAGGAGCTGAATCAACTGTGTCCCAGGATTACAGGGATGACATTGGAGGGGAGTTTAGCGTCCACAGGCCAGAGCATTGAGGGCTTTGCGAAACCCTGCCCCTCTTCTGAACACCTTGGGGCTCTAGTAGTGCAGTTAAAGTCTAGCTACCCTCCTGCCTCTCTGCTTTCTTGATATCTGGACAGTTAATCCTTCCTTCACTTAACTAGGGGACAGGGTATGTTTAATTTTTGGATTTCAAAATGGATTTACTGTATATATTTTNNNTATATTTTTTTCTCACTTTAATGAAATATCACTTTTTGGTCAGACTTTTAAGGAATGCTAATTGTTGCCAGATGTTTTCCCAAAATTTTATTTCTGTGAGAGCAAATTTAACAAAAATTTTAAATTAGTTGTCTTCAGCCTCATGTACCTGCCTAGTGCTTGTTGCTAGGTTACAGTTTCAAGCTGGCGATGGCAAGTCTTGAGCTGTCTCGAAAGTGATTCGCTGCCGCTTTGTCTGAGCTTCACAGATTGGATTTGTGAGAATCTCTGATATGCAGCTAAATTTTGCTGTAGTATGTGCATAAATTACACCCGGAAGGTAAAGCACGTATCCACCATGACTGAGGTCATGCTTGTAATTTGAAGCCCGAGAATTCAACTAAAATGCCAACATTAAAAGTTTATTTTCACTTCTGTGTATTACTATCAATGTGAAGTAAGCGGCCTCTGGTATGTATACTTAGCTTGTCATTTATTCTCTCCTCCAGATCAGCAAGAATCTAGGCGGCGGAGCGAAGCACACCATTAGCAGAGGAAAATGAGTGAACTGGATCAGCTACGCCAGGAGGCTGAGCAGCTCAAGAACCAGATCAGAGTAAGTGCAATCCTTATCGTCCACAGCTTCGTCTACTTTCAGTGTTTATAAGTTAGAAATCCAAACAGACTTCAGTTTCCAATATCCCATCATGGCCCACTGTTCTGCACACTGTTACTGTAACATAACATTAAAACCTTTCCTAATGTCTCAGCTGAATGAAGTTTCATGTTAAAGTTAGTACTGCTATTGCCACAGTGCAGTTAAGCTAATGTCACACATTTTTGATTATTACATTTTCACATAGCACATTAATGTTGAATTTCACCCCAAGCATGAAAGGCTGTCATCAGTTAATTTGATTCGAAACCTACTGGTATTGATACTCAATTATAATTTGGAGACTAAGCAAGTTATTGTTTTTCAGGATGCCAGGAAAGCGTGTGCAGATGCTACCCTGTCTCAGGTAAGAAATATATTAATGCCATCATCTTGACTCAGCCTAATTTAGTGCATGATACTAACGGTGCCACATGAAGTTTGGTTGCACACAAATGTGAAAGGGTTCTCAAAGTGACTTCTCTCTCCTTTTAATCCTGTTTAGATCACAGCTAACATTGACCCTGTTGGCCGAATTCAGATGCGCACTAGACGGACACTGAGGGGGCATCTGGCTAAAATCTATGCCATGCACTGGGGTACTGACTCAAGGTAATCTCATTCAGTGCCCTTTTAACCATTATTTCTTTCCCATCAGCCCAGTCTTTCTTGCCTAAATGCCAACGACAGCTGTAAAAGTTACTTGAGTCTTTGTGCTCGTACCTTCCTGATTTTCAGATCATGATATTCCACATTAGTCAACACACAATTTATTCATATAAAATCCTTATTTAGATTGTTTGAGCAATAATTTGTTTGTATGAATGCTCAACGGACGTGCGTTAGTCACTTTATCTTGGAAGTATGTCTGTTGTTTTTGCGTACAGTATCTGTTTGCTTGTGTGTATTCAGATGGGAAAATGACATCAGCTTACATTAAAGCAAGTGTCCAGGCTAATATCCATAGCAGATAGGCATAAATCTTACTTCTCATGAAGTAGCCAATATTTGGCAAGTGCAGCTTAAAATATTGGAGCAAAAACAGTTACTATAGTTGTACAAAGAAGATATTATTTCTCATCATTCAAAGCAGACTTTTGACAGAATGATACTTAATTTTGTCTTCAGCAATAAAAGCTTGAATTTAAAACCAAACTTGAATCTTTACAAAATCAGGAGCTTAAGTATTTAGGTAGTTATGTATGGCTTAGCTGATTCTTTTGCATCTTGCATTTCTTTGTGTTTTAGAATTTTGTTGATCTTAATTAATTAAATTTGTTTTTTAGTCACTCTTTGAAAATAACTGTGGAAGAAAAGCAAAAAGGAATATAGCATCACATAGCTCTGCTCTTTATGGAAACAAGGGCTAGCTAAGTGTGTGTGTGTGTGTGTGCTTGCATGAAAACCATGTCAGTTGGAGTGCATTCATTAACAAAAGAAAATGAAAAACATTTGAGACCCATCTTGCAGATTTTGCTGCTGTTCAAAATAAATACAAACCATAAATATTATTTCCAGGTTGGGTTTCTCTTCCTAACCCTGCAAATGACAGAGGTCTGTACTGATGAGAAAGTGAGCGTCTCAAAGCACTGCATTGTTGTCTCCCAGCTGACTGGCTTCATCTTCCAGTTACTGGAAGTCAGTGTGGCAAATTGGGCACATTTGATTATTTTTGTACTTCCGAGATTATCTCAGATTGCAAGTTTCACTCAGTTTTTTTCTTTTAGCTGGATTGGTTTGCATTAAGTCTTCATTTTCTCTTGAGCCGGCACTAGAAAGTCTCACTTCCAGTCTCCTGGATTGTCTGCATGTGAGCACATCTCGGCCAGTAAGATAGTTAAGACTGCCTCAGTCCCTGCAGCCGTTGGTTTGATCACTCTTGTGCCGATGTGCATTGGGACCATCGCTGTGGTTACTCTTGCTAGATTCACCCAGATAGCAGAGCGCAACCACATAGGTACTGTGGAGCTCTCTCTAGACAATATTTTTTGTTAAAAGGTCCTCTTGCAGTAGATCAGTCCATTGTAGCTTAGCTACTATTGTAACACAAACAGTGTGAAGAGCTTTAGAAGCTCTATCTACTCAGATTTATTTTAGTTATCTGCCAGTTAAAAAGTGCTCGATTTTGCTTTCAGGCTTTATGAAAGTTGAAGGGAAAACTCAGGACATATTAGATTATTGTGCCACTTTGTGTCCACTTTTAAACTTTTCACAAGATTTTAAAAGACTAGTGTTTAGAAATTTATGAAAGACACTCCCATTCCTTCTAAAAATCTGTGTGTGCAGTCTTCTGAATCTTTTCCAAAGGCGAGCAAGGCCAAAGGATCAACAGGATACAAACTAGAAAAGCCCACACCTCGAGTTGATCTACATATTCCTGATACTGCCCCCCAGTGGCACTAAACCACTATAAAACATTAGACTGCATTTGCAAAGAGACAGTATGTTTACAGCTTATTTGTATCTGTCTCCCACCAGGCTTTTGGTCAGTGCCTCCCAGGATGGCAAGCTCATTATTTGGGACAGCTACACCACAAACAAGGTAATCAAAGATACAAAAGATGGAGCAAACAAAGCTATTATACCAAATCATTACCATAGAATTGAGATACGGTGGTCTAAACATGACTTGATCAGTCATTTAGACATTCAACGATTTTCCAAATGACTGGATGAGATGGTTTAAATTAAGTTATTGTTTTTACCTTCTCATGAAAGCATATTTCCTTCCTACTCCTTCCAACAGATTTAATTTAAATTGATAAAGTGCATTTATGATGTGTTTTATGGGATCCAAGGAAAGTCTATTTATAGTGGGTATCATGCCCTTGAAAGGTTAAGTTAATATTGCGAACAGTTAATTTTTTTCCTGCACATGCCTCCTCTTTTTCTCTCTCTGTTCTTCTCGCTTTTCCTTCCATCTGCCACTGCATACTATCTAATATTAAATCTTCCTCCTTTCCAGGTCCATGCCATCCCATTGCGCTCCTCCTGGGTGATGACGTGCGCCTATGCCCCTTCTGGGAACTACGTTGCCTGTGGTGGCCTGGACAACATCTGCTCAATCTACAACCTGAAAACCCGTGAAGGAAATGTGCGCGTCAGCCGTGAGCTGGCTGGACACACAGGTAGACCCAACTCTTCTTTTAGGCTGTTCTGTATCATCCATCATTCATTTCATAAACAAACTCTACCCTGCCTAAAATTAAGTAGAGCATTTATGCCAGTGTGTTAACCCACGGGCCAATCAAGGGTCTTCTTGGAACCAAGACAAATTTTCCTTGATAGTGTATTTGTCCTGTTTTTTTTTTTTTGTTTGTTTGTTTGTTTTTTTTATTTATTTTTTTGTAAATGACAGTATATACATGAATAGCTCAGTTTCCACTAATACTTTTATTTTCCTACCAGCCACACTAACTAAGCCACATGGATTATGATGCAGGTTGAAAGTAAATGTTTGCATTCAGCGAGCTATAACTTGACCAGTGACCATGTTGGAACGTTATGTAGCTTTGTCAGCATTTAAAGCATTACTGGAACACACAGGACCAGCAATGGCACAGTCATGGACCAGAATTGTTCCTGGGAACAATAAATTCTCCAGAATTATCATGCATAGTTATTCAGCAGCCACTGCCACCATTTGCTAGTCTTGTAAAGTATGAAACTAAAAAAAAATAGTGGTTGTGGCTTTGAATTAACTGATGTAAAATCCATTATCACATAGAGTTCAACACATTCACTTGCCCAAATGCCCATTAGAATTAACATAAATCATGTATTTTTCAGTAAAGAGATTTTGCTTTCCCCCTTTTTTTCTCCCTTTTGATGGAGAACAGATTTTATCCACCAGTTTTACTGGAGGTTACATCACATTAGCTTACAGTCTTTCCTTTTTTTTTAACAAGTCCTGTTGTGAAGAGCTTGCAGAAAAGAAAGCTATTCTGAGATTTTCTTTAGTACTGTCTATTTCCAAGAGAGACCTGTGTACTACACCTAATTATTTTCACATGGAGTGGAAGCCAGTCCACAGTGTTATTTTCCATTAAGCTCAGAAGGTGGTAAAGCCTTTAACCATCATAAACTAATGAAAGTGTTGGGTGCTTAGGCAAGGAGCGTGCATCTGATCAGTGTCACATGATGCAGGAAGTGTGTCAGCATTTCAGTTCCAGTTCCGTCACTATAGGGAGGGGTATATGCACTCTGCCAACTAGTAATGGATAAATTATGGAAGCAAGTCATGAACCAGTAGATGCCCTACAGCCTTTTTTCCTGTTTCTGGTAGTGAATTAGTCAATTCATCTCCCCCACATCCAGCTCACATAGCAGTCTATGTGGGTGTGATGATTACTCGGAATTAGATTTTTTCCTCTGAACGGAGAAATTATATGAAACTTTAACCGATTATTGTTAAAGAGCACATAGTGAAGGAGGTAATCAATCGGTGTCTTTCATTCTTTTTAGGTTATTTGTCCTGCTGTCGTTTCCTGGATGACAACCAGATTGTCACTAGCTCTGGAGACACCAGCTGGTGAGTTGTGATATTACATTATGCACAATTCAGTGCTACATCACTATAAATAGAGACCTCAAATTATAAATGTTTCGTAACATTTGACACTGTTAAATGGAAAGAGGATGCGTATCAGAGCTTTCATGGTTTGCTTAAGTTCTGTTTCTTTTTCTTTTTCTTTTTTTTCTTTTTTTTTTTTTTTTACTGATAACCATTCCTGCTAGACCTGCTAATGTTTGTGACTGTCTGTAAAGGAATATATATTATTAGCATTTAAAACGCCTCTGATTTTAACTATACTTCAACTGACTTCATACAGACTTTTCATATTAAATGATTAAATGTTTTTGTCTTTTTCTTTGCTTGTTACAGTGCTCTGTGGGACATTGAGACTGGTCAGCAGACAACTACGTTTGCTGGTCACACTGGAGATGTGATGAGTCTCTCTCTGGCACCTGACACCAGGCTGTTTGTGTCTGGAGCTTGTGATGCCTCAGCTAAGCTCTGGGACGTCAGAGAAGGAATGTGCCGACAGACCTTCACCGGCCACGAGTCAGACATCAATGCCATTTGTGTACGGACAAATGCACAGACACTCAATCAAACTTTCTTTTTTTTTTTCATTTTTGTATGATTCATATCATTTTTACAAGTTATTCAAGACATCTGTTATTCAAATCTGTATTATGAGGGAGGTCCAAGTGAAAAAAAATTCATGGATGCCAACACTGCATTTAAGCATTTATGTTTTTCTCAAAGCTTCAACGCTGTTTTTAGTTTAAGGAGTCCATTTAGTTTATCTGTATTTTAATTAGGCATGGGCATAATTGGGCGTTAATAGTTTAATCGAGTAAATAATCTTTCAATAGATTAATCAAATTAATCTTTAGACAGGTGCTTAAGTTGCATGTAAATGCATATTTTCCAGTGTAATCATTGAATAATCCCATTTAACTGCCACAAGAGTCGATCATCATTTAATAAAATCTAAATAAGGAAAGACACTAGGTTTTTTTTCCACTTTCATTTAAATATAGATTATAAATATTGAATTTTAATATAGAAATATTAATGATTAATCGATAATTAATTTTCCTGATAATCAAGTAAGACAATTTCATCAAATGCCCATCCCTAATTTTAATAGACATCTTATAAGTATATTTAAAATCAACACCAGGAGTTTATAGTGCATATTGGATAATTGTTCCTGAAGTTGTAGTCCACAGGTTTAGCTCTGTTGAAATGACAGGAAAATACAGAAAAATTCTTGTTACATGTCTTAGTGATGGCTCAGACTTGATCAAATCTATTGATTTCTCCACAGTAAAGACTGTATGCACAACTGAGATCTGATTTTACTTGTGATTATAGTTCTTCCCTAATGGCAACGCCTTTGCCACGGGCTCAGACGATGCTACCTGCCGGCTGTTTGACCTGCGTGCTGACCAGGAGCTGATGGTCTATTCACATGACAACATCATCTGTGGCATCACCTCCGTGGCATTTTCTAAGAGCGGCCGTCTTCTGCTGGCTGGCTACGATGACTTCAACTGCAATGTCTGGGACACTTTGAAGGCCGACCGTGCAGGTAAGCCACCTTTAGGAGCCAAAGCTGTGGACCTAGATGAGCCCAAAAATGTAGCATTTCATAATGCTACATTTGAGTTATTTCGGTGAAATTGCTGGTAAAAATCCCAAATTAAATGACAATTTTGGAGAAATGAAGAAAACTGATTTTTGGCTAGTTGCTACCCAAAGTGAGCATAGCTGTCACATATTTCTTAGAATATTTGATGGAATTTTTAATTGTTCAGCTTGTCAAAATGGTAAAGCAGATCAGTATTGATGAACTTGCACATACTGCTGAATATCAGAAATTTATATTGTCTAAGGTTTGTGAGGAGAAATAGAAGACCATCTGATGTTTGATCAGATTTTTTTTTTAAATCTAAAACAGGCAAGCCAG
>JBBDHI010000014.1:19807098-19818805 GCA_037177115.1 Craterocephalus stercusmuscarum
CACAATTTCCTTAAGATACATAATAGTATGACATTAACCCACCATAAATCCACCGAAAGCATACATCGGATTTCTAGTTTGATAAATGTTGTAGCATCCTATATTAGCATCCTATATTAGGCAATATAGGATTGAATGAAGTCTGTATTTGTTTAAAGTTAACCAACAATGAAAGCACAGGTTTACTCTCAGTGAGCGTACAGCACCATCATTTAATTTTACATGAGTGGTAAACAAATCTGACACCGACCAGTTCATATAACTTTTGTTCGGTTGCTATTATTTAAAAATGAATTGACTTCGGTAGGTGTTGCTTTCCAGAAAATTCTTGTACTCATGTCCAGATTGTGTTCAATTGTGACAGAACATCAGGATATCAATTAAGTAGATTTAAAAAACATATATATATAAAATCAGATGTGAGCAAGCTTAGGCAAACCTTTTTTCCATTTTTTTAAAGTTTTTCCGGAAAATAGAATAGCTGAATTTATTGTTCTCATTGTAAATGTTAAAAAGTCTGTTGCTAGGTTTGTCCCACTGTACACATCTTGGCCTTCATTTATCAAATGAACTTACGATGGAAATCTGTGCATATGCCCATTTCCATGCAAGGCTCTGCATTTATCAGTTTGGATGTGGGTGCAGGATACCATCAAATCTCACGAAGGTCACAGATCGAGTATGCAAGTTGAAGTAGGCGTGAATTTTTGGTGCAGCACAGCAAACCCTGGAAATAATTAGTAACCTCAAACCGTCATGAAAGAATAAGAAGCCACATGTTCAGATTTCAGAATAAACTCATTTGCAAAGAAATTTGTTAAAATGGATTCCCAAAAGAAATAAAATCAAGTAGCTTACTGATGCCAGTTTGAGAGCACACAAATCGCGCTCAAAAATGAGTTTGGAAAATAACAGATAAACAGCCAAAGTCTACATGGGACCATTTGTATATTATCTATAACCTGGTCAGCTAAAATCAGGAAGCCTTGGTGGTTCCTTACTTTCTAAACCTAGCTGGGTTTTCATTGAAACAGGTAAGATATATTTAGTGTGTCAATACTAAATACCAATTTCTGCAACAGGCGATCATTCTGACCACACAGGATTTTGCACTCTTCTACATTTAGATTCCCAACATTCTGATTCAGATCATGTGGAGGTATTCTGTCAAGGGTGGTATGTACAGACGGATCCATGCAGGACATGAGGCAAAGCCATGCAGAGATGCTGCAGCAGGAGAGGAACTTAATAGTTGTTTTAGCCTTACAGAAAATGGTGCAGGTGGTGTATTAGGCCTGTTCAGGCTGCACAAATAAAGTAAAATCAGTTCATTTCTGTGCCATCAGACTACTAAAGCTGTTACTTCTACTTTGTTTTGTAAAACATTATTTGATTATAAACTTGACTGTGGCTGTTCTAGTGTTAAAGAAGACTTTTGACAGTTGTCTGATATTGACAAAAGCAGATTTGCTAACCTAGATTGACAGTACGTGTGTGAGTGTGACACGACCACATCTTCAGGAACCGCAGGGGAGACTTGGCTGATCCGTTGCTTTTAGATCCTCCAACTAGACAAGACTACTCTGGACCACAAATGATTAACGGCGTAACATGTAAACGGTAGCTTCATCACTGGGACTGGTCAACCTGGATCCACTAGTATGACCATTCCTGTGATCAGTTGTGCGTTCATTTCCACGTTTGTCTGATAAATGAGGCCCGTGTGTTTTTCGGTGCTAGAAGTATTTGTCTTCCTTCCGTGGTCAGAATGTGACCAATGATGTGAATTTTATACACCTGTTTGTGAGATAGTGGACATGAAAAGATGGATCCAGTGATCTCTTAAAAATGCTGAAAATCTTGCTGCCAAACAAGACTGGCTGCACCTTTGTTTCACTTTAAGGCTGTAAGAGTGGTTGGGCAGGTAGATTAAGAGTTAATAGGGCTTGCTCTTTTTACCGTGACGCATCCTCCGGACTAACCTGGAAGCCACAACTGTTTGTGTGGAATAATGCTCACTGTCTTATTGGACCATTCTTTCAGTCTAAGAATGAATACTGGACATACAGCCAGCATATAAGTGCTTTAAATTAAGCACCAGCAGATGTATCTGTTCATCCAGTCTATGAAAAACCGCTTCACATGTGCCAGGTTTTAAAACCTCCAGCAGTATGTTGGCCTGCACTGTAACCAAATGCTGCTCTTCAATCGAGCCACTGCATGATGTGCTGGCCTTAAACTAGGCTTGGCTTCTATAGGTTAGGTGTTAAGTCATTTTCACCAATGTTGACCAATGTTCCGATTATACCTTCATATCTGTGCTGACATTTGCAATAAAGTTCTGTTGTGGGTCATTTTTATGAAGAGGTGCTGATTTTTACTGTTTTAACAAAAACATATCAGGGGAGAAACACCGGACCCCTGAATGTTATCTGCTTCTACTACTTAATTTTTGTGGCGGATTACTTAAACATTTAAATCTGTGTAGTGGGAATTGTACATATGTGGAACAACCACAGAGAAACATGTGTAAAACTGTTAAAATGCATCTGGAAGAGCAGCAAGCATCACATGATCGCACAGCGAAACTCCCCTATGGAGGTATAAATACTTTACAGTTATTGACAGCATAGTGGGGCGGGGATCAGAGATGGCACACACCTGAGTGGACCATTTCAAACGGATGCGCGCACACTTGTTTGATCCACTGGAAATGATATTCAACAGGATCAGATACTGTACAAAGTGAAATGGTTGGTAACAGGAACGTTTCCTTGTGGACTGAAACATGTTTCACTTTATACATTTTTTTTTTACCCCACGCCGAACCGTTTGGGTTTCCACAGGCTTGTCAGTCTCATGACCCCTGCTCTGCTTCTAGGTGTCCTGGCTGGTCATGATAACCGGGTGAGCTGCTTGGGTGTTACCGACGATGGCATGGCAGTGGCAACAGGGTCCTGGGACAGCTTCCTCAAGATCTGGAACTAGAATCTGAAGGTAAGTGATGTGAGAAGGACTCTTTGTGGTGTCTAGAAATTAAAGAATTGGCTACTTGAAAACCCATCTAGTATTTGTATTTGCTGCCATCTGGGGGTTGGGGATGAAGGTGCAGCATGTAAGAAGTGGAATTATTCCACCTGCAAGCCTTGTTAATTGTGCAATAATGAAGTCTTTCTGATCATATCATGAGGGATTTTCTGCTCAGCTAGAGATGCGGCTGAATAATAATATATGATTGTTGTGTTTTTCTTCCAGATGGAATCCGGACTCCAAAGTTGAGTGCAAGACCATTCCAACATCACGATGTTCAATTTTATTGCATATCCAATCTTTTCGAAAACGCCATGATACTGACTCCAAACACCCCAGAAACCTAACAAGGGCAAAAATTCTCTCCCTCTCTCTCCTTCTCATTTAAAAGAGCACAATTGTCTGTCACTCATTCAGCTACACAAAAAAGAAAGGATAAAAAAGACAAAAAAAAGCTCAAGGAATTTCGTGGTTTTAAAGTGGACTGGAGGGGAAAAAATCGTGCATTCCTCCGATGATCATGGTCTGGTATTGTAAAAAGTGAAAATACAAAACTCCCACCACCGCTGCCACTACCACACACAGTAAATGTGTCCTGCGTCCTCATTATGCATAGGTCTGAGTGAAGGTTATTACATGACAGTGATC
This sequence comes from Craterocephalus stercusmuscarum, assembly GCA_037177115.1. Classification (NCBI taxonomy): domain Eukaryota; kingdom Metazoa; phylum Chordata; class Actinopteri; order Atheriniformes; family Atherinidae; genus Craterocephalus; species Craterocephalus stercusmuscarum. The sequence goes on from JBBDHI010000014.1 coordinate 19,810,777, forward strand.
TAACTCTTAATAGCTTTTTGACCATGTTTATTTTTTGTTTTTCTGTTTTCATTATATTTTGTTGGAGAGGTAGATCAGTGAACTGTCAGTTAATGTTTAAAATGAGGATCAAAGCTTTGTTTTATTTCCTAGTCTTTACTCATTTTAGACAATGTTTTTAGGTTGACAAGTAAAAGAACCTGCAGATCGTGTCATTTTAAGTCCAGCTTTATCCCACCGGAGAACAAAGTGAGAGAATTTAGCTTCAACAGGGAGTCCTCAAGCCACTTCTGGCCCTTCTGTATATTTAGTCCCATGATACTTTTACTGTTTCTTTTTCCAGTGTAGTCCACAAATCTTTGTTTGCACAAAAATTAAACTTTGCATATATAGAATAATGTCTAAAGAAAAAAGTTAACTAACCAAGCACATGCTGTTTATGATAATGAATGCTCGTTTTTAAAACGGAAAACAAAAAAAAAATACAAACCATTTTAACCATTCATACACCTTTTTGTCTGGCAACAGTGTAGAATAATTAAATGAAGATTAACCCATCGGATCTTAATCCACCCTGCCCCGTTTTTATCCTTTTTTTGGGTTTTCTTTTCTGTTTATTTTTTCTCCTCCTTTACTTGACTTTTGTTTTCCCTGGTTTCCGTTGCCCGTGGTTGGGACCGGTGTTGTGATTTGGTCGGGTAGGGTCTACCTCCACTTCAGCCTGGTTGCAATCCGGACGTTTCTCTTTTAACAGAGGTGCCCATTCCGTGCTTGGAAATGCAGTTACTACTCTGTGAATGACATGTTGTATAAATCAATGTTTGAAAATAATGATATTGAAACTTTTTAAGTTAAAAACGAAAAAAAAAAAGATTTTGGTTGTCTGCCATGGGTGGGTTATCTCTTAGAATCGCATGCTGTAGAATTGCTTAAAAGGTGCATATGGAATAAAGTCCTTTTGATGTTTTTCTTTAAGAAAATAACCTGTTGAATATATCAATACATTGGTATTTATATTTTTCTTTCTATTTTTCTTTGTTTTTGGCTACTCTGTGCATACATGATTCAATTAAAATGTCAAAGCTATGCACTCGAGAAGCAAACCCTGCAACATAAACGGTTACCTGGTCCACTCTTGAGAGGAATTCCACAAATTAAGAAGTAACGTAACTGCTTAAATTATACACACATGCATACATTCATTCATCTAAATACACACAATCCAGATGGAACAAATAAATTTTCATTCCTTCTGTAGCAAAACAAAATTCCATTTACAAAGAAACATTTTATAACAGGTTTTTTTTCTGTCCTTTAATAGAAAATGAAAAGTAAATCTTGCAGCATCCGAATGGCAGAATTTTCTGTTCCCTTCTCCTTGTAAACAGATACGCTCTTTCTTTAGCAGTAGTGACTTTTTTCCCATTCTGTTTTTTTCTCTGCGACATTCTGTACAAAAAAAAATGTGCTGTAATTGTGCGTTAGGCCTGGAGTTGGCAAAAAATAAAACAATAAAAAATATTAAAAATTAATTAAATTCCCTTTCCTTTTCTCTTTCTCCATCAAATAACTGTAGAGCTCTGCACCCCCACCCCCTCCACCCCTCTCTTTCCCCCATTCTTCCCTTTTCACCTTTTGTATTTAATTTTAAGTCAGTCAGTGTACAACCGAAAGCTGGATGCAAGATAGAAACTATATTAAAATGTACTGTTATTTAAGATGTAATAAAAAGCAGTTTGAGATGACCTACTGTGTTGAGTGTGATTCACTTAGAGCGATTCCCACTGAAGCTAGAATGTTGCAGACTGTTTGGTTCCCTTGTAATTATGTTCAAGTCAAATAAACAATTTCTTATCCACTGTTGAATCAGCCTGGCTCCTCTGTACAGTTGTGCATACAGTCACTTCTTTATTTTGTGCCTCGGTGTATAAATGGATTTTACATTTTTTAAATTGAGTTACAGGAAGATGCTGAATTTTGCTACTTAAGCCAACTTCAGTGGATTTAAATAGAGATCCTATCTTCTTTCTTTAATTCCAGGTGTAATGGTGTTAATAAAGGCCACCTCCAGCAGTGGTGGCCAAGTCTAACATCTGCCCAGCTGACTCAGTGATGCTCCCACAAGCATCAGCAAAGATTAAGAAACAATCCCTGTTTCTCACCGCCCTCTTCTGGAAATGAGTGACCATTACCCAGATGTTTCCTCATTTTTATGAAAATAATTTTTCATATTGATTTAATCGAAATCTCTCTTTAACGCGACAAGGGTTGATAGCTTTTTAGGCTGATGGGATCAAATAGTTTTCGGAAGTTTAGAAAGTTATTGATCAAACTTAATCAGTATGTTTGTTCTAGCGGTCAATTCTATTGAACTCTACACTGGTACTTTGTGCAAATCTGACCCCAAACATTTCAACAAACTGCACAGTCATTTTTTAGTTAGCCTTCAGATGTTTTGGTGTTTTTTAGTTCTCCAGTTACATTAAAAATTGCAGATTAAGGTTACAGTCTGCATAATATTTGATATCTAGTTGCATCTGTCATGACTTTCAGGCTATTTGATTTAGAAACCTGTCAAGAGGACATTGTACGGAGTAAATATTTACAAAACATGAACACTCATCCACAAATTACTATCCAAAACTGGTCAATGTTAACCCTGGCTTCAACAAATAGAAGACAGCATTTTAAGAAGTTATATACAGTAATCAAAGTACTTAGATATAATTAGTCGTTGGACCTTGAAGTAGTTAACGCAAAGACTGATAGTTTATTAATCTTGAGGAAAAATAGTGCCAGCATTACAAGTGCAGCACAAAGAATCCATTCATTCCTGGAGCAATGACTGGAATACTGGTGGAACATATTTTCTTAAAGGTTGCAACGTTTTTAAAAACATTTTCAAGCTTATTTTTAAGCAATGAAATCTTAAGCAACTTTCAAATAATACAAATGCACCGCTCAAAAAAATAAAGGGAACCTTAAAGTAACACAGATTTGAATGAAAAATATTAAATACTTTCCATAGTTGGATGTGCTGACAACAAAAATAAATGATCAATGAAAATCAAATGCATCAACCTATGGAGGTCTGAATTTGGAGTTATACTCAAAATTAAAAGTGGACAAACACTACAGGCTGATCCAGCTCTGATGTAATGACTTTTAAACAAGTCAAAATGAGGCTCAGTAGTGTGTGTGGCCTCCGTGTGCCTGTAGGACCTCCCTACCACGCCTGGGCATGCTCCTGATGAGGCGGCAGATGTTCTTCTGTGGGCTCTCCTCCCAGACCTGGACTAAAGCATCCGCCACCTGGAAGCAACTTGGCGTTGGTGGATGGAGCGAGACATGATGTCCCAGATGTGCTCAGTTGGATGCAGGTCTGGGGTACGGGCAGGCCGGTCCTTAACATCAATGCCTTCATGTTGCAGGAACTGCTGACACACTGCAGCCACATGAGCTCTAGCATTGTGTTGCTTTGGGAGGAACCCAGAGCCAACCGCAGCAGCATCTGGTCTCACAAGGGCTCTGAGGATCTCATCTCAGTACCTAATGGCGGTCAGGCTACCTCTGGCGATCACATGGAGAGCTGTGCGGCCCTCCAAAGAAATGCCCCTCTGCCCCCCACACACACACCATTACTGACCCCCTGCCAAAGCGGTCATGCTGGAGGATGTTGCAGGCAGCAGAACGTTCTCCACGGCGTCTCCAGACTCTGTCATGTCTGTGACATGTGCTCAGTGTGAACATGCTTTAATCTGCGAAGAGCACAGGGCGCCAGTGGTGAATTTGCCAATCTTGGTGTTCTCTGGCAAACGCCAAACGTCCTGCACGGTGTTGGGCTGTAAGCACAACCCCCACCTGTGGATGTGGGCTCTCATACCACCCTCATGGAGTCTGTTTCTGACTGTGTGAGCAAACACATGCACATTTGTAGCCTGGTGGAGCTCATGCTGCAAGGGCTCTGGCAGTGCTCCTCCTGTTCCTCCTTGCACAAAGAAGGAGGTAGCGATCCTGCTGCGGGGTTGTTGCTCTCCCACGGCCTCCTCCATGTCTCCCGATGCACAGGCCTGTCTCCTGGTAGCGCCTCCGTGATCTGGACACTACGCTGACAGACACAGCAAACCTTGCAACAGCTGGCATTGATGTGCCATCCTGGATGAGCTGCACTTCCTGAGCCACTTGTGTGGGTTGTAGACTCCACCTCATGCTGCTACTAGAGTGAAAGCAGCGCCAGCATTCAGAAGTGACCGAAACAGAACTGAGAAGTGGTCTGTGGTCACCGCCAGCAGAACCACTCCTTTATTGGGTGTGTCTTGCCATTTGCCTATAATTCCTAGCTGTTGTCTGTTCCCCTGCGACAAACCGGCGACCTGTCCATGGTGTACCCTGCCTCTCGCCTAATAAATGCTGGGATAGGCTCCAGCCCACTTGTGACCCAACTGGATTAAGCGAAACAGAAAATGGATGAATGAATGAATGTCTATTTCATTTGCACAACAGCATGTGAAAATGATGGTCAGTCAGTGTTGCTTCCTAAGTGGACCGATCCATTTCACATAAGTGTGGTTGACTTGGAGTTACATTCTGTTGTTTAAGTGTTCCCTTTATTTATTTATTTTGAGCAGTGAAATATGCCAGTTGTAAAATGAACAAACTCAACAAAAGTGATTAAATCAAACTTCCAGAATTCGATCATGAACTCTTGATCGATTTAATTTCTTAACCTAACCAGTTCTCCCATTTCTGAGATTTTCCTGCTCCCCAGGTACTGTACACAAATCACCATATTCGGACAACTGATGAGACCTGGGGCAGTGTTTTAAAGTCTAATTAAAAACTAAATTCAGTGATATCCATGTCCCATAGTTTTATCCCAATAAAACATAAATAGCATCAGATGTTGAACCTGAGCCACCTTAACTTGTGACGGTAAATATTAGCTCGTTTTGATGGTAGCGACACATCTCTAAGGAGATGGAACAAAGACATCACAAGGCTGTAAAATTAACCAGTACAAATAAAAAAAACACTGAAGCATTTGTCAACTAATTAGATCAAGAAGCAACAGGTCAGTCATACGTCTGATGTACATTGCAGGAAGGCAGAGCTTTGATACAGCAAAGACTTCTAAGATCACATCCTATAATGTGTACTGGAGAAAGTGAAATATCTGGGTCATGTGATACGAGATGACCTCTGTGATGATGATAATGATGATGATGATGATGTGCAGCGTCAGTGTAGTAAACTGTAAGTGCAGGCAAACTTACTTGTGTACTACTGTTATTTCGGCTCTCTGTCTACTGCCCACCTGTGGTGTAAATTTAGTACAGCGAGAATGAAAAAACTCCAGGTGCTTATAATGATGCACGGAGCATTGTGTTAATAATTCACAGGGGGGAGTAGTGCCAGAGAAATGTCTGTGACTAACAATGTGCCACCCTTTACGGCTGTTCTGAGAAATCTAATGTTTAGGCTCATGTGCAGATAGATTTGGTCTAAGAATGCGATTATAGCATCTCTAACTGAAGGTACTCATCCAGTTTCTGGATACATTGGACCCAAAGTTTGTACGTGTTTTAATAATGGTGCTTCTTTTATCCCTTTTTTTAATGTTTATATTGTTTTTATTATACTTATTTTATTATACTTTTGTATATATATTATGTGTACCGTGTTGTTGAAATGAACCCTCTTGTGTCTTGAATAAATTTATTACTACTATAATATGAATAAACTCAGGACGAATCTCTGTGCGCATGGGACAAGCCTGAAAGGTCCAACCTGGATGCTCACGATCTTCAGGCCCTCACGTGGCACTGCATTAAAAACAGGCTGGATTCTCAGCTGGAAATTACAGCCTGGACTCAGACACACTTATCTGTTTCTGGAAGTTCTGCATGCAATACACAAATGCAGCTTAAAGCGCTATCATGCAAAGAAAAACACACTTTTTTCATATGTGAATACAATTCAGAAACGCTGCCCTCTTGTCTGGAACGAAGTCCATTTAAAATGGTTTGAGGCGAAGTGGAAAACTGTTCTGTGGTCAGATTAATCAAAAATTGTCATTGTTTTTTACATCAATGGGGAGACGGTTCAAAATGTGTTACTCTGATTCTGCAGTCGTGCAACTTACGTGTCTGTGAAGGCACCATCAATGCTGAGAACTAGATAGAGGTTTTACAGCAACATATACTCCCATCCAGTGTTAGAAAACATCTGAAGCAAACAACTGGGAATTAACTTTTATTTTTCTTGCATTTTGCCCCCCCCCCCCCTCCCAGTTTAAATTTTTTTCTGTTATGTTGTTCGTTCATTTTTGTCTTTACTACTTCTGAATGCTTTCCAGGCGGTATTAAATTACATGTGTTATACAAACAAAATTGCCTTTCCTTGAGCGCTCTACATTTGTCAGGCGAGCTCGTCGCCGGTGACGTCACCGAACAAGAGAGCGTCTGATTGGTCGGGCGGTATCAGGAAGCGATGAGCTGACCGTTGAGAAAATTAGGATTTGTTGTTGTCCAACGAATTAACCCCACGGCAGCTTGCTGAGCTCCGGGTCTCAGTGGTCCTTTGTTACGCTGTGGAAAAAAGGTACAGTTGGAGATTGATAACACTCTGTTCTCTGTTTTACATCACAAGTAACATAGCTTGCTAACCTTCTTAACACTAGTTTAGCTAGTTCACCGGGGTACCTGCAGTCAGTGGTCTCTAACGAGTCTTCCGCTTAAGGCGGCGGAGGTCTTGTTACAGACGATTAATCTTTTATACTCTTCTGGCTTCATAATTCGCAAAGAAATTGAGCTGGCGTATTATACTTAACTAAACCGTTAGGTTATCTTATATCATTTATGGCCTGCAGACTAATGTGGGGGAGAAAAAAAGTATTCGTCGTTTATATGAAAATAGTTAATATTTAGACTCTTTCGCTCAAGTTACTACGAACTTTCACAGAAGTTTCGGCTCAACTTTGTTGTTAATCCTTTTTTTGACTCATAAATAGATAAAACTTCTTCCTAACAAGTGTTTTTGGTTAAATAATAGAAACGCTCTTGTTGTGAATTTGGTACTTGTTGCATGCAGCTAAGTTGAAGACTGTCTAATTAGCATTAGCTTGTTCACGTTTGTCTGCAGCTTCATAAATGATGGATATGTCCTGTCAGTTTACTTTCAGCCTGGCTGTCAGAGATGGACGGAGGACAGGAGATGCGAGTGGAGTCTGCTCCATACAGCTGCTCCACCTGTGATGGAGGGGAGACGGCAGGCCGCAGCCTGGTCCCACGCAGCAAAAAGCACCGCAGTTTGAGCACATCCTCCGCCAACAGCTGCGCAGAGTTCAGGTGAATGTGACACCCAAGTCTTTTCCAGTTTATGTGATACCCAAGTCTTCTAATATTTATGTGGCATACCTGTTTACAGCGATTACGCTGGTGTTGTTGCGTTAGAAATGTTTTGAAAGCAGCCTTGTGACATGACCAGTGTTGCACCACCTCAAACATTTGAGGGGGTGAACAGGCCCTTAATACTATGGCATAGAAGCAGAACCATTTCTGTAGATATTGCAGAGGTTTTGTTTGTATGTGTTTGTTTTCGTAACCATAATGTGGTTTCTTATAAGGGGAAGTCACACTTTTCCAAGATGTTGAAATGAACTCCCCACATAAACACAATATTTGAGATTTTTCTAATTTAGGAAGGTGACTTATTGTCTGCTCATAAAACAGTAGCCTTTATAAACCAAAAGAACATGTGCATCCTTGGCTGAAAGGAATTTTTTATGATACGCAGATGATGTATTAAATTGATGTGTTTTTCTTCTCTGAGTGATGGGTCTGCATGGAGCTCAGTTGTGAAATGCAGCTTTGTTTATTTCTTTAATGCGTTGAAGTCTCAAAGTCCTCATTTGTTTCTCCTTTTTTATGTTTTCAGGTTAAATGTTATGTAACCTAAAGGTGTTTTTTTTTCTCCCAATGTTGAGAACAATATTTCCTATAGCAATCTGGCAGATTCATAGAGCTGTCCAGTGTAACTAAATTGTTTATAG
>JBBDHI010000014.1:19885856-19905680 GCA_037177115.1 Craterocephalus stercusmuscarum
CGAATGCAAGAGTTGATTGGATATATCATCCCAGTACAGATAAACAATCCAAAACATACTATAAAGGCAACCAATGATAAATGGATAAATAAAAAATAAACTGACAACACAGATCAGCAGCGGAAAAAGGAACATTATGTAAAGGGAATGCAAAATGAATACAGCAAATCCACAGAAAATGAGACCTTAGTGCTTAAAATGCAGATAAATATAACTCGTGAAATTATTTAGCCTTAATCAAATTGTACTTTTTTTCTTTTTGATTAGATTTTATAGATTTTTTTGTCCCAAGATTACCCTTTTTTTAGTTTCAAGTTTTTATTACATTGCAGCAGGTAGTGTTGCTATTAACTGAACACTTTTCATTATTACTGAGCCCACAAAGTTGTCAGTTTGAATCTTCTGATCCTACACATATAAGATGTCCTTTTTTATGATGCTGCTGAAATGCATCCTCGTAATTATGCTGCTCACGTAATCTTAAAACAGTTAATGTGCTTAGCATGCAGCGGAGTGGACTGATAATCACATATTGATGGAAATTCTTCCAAAAAAACTCTGACTGAATTATTTTTCAGCTCTATGAATAATGTAGAGCTTGATTTGTGTAAAGTGAAATTGAAGGGTATCTGTTGAGCAGTGAGCCCGCGCCACCAAATTAGCATTTTGGAGAGCATCTGGGGGTCAAGGTAATCCATCAATTTCACAGAAGACATCCTTATGCCATACACGCTATTCATGAATCCTGCACACAGATGACGGGAAGAAATAAGCCCAAGCGGAATCTGACCTTGACCCGTTGTACTTTCATGTATAGTGCAATGAAAAGATGGGGTCCTTGTCTCCTAAACCAATTTTATCTTCAACATTTAGGGCAGTATGTAAAGCATGTTCAGTCTTTTGTTCCCGCGCCCCATGGCAAGAGCCTTTAGTGGAAAGACTTGATGCAAGGCTGGAATATTGTGCCATATTTTGCGCTTTACATTGAAGATTTTCAGCCTGCCCACATCACAGAGAACAAAGAGGTTGTTAGAGAGGATTTATGCTTTTAGTACAATGGGTTGTTACTACAGAGGGTCTGTGCCATCAGATAAGGTCCTCACAATTGTAGCAGTAAAATGTAGTTGTGAGGTGCAAAGGCCAAGTTGAGCATTTCAAGAAGCTCGTCTCGGCAATCATTTACCAAATCGCCTATCGGGACGTCACAGGGACGAAGATGCTTATGTCATGTACTGACAGAACAGAAGGATCTGCCTTCTGCAGCACACATTTTTAGGTGGCTTCTAAACCTGTCGGGACCACAGTCATCCCATTTCAGAGCAGTTTGGAAATTATGAAAGTCGTATTTCAGTGCAGTTCTCTCGACGGTGGCATTAGTTACCCTGACACTGGCTTTTTATGAAACATTACAATCTCTATATTTTAAGTCCTTTGTCCAAAACAGCAGAAAGCGGTAAAGCTCAAGAAGGAGGCAACCATTATCATCAGATGCCATTTATGAAATAAGTCCTTCGTACACCTGAATGGGATAAAGCAGGTACAGATGGATCCATCATAGGATTAAAGTGGAAGTTCATACTTTTGTTCTCATATTTGATATTATGATCATCTCCCCGGAAAAGATGGAACATCCATTTCTGTTGAAATTTAATCTGCGCTTACACTGAACACAACGTGCAGAGCTGCTGCTAACGTTACACTACCACTAGAATCAAAACAGGCCACAGCTGGCTGAGGCGTGAGAGCGGCCATAAGTGGTGCGGATGCACCATTGCAAATCTAAAACTAGGTCAATCTTCTTCTTGTCAATCTTCTTTTACCCAAGTTTTGCCAGCACCTTTTTTCTTTTTTTAAAATGAAACAAGTAGTTACAAAACGCAACTTCTATTCTGTTTTTTTCTTACAAGCGGCTGATTCCTAAGTACGTTTTTATATCTTAAATCAACTGCTCTAGTTTATAGACGTACTTTTCCCATATTAGACAAGCTCTAGAAAATGTGCTTTTTTTTTTCCGTCATCCACTATCACTATGCACTGTTGAGAAACTTTGTTTTTAACACTCTTGGACCAGGCCAGGAAAAGGACGGATTTTGAGGAATATTCCCAGTTTATGCATGCCAAGTGTTGCCTAAGATTTTACATTCATCAGTTTTCAAAATAATAAATTCAATGATGGGCAAGGCACTTTCATTCATACACCACATTTCCTACTGAAGTAGCAACTCAGTGTGCCTTACAGCAAGAATAATATCATTATTTGACTTTTAAAGAGTATAAAAATCAATAATATGAATAATAAGAATGAATGAAAAAATAAATAAAACGGAATCACTACAAAAAGGTGAAAAATTTGTTGGTACAGAAGTAAAAGAAATAGTTTAATAGCAGAACAGAATCGACTGTTTTTGCTTGAAATCTCTTTTCACTTATTTTGTGAAAATTTTCAGTGGATGTTAGACTCTAATGCCCCCCGTACGGGGTCCGAGAGACTCATCGCAGCAAGAGACATACAATGGCTAGAGCTTAAGGGGTTAAGAAAGTACTGCATGCATCTCAGCACAGGATCAAACAAAAGGCAATTTTTCTCTTAGACCATACTTAGTTTGACACATAAGGCAAACATAAGTAATCTTCCTTCTGTAGAACTCTACCGTACACACAGACTTAATCATTTTTAAAAAATAAAAGTGTTTGTATTTCTATTATTATTATTATTACTATAATTTTTATGTTTATTTGTTGACTTTGCTGCACATTTTATTTAGTGCGGTTCTTACTTGGGTATTACTCCCGATTTAAACTTTGCCCAGATACTGTTTCTATACAAATTTAGAGTAAGCCAATTTTTACATTAGCATATAACAAAAAAAAATCTATGCATATCATCTTGTTTTAACTGCATGACTGTTTTTTTTTATGTGGTGCTTCACTTTAATCAGGGGTTTAAGTTGCGGTTATATTAAAGCATATTGAGCCTTGTGTTGGAACACCATGGCTAATTTGCGGATTATAATTTGATCTGAGTTTAAACAGCAGTAATTGTTGTCCTGTCCCGCTCATTATGGTGAGTTTTGTAATATGACCGCTGTAATGACGCAGCACTTGTATTACCAAATTAAATTCTAATTACTGTATTTAAAAAAAGGATTAAAAAAAAGATAAATACCGTTTCAAATGTACAACCTGACAAAAGGTGCTTTGAAGGTTTCTGTGTTTCAGAGAACAAGTGGTGTCAAATTACAGACAAGCTCATCATTAGTCGCCTCTAAAATCCTTTGAAAAAAGTCTCTCATGCTTCACCTCAAAAAGTGGCTTTTTTGAGGATGCTAGATGTTAAAAAATCAGAATGACTTGAAAGTCTATAAATAAATAATCCGTCAATCACTTTGTATTAAAGTAAATTGTTGTTATTGCAAGCCTTCAATGTCCTCATCTGAGTAAAGCAGCAGTCTGGAGTTTCTTTATGCAGCAAGTGGACACCTGCTAGAAATCCCTAATAAATCAAGTATTCAGCTTCGCACACACTTGTATCCCTTTTTCTCTTATTCTTAAGCTGAGAAATCGTTGAAATAAAAATATAATTACAAAGATATTCACTTTAACTGTAATATTACATCTTGTAAAGCTTATATGAAAGGCTGAAAAGACAGCTGCCTGGCAGCTCTCCTGTTGCTCCCATGATGGCGAAGGGGACTGATGAAGTCATGAACATGAAAGACTGTATTTAAACCAGCCAATCATTTAAACCCTCTTGTACTTTAGTTTGCAGGCCAGTCAAATTTCTTCTAATATGCTAAAAGCTTTCAATTCTTCTCAAACACTTTGCTTTGTCTTTCCCTGTGTCTCAAACATGACAACCGTCCAGATAACTGGTGAATTTGTCTGATGCCAGCAGCTGTACTGAGTGAATCAAAGTGTAACCGCAAAGTAACTTACTTTCTCTTCATGTTCCTTAGGACTGCTGAGAGTCGGGATCGGGCGTATGATCACGGTGCCTATGGACATCACGAGCGTCCTGGTAGCAGTTTCGACCGTCAGCGGCACTATGAAACAGACTATTATCGCGATGCAAGAGAGAGGACTCTAAGCGCAGCCGGGAGCGGGTCTGGTACCTCCAGCGGAAGCGGTACAACGGTGTCATCGGGAGTGGGAACTATAGTTAGCGCTGTTGCTGTAAGCGCAGGAGCCAGTGGATCAGCAGGGGCCTCAACCGGAGGAAGCGCAGGATCTGCGTCCAGCGGGGTGGGTTTCTACCGCTCCCACAGCAGGAGCCCTTGTCGTTTCGAGACGCCAGAGCCTCGTTATGAGTCTCGCGCCAGAGAACCTTTCACTTTGGCCAGTGTAGTTCACAGGGACCTGTACCGGGAGGAGCGGGGGCGGCGCGGGGAGCGCTCGTACCGCCACAGTCGCAGCCGATCTCCACATTCAACACATTCACGGAATCCCTCTCCTCAGAGACTAGTGAGTCAGGCTTCCCGTCCTCCACGTTCCCACAGTGGGTCAGGCTCTCGCAGCCGCTCCTCCAGTTCAGACTCAGTCAGCAGTACCAGCAGCAGTACGAGTGGCAGGTGAGTGTAACCTAATCTTGCTATCAGGATTTCTTCCTGTAAGCGTGGCTGTTGTTTACCTTTTGAAACCAAACGGACTTGTTGCAAGGAGATGAATTGAGATCTCACATAAGCTTTTTTTGATGCTGTCCTCATAACAAAACATTTTCCTCTGCATATTTTTTATCAGCTATGCTTGCCCCATCAAGATGTGCAGCTATTTTTTAGTCAAAACCACATTTTCTGACAAGCTCATACTTGTGCAAGATGAGTGCATCTAGTTTCCGTAAATGGTTTGGAGAGACTGTTATCTATAACAGAACGTTGCTCAACATCCATCAGTGTTGAAGTTGTGGTTTATATTATCATTTTATCTTTAAATAATATGTAATTGCATAAGTTTTCTCACCTCTGAGACCAAAACATTTTACCAGAAATCTACTCAACAGGAAACAGAAGAATCTACTTGTCAGAAAACGTCATTAAAACATATTTATTTATATATCAAATTCCCTTGTTGCTTAGCTGCCCTTCACTTACAATCATCTATGAATCTGAGCTATTGGTTGAGCCTTTGCTGGTAGCAGTCAAAATCAGAGATGTGACCTTTGTGATGGCTTCAATGGCACGTTTTGTGTTGTTATGATTTCTACTGTTTTAAAACAGAGCAAAATGCTTCTCACCATGCTTTATTTTTTGACATTACCTTTATTATGACCGTGTTTTAGTTTTTAGTTTCTTTTATTTAAAGCTATTAATCAGTAAATCAGGTGCCATCTTCAACGATTACATTTCTGATGTTCAAATCCTTTGCATTTGATCAAGAAATGTTCAGACGGCAGACAGCTGGTATAGTAGGTGCTCTGTGTGTCATCTGGATGTTTTCTTGGCTGTGTTTTGAGTTCAGGCGTTAAAGCAAATCTTTGGCGTCACAGACAGTGAGTGTCTTGTCATGCTGTTGAATCTGGGTGGTTTTGAATTTGCCTTGCTAATCCAGCGCTTTTTGTTTGGCGCAGTGTGGCTGTGTTTGCAGTAATTCTTAATTCTTCTCACATTTTCACGAAGCTCTTTAAAATCAATAACATAAGATTCAATCATCAAATGGTGGAGAGCTCTGCGGTTGAATGGAGATTTCTGTGACCACATGAATTTATCTCCTCTCCAGTTTTTTCTTTTCTTTTCTTTTTCTTTTTTTTTTTTTTTACTGCATCACCTTTGGATGCAGCTCTGAACGACATGTAGCGACACATGTGGTTTTATGAGGAAGTGCTATGGGGGGATTTTCAGGAGACGGCTGCTATATTTTTCTCACTGCCTACCTCTGTGTAGGGGTAATTGCTCCCCCCCCTCCGTGAGATCCAGTTGGAACTGGAAATTTCTGGCCAGTGCTGGCTGCCTGCCCACTCCCACAGGCCAGGCTCCGTCAGCGGCACTTCCGGGAGAGTCTGAGCACAGGAGGAGAAAGTGAGAAGGAAACAAACAGCAGAGGGCCTAGAAAGCTGAGACAGACATGGGAATCGTTTTGAGAGAGAAGGTGCACAAAGCAGCCATGAATTTGCAGCTCGTGCATATCCCCCCCTTTTTTTTTTCCTTTTTTTGGGGGCAGAAGCATGACATAAATATTAAATGAGGAGGAAAGAGCTAACGAGACAGAAAAGGAAAACATTCGTAGCACAATGCACAAGCTTTTATGCAAATGAAATGCTTGTTATATATTGAATCAGAAATATGTGAAAATATTGCTTTTACTTTCTGTTATATATTTTTCCTTTTTCAGAGCTCAGACAGAAAAAACAGATCCAGTCATTTTTGAGCCAGCAATGAAAAAAAACCGAATCAGTTATTGAATATTTATTAGAATAAAGCTATTGATATGTATTATCCAATGTGTGGATGTTTTCTTTGGGGTGGTGCATGAAGCATTGCAATATGTTTATATGTTAAGTGATTTAAGATCATATAATATTCTGTAAAATTAGTTTTTAATTGTTATTTCGGAAGACAAATGCAATGTCAGGTTTAACATATGAGGAGTGACTTCAACATTTAAATCCATGCTCCTCTTGTGCTGCAGTGATTCTAGCAGTAGCTCGAGTGATGACTCTCCAGCACGTTCGGTGCAGTCCGCCGCGGTCCCTGCGCCCTCAGCTCTTCCTTTATCCTCCCTTGACAAGGATGAACCACGTAAAAGCTTTGGCATCAAGGTCCAAAATCTTCCTGTGCGCTCTACAGGTAAGTTTTATGCTACTGCAACAGTCAGTTTAAGATCCATGAAATAAAACCGTTTGGAGCTGTTTTTTTACTCAGTGTTCGGATTTGATGTCCCACAGATACAAGCCTAAAGGATGGTTTGTTTCACGAGTTCAAAAAACATGGGAAAGTTACATCTGTTCAAATCCACGGAGCTTCAGAGGAGCGCTATGGACTTGTTTTTTTCCGCCAGCAAGAAGACCAAGAGAAAGCTCTCGGAGCATCAAAGGGGAAGCTTTTTTTTGGCATGCAAATCGATGTCACCGCCTGGAACGGCCCTGGTGAGTTCAGATCTTTAACTAACACTGCCGTGATTATTAGAAAGTCCCCATGTGCTCATAAACTGCCCTCTTTCAGAGACCGAAAGTGAGAACGAGTTTCGACCGTTGGATGAGAGGATTGATGAGTTTCATCCAAAGGCAACACGGACATTATTCATTGGGAATCTGGAGAAGACCACCACCTACCATGACCTGTTAAACGTCTTTCAGCGCTTTGGAGAAATAGTTGTAGGTTCACCTCGTTAAGTGGTGGTTGACAGTGTAACTGCTGTACAGTTTGAGACAACCATGCTTACTTATAGATTTGTTTCCATTGTCTTCAAAGGATATTGACATTAAAAAGGTGAATGGAGCCCCACAGTACGCTTTTCTACAATACTGTGACATTGCCAGTGTCTGCAAGGCCATAAAGAAGATGGATGGCGAGTATCTCGGTAATAACAGACTAAAGGTGAGATTTATGTTGATTTTATTCGTGTTATGTTTACAACCCTACCACTGTCTTGTCTCCTCTGACCATATTCAGCCTTATTGGTGAGAACTACTTTATATAAGATGTTAAAAAGTTTGAATAATTTCTCCTTTCTTTTCCAGTTGGGCTTTGGAAAGAGTATGCCAACAACATGCGTTTGGTTGGATGGATTGGCGTCCAACACAACAGAGCAGTTTCTCACTCGTCATTTCTGCCGCTACGGACATGTTGTCAAGGTAAGTGTGGTTATTTTCCCCATTGTTGTGGTCCATTGTTTGCTTTCTTAAATTTGTGGAGTCTGCCTAACTTTCCTCTGTGGCCTGCAGGTGGTGTTTGACAGGATGAAAGGAATGGCCCTCATCCTGTATAATAACATTGAATATGCACAAGCTGCAGTCAAAGACACGAAGGGATGGAAGATAGGGGGCAGTAAAATTAAGGCAAGTGAAATATAACTGTCTTCTAACGTCAGGTTTTTTGGCGTGTCCCCTGTAAAGTCGCTGCTTAAAAGGCTGTTGCATTTCACCTATTTTTTTCCTTGTTGTCTTCAGGTGGACTTTGCAAATCAGGAAAGTCAGATGGCTTTCTATCGTTCAATGCAGGCGTCTGGGCAGGATATTCGGGACTTTTACGACATTCTCTCTGAAAGAAGGTTTGTGTACTTTAAATGGAAAAAATTAGATTTTATCACAGTGCTTTCTCATTGTTATGCTGAAATAATTTATATTTTATTTCTTTCCAGGGAAGATCGACGAACCCAGTATGAATTCCAAGCAGAGAGACAATATTACGAGAATGTCCGTACACCTGGAGCTTATAGTGAAGATCCACGTCGGAAATACTCTGCAAGAAGTCGAGAGTTCTATGCTGAATGGGACCCATATCAGGGAGATTACTATGATCCACAATACTTTGAGGACCCTCGGGAATATCGGGAATACAGAGCTGACCCTTATGAGCAGGACATTCGCAAATATAGTTATTTGCAGCGGGAACGTGAAAGAGAGAGGGAGCGCTTTGAAACGGATCGTGGACGGGATCATGGGAGGAGGACCATTGAGCGCAGCCAAAGTCCGTCTCACCTTTCCAGTCGCCGTGCTGCCAGCCCTACGGCGTCTCCTTCACTCTCTGAGAGGATACCAAGTGATTCAGACAGACGAATTTGTTGTCGGTCCTCCGAAAGAAGTGGTAGCTGCAGCTCAATCTCCCCACCCAGATTTGAGAAACTGGAAAAAGCCAGATCTGAAAGATATAATAAAGCTGAAAAACTTGAGAAGGATCGGGCTTTTGAAATTGAAAGAGGGAGTTTGGTTGAAAAGGAAAAGAGGACCGGGCGAAAAGATAGAGGGGACAAAGACAAGAGTGAGAAACAGAGGCTTAAGAAGCTTAAAGTCACATCACCTATCATCCAGCAATGTGAGACCGAACCTGAACTTGAAAGGGATGTCAGTCCGGAGTCTGCCCTACGAAACAAAGCCAGTAAAATCCCAAAGGAAAGCTCGAGCAAAGGAAGGCTAGACCTGCTGCCTTGTGTGGTGCAGTTAACACGGGTTAAAGAAAAAGAAGGTAAATTGATTGGTCATGCTGTTCTGGACAAACAAATACTGAGGGGTGGAAGTGACAGTCCCAGACTGGCATCACCAACAGCTGACCAGAGAAGTCCTCCCTTTCGCTCAGAGTCAACAAAAATTGACATTTGTAAGCATGGGAAGATGCCCAGAGACAAAAATATGCACAGCTCAATGGAGGCTACTGACAAGGACAATAAAATTAAAAACAAAAAACATGGAAAATCTGACATCGGTTTTGACAATAGTATTTCTGTGGATATTGACCGATTAGCTGCAAGGAAAAGACGTTTTGAAGAATCTGTGAGAACTGATCGACAAAAGCGAGCCAGTGAGGAAGACCCCAGTAGAGCTGGACTTTATAAACTATGGAACAGTGCAAAGGAGATGGACTTTGAGAAGAACCTTCTAATACGAGGAATGCATAAAAAGGAGCACCACAAAGAAAAATGTGTCCGCATGGGTTCAGTTAATAGCCCTAAAGATGGAAGAGACTGCGAAAGCAGCTTTTCATTGGATGGACAGTCTCATCTTGGGGAGCTTCCTGATGATTCCACAGAGCGGTTAGACGCTCCCTACCTTAAGATGGATTTAGAGGGCTCTAAAAGTGAAAACAACTCCTGTCACATGAAGATATCACATGATGGTAGCCTTGGTTTGGATGAATTAAAGGAACAAAAATCAGTTTTGTCTGAAAATGAACAAGGGAGAGCAAAGTGCGGAGACTCTGAGGGAGATGGACATTTTGAGAACATTGACCAGACTAATATTTGTACAAAACAAAGCGAGCAGAGTCGATGGCTCCGATCCAAGCTTGGTGATCCTGACAAATTAGTCAAGTTTGAAAAGTCACCAAACAATGAAACAAGTGATTTTGAGCAGGAATTCATCATTCATGACGTTGGAAAATCAATTCCGGATGTGACCAGTGATGACTTCTCTTCTAGTAAAAGAAAGAAATTGGACAATTTTGACTTTGAAGCTATCAAAGTAAAACGAGAATCCAACTTTGCAATCTCCCAAAAGTTAAATGAGGACATGTACAACATGCCACCTTCAATAAGACTTGCTCAGTTTTCTGAAAATGAAGAGGACGAAGCTGCCCACATTTCTCTGTCAGTTATAAAGAAAGAAAGAAAATCCCCTCCAGTAACAGATGAGAAATTTTCTCACTCAGAATCATTGAAGAACAATTTGAGCTTGACAAGCAGACATTTTCAGCCGTCTGACAATGAGTTCTCAAAGCTGAAAACATCCTTGCTTGGATGCGATGATGAATTAATGCAACAGTGGGAAAGACGGATGAAGTCTGATTCACTTAGAATGGAAATGACATTCCCAAGTGATATTTCCAAACGCGAGAGCATCCGCAAACGCATCAGCCAGGATTTGGAACCTGGAGAAGTGCAGTCCGATTCTGACGATGAAGGAGATAACAAGCACATCTCTCCCAAGTTAAGTAGTTCCTTGTCATATATCCTCAGGGATCGTGATGACAGGATGACAGACCTAAAGCTTTCAGGCTCTTTGGAGAAAAATAAGTTTTATTCATTTGCGTTAGATAAAACAATAACTCCTGATACAAAAGCACTCCTTGAAAGAGCCAAAACTTTATATTCCTCAAGGGAAGATAATTGGTCTTTTCTTCCCTCACGCTTCCCAGTATCCCATACCTGTTCGGATAAGGACAAGGCAGAGCTAGCACCTCGTCCTATTCCTTCTTGGTATCTGAAAAAGAAAAAGATTCGTACTGATTCTAATGAAAAACTGCATGGTAAAAAAGAGGAAATCAAGCCACAAGACCAAGAGCGTCAGGAATTATTTGCGTCTCGTTTCCTGCACAGCTCAATCTTTGAGCAGGATTCTCGGCGTCTGCAGCGACTTGAACGTAAAGACCAAGACCTTGAAACTGGTGGTAATAGACCTTTTACCAAGCTTGGTACTGCTGAGGCTCATCCCGAATCTGGAGGAACGGACATCCCACAAGAGCCTATAGTACTTTTCCATAGTAGATTTTTGGAACTCCAGCAACAAAAAGACAAGGAGCATCCCCCACCTGATGCTGAGAGCGATTCGACAGAGGTGGATGTTAAAAGAGATGAAGTTCCGAACAGTGATAATGTAATGTCTGACAAGGAACCTGAGCCAGCACTGAAGGCTTATGACAAATCAGCCTCCCCACCATTAGCCTCAACAGTTTCAGCATCTGTTCCTTCCCCCAAAGAAACTTCTCCACCAGAAAAGAAGGACGTCTCAACTCCATCCTCAGATCAGACTGTGCCATTTGTCAAAGAAGAGAAAGTGGAGCCTGTCCAGAAGATGTCACCACCTCATTCTCTTCCCATGGAAGACTTAAAATCCACTGCTCCTAAGCTAAACAGTACACCTACATTTACAATTTCACAACCAGAAAATGAAATGGAAACAAAGGCAGAGTTGGTTGAACCCAAAATAAAATGTGATAGTTTGGAAGTGGAACATAATACTGCTGTGGAAGATAAGCCTCCCACTCCTGGTGGTTCCCTAAGTGCCTTTGAAAGAGAGACTGCAGACTTTTCTTCCTCTGAATCTTCAAAAGTAGAGGAAAAATCTGAAATGATTAAGACAGAGCCTGAAACCGAAAATCAAGAAACAAAAGGCTTTGAGGAACCACAGAAAACTGACCCAGATAGAGAGGCGTGTATGCCAGAGCTGGATGCTGAAATAAAACCATTACCAAATCGCAGACAGCCTAAGGGTAAAAGGGCAAAACCCTTGTCTGCATTGCGTACTGCACAGCAGACCCAAAATGTTAGCACTGAAAAACCAGCAACTCGAAAAAGCGAGAGGATCGACAAGGAGAAACTTAAACGAGCTTCATCTCCTCGAGCAGAAGCGCCTAAAGTATCATTTGAGTCTAAAACCACATCCAAGTCACCAATACATGCATCAGATTCCGAGCAAAACCTTGAGTTGAGTTTGATTCATGGGCGAACACGCCGGCGGAATGTAAGGTCGGTCTATGCCACGCTACACGAAGATGAGCAAACCGGTAAAGAGGTTGCAGAGACGCCACGCGTCATGCGCAAACGTGGTGCTGACAAAGAACCAGTACAGCAGGATGTTCAAGTTCCTACAAACACCAGACGAGGACGCCCTCCCAAAAGAAGCGTCAAACGAACTGAAGATGTTTCTCCATTAAAAGAGGATCCGAAGAAAACGATGGAAGTAGAATCGGAGATCAAAGAAGCATCAAGTACTGTAGAAGTTGTGAAAGCTTCTGAGGGATGGCGTTCACCCCGCACACAGAAACTCCAACAAGCAACACAAAGTTCAACAATCAAGAAAGGAAGTAGAGTGGATAAATCGTCCGCGAACAAATTAGCTGAACAAGCTAATTTAGCAAGTCAGGATGACTCAGAGCTTAACCCTAAAGCTGATTCTGAGCTGTATAGGAAGTTACCAGACAAGGTGGAAAACGCAAGCTCCCCAGTACATGTTAAAGAAAATGATTTAAAAGATTCCAGTGAAAAAAAATCACCTGAGGTTGATATTGAAAAGATAGACACTAGCCAATCTGAGAGGAGACAACAAACTGAAAAGGCTGTAAAGATGAAAATCCCAAGGCTGAAACGAAATACTAAGCAGATCACTGAAGACAAATCGCACAGTTTGAAGAATCTTGAGATCCGTGTTAGTGTTGACGATGTAAAAGGCTTGCTTCGTTCCGAGGATGTTGAGCCTGAGACTTTTAAAGCTGCTACTTTAACAAAAACCAAGACAGCGGTACAAGATGACAAGGAAGCCCAGATAACAGACTTTCCAAGTGATCCCAAAGAGCTTGACAAACAGGAAAAAGAAGATACACAGTCAGAACCTGAAATTCCTGCGGATCCAGCTGCCGTTCTTTTAGCACGGCAGATGGAACTAGAACAGGCTGTTGAAAATATTGCCAAACTAACGGCTGACCAAACTCCCCGACAGACTAAGGAAACACCTGCAGTGCCACGCGCTGCAGCCACCCTTGTCATAGTGGAACCAGAAGTGGAAGTTGAGGAGGAAAAGCGAGCAAATCCTGCAAGTGAAACTGAACTTGCAGCTGCCATTGATTCCATTACAGCAGAAGAAATCTGTGGAGATGCAGATGGGTTCACAGCTCCTCCTCCTTATACAGCTCTCATTCCTACCCCTGAATCTGTAATATCCTCTTCCTCCTCCTCCAATGAGATTATGGAGCCTGAAACGCATATGGTGATCAATAATATCATAGCAGGGGACTTGGATGATGATGATTCTCAGTCACCAAGTCCTAAGGGATCAGTAGTACAATCTAAGGCAGCTTATGATCCTATTCTCCCTGAAACACCGAAGAAAACAGGCAAAGTTAGAGCTAAAACCCCAAAGAAATCAAGAAGTCGTAAAGGTGCAGCTAACAAAAAGGGGGATGCCACAGAAGACATTTCTCAATCTGAGCCCTCCCCTGTCAAATTGCCGGAGTCAATCCCAGAAGATCCAGAAACCCTTAACTCAAAAGCAGCTACTGTCACAGCTGGGGATGCTGCAGCAGCTTCTGTGGTTACTGCTGTTGCAACTTGTAGGCGGGACGTTACAAGTGCTATAACTGTAGACACACCCAAAGAAGCAGAACAGCCCGAGGTTGAGCAACCTGTACCTAAAGAATCTGCGTTTCATTCAGATACAACCAACATTTCTGCTTGTAAAAAGCATTCCCTTGTACCAGAGCCTTGTACTACTACATTTAGCCCTCCTCGCTCGCAGCCAGTTTCCCAGTTCAGTGTACCCCTGCTGCGACCTGCCAAAGTGCAGCTTTCCCCTGACTGGCCCCAAAGATCTGAGGAAAGCAGAATCTATGTTGCTCCTTCATGTCACGTCACAGTGGTAACTCCTTCAGTACCTGTATCGACTGCACTTGGAACCCCCACTGCAAATCCCCCGATGCCCCCTGACACCAAGGCCTCTGATATTGATCCTAGTTCCAGTACTTTAAGGAAAATCTTAATGGAACCTAAATATGTGTCTGCATCAAACAGCAATTCTATACCTACAACTAAAATCACATCTGCCCTATCAGATCCTTTACGAATGTCAGAAAGTGAAAACCCTTCTGATATGATGGTTTCAAGACATTTGCATCCCGAAGAGAGGTCATTATTCCCACCTCAGCCTGTACACCATAAGCCATCTCCACTGACAGAATCCCAACAGAACTGTGGAGAAAAGACACAGCCTACAGTTATTTCTCCTGCTACCTCTGTAATAAGTCGAATACCTATGCCTTACGACACAGAAGAAACTCCGCGAATTTCCTTAAGCAACCGAAGCATTGGCTTGCCCATCTCTAAACAAAAATTTAGATCAAACTCCAATGAAAATAGTCGTTGCCATGGCATGGACATAGTGGAGGACGGGGCAAGAGGGCGTACGGTTGTCGAGCCTACTCCCTACCAAACAGGTTCTAGTCCTGGCCTAAGGGTCAATACATCAGAGGGTGTTGTTGTTCTGAGTTATTCTGGTCAGAAAACTGAAGGACCCCATAGAATGAGAGCCAAAATTAGTCAGATTCCTCAAGCCAGTGCTGGTGATATTGAATTCCAGCAATCTGTATCCAAATCTCAGATAAAGCAAGATGCGCTCATCCCGTCATCCCAGTCAACTACCCCAAAAGTTGCCCCAGCTCCGACAGGTTATGGACACACAGGGGTCCTTTTGACAGGCCACTCTTACAATTCTCAGCCTGTCATTTCCAGTACCAAGCAGGACAGTCTTGGATGTGACAAATCTGAAGCTCCTTATCACATAGGATCTCAGGGTGTTGTAAAGATGTTCCAACCGCCAATTAGTTCTTCTCAAGTCTTGATGTACAACCAAGCAGTGATTCAACAGCAGCATGGAAAAAGAGGATTAATGACAGACCCCCTGCCAAAAAAGATAGACATAGGCAAAGCTGTTCAGCAGTCTAACCTAAGCCCAGTCATGAGTCCACACCATCCATCGCTGTCTGGAACACGCATGACTCCCAGCCCTGGCATTTCAAATGATCGCTCAACTCTACACCTCAAGCAAGAACCCCAGTCTCCACGGACAGCTGGTCACTCCCCTTCACCTTTTGTCAAAGCTTGTCCGCCCAGCAGCTCTCCTATTGGAACTTCTGTTGTTCTAAGTCACGGGATGCCGTCATTGTCTCCGTACCATTCTAGTATGCATCACTCACACTCGGAACAGTCCTCTGTGATAATTCAACCTCACAGTGTCACGCAGTCAATGGCTCATGAAGCGAGAATGAATAACCCGCCAATCTCTGGGATAAACTATGGAAGGAGAGGAGATTCCCTGTCTTCTCCACTACCCGGGCCTCCACAGCGCTCAAATACACCACAACCTAATGTCATTCGAGACATCGTGCTACAGTCTCATTCAAGTCCCCAAGGGTCAGTGTCTGGTATTGGTGGTAACAGTGTAAATGAAGAAGAGCCCAGACACTTCAACCAAGCTCTTAGTAGACCTTCAGTTTCTCAGCTCCAGTCAGATGTAATGATGGTTCACAGTGATCACAGGGGGCTTCATCCAAGCATTCGCATGGACCAGTACAGAGACATGCACCAGCGCATACTCATGCACCAGCAACTCGGGGAGCAGGGAGCTGTGGAAGCAAGACAGTCACGCACCTCAGAAACTGGAACATCTTCAGGCAACATCTCTGGGCCTTCAAAAAGTCCTTTATTAGGGAAGAACATTGAGCTCTCAGCAAAAGAGCCTCTCAAACCCCTTGAAGGCAAGCTAATGCACCCAACCTCCAATGAAAGTAGAATCCGGGGAGTCCATGCATCTAGTCCTGTCATGGTGTCTCCTCACCCTCATGGAGTTCAACTTATGCATCCAGGAGGTGCAGGCTCCTTTCCAGTATATCGAGACACACGAGGGTTCCCAACCCAATTTCCTGGACATAACCTGGCTAATCAAGGCATTCCATCTTCACAGGTAACTTGATATTCTTTTATCATATACAATCTGATGTATATGATCTGAATGATTTGTGTAATTTTTAAAAATCAAGTACTATTCATATACAAACATTAATGTATTTTTCCCTGTGTTGTAAATATTTTCTGCATCAGGTCCCTACAGAGCCAGAACTGGGTGGGAGAGGTAAAATGTCTCAGTCACATGGGGGAGGAAGCAACTCCAAACCTGAGAGCTCCCTTCTTCGCCACGCTACCTCTTCAGACCTCTCACACATTTCCCGAATACCAGGGGATACAGTCTCGCCCTCATACCAGTCTCCCTTGATGTCTCCTATGGGTCTTACTCACAAGCCAGACCTATCTCTACAAAAAGGCCCTCCAGCCTTCCTCCTCACGCCTCCGCCAACAGCACCGCCATCAAGTTCACAACAGTCACGGCATGATGCTAAGCTAGAGCATTCAGGACATCGGTCCATTGACATGGTGCAGCTTTTGACAGTAAGAGAACAGCATTCTCGTACACACTGTTTTTCAGACAATAACAGAAGCGGAGACATGCTTGAGACACTTTGTTTTGTTTCTGTAGAAGTATCCTATAGTATGGCAAGGCCTGTTGGCGCTGAAGAACGACCAGGCTGCTGTCCAGTTGCACTTTGTGTCTGGCAACACCATGCTGTCCCAGCGCTCTCTGCCGCCCCCAGAGGGAGGTTCTCTTCTCCGTATTGTCCAGAGGATGAGACTTGAAGCTTCGCAGCTGGACAGCGTGGCACGCAGAATGACCGTGAGTATTTAGACTTGTTATCCCCATGAAAAACGAGTTTCAAAACTTAAGTTTCATTAATATCAATAATCGATTAAGTTATGTCTTGTTTTATTGATTGAAAAGTTATATATGATAAAAATTATATATACCCCATTGCATTGCAGGTGGAAAATGACTACTGTTTGCTTCTGGCTCTACCCTGTGGTCGAGACCAAGAAGATGTCCTTGGTCAAACCCAAGCCTTGAAAAGTGGCTTCATCACCTATTTGCAAGCCAAACAGGCAGCTGGCATCATCAACGTGCCAAACCCTGGCTCCAATCAGGTTTGTGGTCATTTGTATATTAACTGTTTTGCCTTTTTCACAAAATATAATTACCATGTGTACTTATGGATTGCCTTATATGTTTCATAATAATGTTTTCTTTTCTGGGTGTACAGCCAGCCTATGTGGTGCAGATTTTCCCACCATGTGAATTCTCGGAGAGCCACCTTTCGCGCCTGGCCCCGGACCTTCTCAACAGCATCTCCAGCATTTCCCCTCACCTCATGATTGTTATTGCTCCTGTTTAATTACCTCCATTTTTTTCTTTTCCTGAACAAAGCCAACACCAGCCCCTTTGGACAGTTTGGAAACTGAAATTGCCTCATATTTTTATGAGTTTGACTTTAGAAGACAAAAAATTATTTATCTTGGATTCACCCTTTTCTTTCACTTCACCAAGTCCTTAAATCACCCAGTGATGATGAATTCCAAAAACGTAACTTTTTTGAAGAAGATATGAAGGGTCAAAGGGATTTTTGATGATCATTACTGGTTGCTCTTCATTTCTGACCATTTTTTGGAGGTGTTGTGCATAGCCTTTTGTATTCATGACATTCATAAAGCTGTGGATGGTGACCTTCCAACAGGATATTTTTTACCTTCATAAAAGTGATTGTGTTTTTTTTCTTCTTTTTTTTAAGATGATGTGAGAAGTCATTGCACTATGTTAAAAAAAACATTGTGAACTCTGTACAGATTTGATTATAGACTTATACATGTTATGGATTTATTCTTGTTATCAGTCATGCTTGTGCTAAAGTAAAGAAAATCATTGCCTGGAAAAATGAAGAATCATTTCAGCTTCGGTAATCATACTGTTTTTGCTCCTTCACCATCAGCAAATTTCTACATCATTTCCGGACTCAGCTCTTCATCGCAAGGTGTTCCCTGCCCCAGGAACTCGTGATGGGACGTTCAGAGTTGTACAGTTTACACTCAATGCCTCAACAGGGGACTATATAAAGAATATTTAATTTTTTTTCTCCATCTTCTTTAAGCCTAAAGGGTAATGTGGACAGTTGTTGAACTGTAAATATTATACATATTTAAAAGACTGAAGTGACATGGAAAGACCAAGAAAATTATTTTAAAAGACAGATCATGAAATGTCTTTTCTTTATTTCTGTCCTTACTGTTTATCACGTTTTCTCATTTCGTATTTATTTTTCTCTCTTCATGCTGGGCAAGAATGTGGGAAAAGTTGAAAGGACATTTGCAAAAAAAAAAAAAACAGAAAAAAAGAGATTTTGTGCCAAACTTTCTTCAGCAAATGCTCAACACAATGTATGTATGTAAAACTACATGTGATCAGAACTTATTTTCCTATGCGAGTTTGTATTTTGCCATTCAGAAGGCAGATTCATTTTTTTTTTTTGTTTCTGTTTTTGGTATTGCTCATCAACACAGTTCTGTTACTACAGTGCTTTTCACACAGTGAAACACAATCTTCATTTGAAGGAACTTTTTTGTACTGTATGGGTTTACATTTCTGTAAGCATTTCTCTCTTTCATTCCCTCCGATAGTCCTGTGCTGCCCCCTGCTGTCTGAAAATCATTGTCATGTGTTCAGGACTGCATACTGAAGTCATTTATCCCACTGCTTTGTATGAGATGTGTGATGGCACGTTTTATTTTTAAATCTTAAAGGGTAAGAGAGGATCACAAAGTCAAAGAATGTGACTTATACTTGACATCATGCCGCTAATGGATGTGTTGATCATCTGTCTTCATCCCTCCCCTTAAATGTCTGCTTGAGCCAAGTTGTAAATACTGATGTCCATAATCTGTGCTCTTGTGTAACCCCCCCACCCCCTTACAGTTGTCTTTCTTCAGGGTCTTCTTTTTTGTTTTGTGCAACAAAACGAAGCAGTCTGAAAGAGACAGGAGATGAGGTTAAACCGATGCTGAAAGTAAAACCATGCTTGACAGTTTTGTGGTGTAAATATTTCCATGACTGCAAGCTGAATACTCTCATGGTTATGTTGAAGGCACTTATAATTTTGATATAGAAACAAGAAAAACAACAAAAAAACAAAACAAAATCTTTAAACAGTGATTAATATGGAAAAAAATGTCTTTTGATCAATCTTCATTTTGAGTGTATTTTGCTGTTCCTCCATGAGGACATTTTAAACTGTAACATAAATGGTTGTTTAACTTACTTCTGAAGATCATTAAATGGTCCCTAACTCGGTGTTTGGTCTTTTTTTTTCAGTCTGCCAATCTGATCCAAGCAGGTGAAAAACTTTTCTTACTGTGATCTTTAATCTATTCCATTTCTTCAATTAAAAGGTGACCTGCTTCTGCAACGTGTTGCAACATGTCCCTTTAGTTTTAACAAACGGCATGGTTGAAATACTTTGCCTGACGTGTCAGTGTAACAGTCTGCTGCAGTCTTATCAGGCGTCAGAAGATGTCAGTATGCAACAAAGTTTCAGGCTGCTGGCATTTAAGTTTACCAAGACAAGGGATTTTTCTTGAAATGTATGGCTCTGGATATTTATGTTCATAATTTACCATTTAGAATGTAAATGCGCCTGATGAAACATAAAAAACAAAAAAGACTGGTTAAGGAGTGTTGGCTGTATACATGACTAAGTTAGTAACAGTCAAGGCAAGGCAAGGCAAGTTAATTTGTATAGCACATTTCAAGTACAT
>JBBDHI010000014.1:19934192-19948831 GCA_037177115.1 Craterocephalus stercusmuscarum
CAAATGTTTTTGCATTTTCACTTAACATGAATCAGTTTTCTGCTTTCAGTGCTAGACTATAAGTATAGCTGCAGTTACTGCCTTTATTCTCTCACCATAAACCCTAATAACTTCTTAAAGACTTGCTTTATGTGGCACAAAATGCCCACAGATCACATAACAGGTCACTTTAAAGTTGTATTTTGGTCATAAACAAATTAATAATTGGGAGAGGCATTTTGATAAATGTCTTCCTCAAAGACTTTACCTTTCACCGCACTTCTCTCAGCTCATTGAATCAGGTGATTTCCTGTTCCCTCATTATTATCTGCTCTCTTATCTTCGTATGAGTGTGCTCGGCCGTCCAGCCATAACTCAGGCCTTTGACTTTGTAGTTGTGGCGTAGTTTTGTTTTAAGTCCCTGCAAAGAAAGCTTTTATTGTTGTGGGATGGACTGCCAGCGTGACTGGGAGTGATCAAAGAAGCCAGGAGGCTACTGTACTGTGATGGATTAGCATTTTTAAGGCTCATGGGAGGAAAGAGGTGGAGGCGGGATGAAACTCCTGAGCTTCACTAACTTTGTTTAGATCCTGCATCGCAGCAAGCTGAGCCTCCTCCACCCTCCTGTGAACAGGCATGTCCTCCTCTCTTTCTCCACATCCATCTCTTTCTCCTTCCCCTTTGTTTTCACAGATTCCCAGAGTTTCATCTCAGGGGTGTGTGTCTTTATGTGAACGTGCAACACAGGCTGGCATGTGAGGGCCTGTCGAGATCTGCTCCATAGCTCAACACCTAAAGACTCCCTTTCAGCCCCCAGAAATATTCCATCCTCACCGCTTTTGTTTGCACCAATGCTGCTGGAAGATTTAAATCACTTTCATAGAAATGCCTTAAATATAATCTGTAACCCGCACACACCTAGAGCTGCGGTCATAAATTCTCATCTTTTTAATAGATATGCTTTCCCACTGAGTTTTCCCTCCCATAGGCAAGAGGCTGATAAAAGTGCAGAAGATCTCTGTCAGTACATCATTTTTAGCTGCGGAGAAGTGCCAGGTAAGACGATTAGGGAGGAGGAGGAGGAAGGCAGGAAGGAATGAGGGAGAAGTCATCCAAAAAGCAGGAGGCTGTGTGTACTGGAGGGGTGTGATTTGAAAACGGAGAGAGGTGAGGAGTGGAATGCAAAGGTAGGAGAACAATGAAGCGCTGTGTTTCCCTGCGAGGCCGGCGGAGCCCACCTCCACTCCCCACCCGGCCGGGTGCATTCCTGATCAGTTTGCTGAGGAGGAGACTCCCAACATTACTCCAGACTTGTGGAATTCCCAGGAGGTGGGAAGAACAGCTCCGGGTCAAGCCCTCACATTAAAATGGCTAAACAAAGAAACCCCCCCCCTCTAAAAAACTACCAGGATGAAGTCAAATGACAGGTCTGAGACGCATGAGGGTAGCTGCAGATGGAGGTGGGAATGAATCACAGGGTTGCAGAGCAGGGCCAAGATGAATGTTCGGAGGGCTTAAAGAGGACTATCCCACAGACACACAGTTAATCATTCTCCCGCTTCTCTCCCGTACGGGTTGCTGCTCAGGACCAAACCACAGAACTTCAAATGTGGCGTTTTTTTTTTTTTTTTTTTTTTTCTTATTTAGGTTGAAACTTTCCATGTTCTGCAGTGTGTTCACTCAGTTTTATGACTCTCCGACCCCGTGGGAGCTGTTAAAGCAGAGATCTGTGACTTCATCTGCTTTTTGTCTCCATCTCTCCATCAGCCCTCGCTTCGGTGTTTTTTCAGGCTGAGAGACTGCTTGTCCATCAAACCAAATTTTTAGGATAGTTTTTCTCTCTAACTCTCTGTTGAGGTTTCTGCATGCGGCGTGTGGTGCTCCCCTCTTGGTGGCCGTCAGCGCTTACATTAACTGCTGAAGCGGACAAACAAACTTTGTAGATAAAACGCTTCCTGCGCTGCAGAAAAGTAACAGAATGCAAAAGCCTCACAGGTTGTAAATTATATCAGGAGGCAAGAATGGTCTGTTTTTTTGTGAAAGCGTCTCAGATTCCTGCAAAGATTTATGCTGCTCCGCTAAATACAGCATTAATCAGAGTGGATGAAAGAACAGGTCTTCTCTCAGCTCTCAGCATTCATACACAACCACGATCACGAGATTGATGAATGCCTCGTTTTAATTAAGATTTTTGTGGATTTAATTCACTCTGCCTAGAAAATGTTTTATCGCTTCCGCTTTTTTTTCTTGCCAGCAGGACGTCTCTTATGAAAGCGATCCTTAATCCAAATTGTAAAAACAAGATTATTCTAACATGCCAAAAATAATTCAGAAGAAAACATTGCTGCAAGTGAATAAACTACATGAACGTTTTCCAGTTGTGATTACGGACACACCCATTCTTACCCATAATCCTCCCAGGCAACGTGTAATGAGTGTGTCAGTTCTCAGAGGGCGGCCTGGCTGGTCTGCACCTCATCAGTTGCTCTAAACCCTCAGTAAGTAGGGCCCAGGCCAACATTATGGCTGCACGGGGCTCGGCTTATAAAAGGGGACACAGTGTGGAATATTTGGACCGCTGAAGGCCAATTTAGTGTCTCGCAGAAAATGGCATCTCGGTGGAACAAGTGTCCACTGAGTTCCAGTAAGGTTGTTCCTCCTCTTGCCAAGGAGGTTCCAGGAAACTATTTTCTCTCTCCCACTCTTTCCCTCTGTGTTCGTGTCTCCGAGCTCATCTAAGCTGATGCACCAAACAGTTGGTGTCTAAGTCACAGTGTGACTGCACGCTGTGGTGAGTGATTTGTATGGGTAGTAATTGACTTGGGTGTGTTTGGGCTTTTTAAGCAAAGTAACTACTGGTTCTGCTTGCTTTTTCGCCTTTTGTGTAGTCTCTTCTACCCCTCATCCCACATCCTCCTCATTTCTGGAGACTCTTGTCTGTTTCAGCAGCAATTTTCTGCCTCTCACGTTGAATTTATTTGATAGTTTCTTATCTCAATCCATCATTCCCATGATTATTTTGCAGCGCTCCATGCAATGCACTCCAGGGACGCAAACTGTTACTCCAACTGCCCTAAATACAACAAACAGAGACAAACAAAAAGTTTTTCCTCCCTGTGTTGTGTTCATGTGCCCATTAAATCACAGACTGACTGTTATTTTTGGCTGGTTCGCAGGTCATGAAAATGACACCGATAGAGGTTAAACATCCCGTTTCACACGGCCCTGATAGGACTGTTTAGACTGTGTACACTTCTCCTCCTGCTCCCTGATAAATACATTTCTCCCCGACCGACTCGTAAAGATAAATAGAGGCTAAATCGGAACAATGCTGCCAACCGGAGTTTTTTCAGGGAAAAGCAGGGGGTCCCGGTCACATCGTGGTTATAGCATAAACATTCGGTGGAGGTAAAATGTAAACCTCATCTGTTTGTTTTTGTTTATGAAATTGATGCATGGATTTGGACGGCTAATTTTTTCTTCTAAAGATGCCATAAATCAAGCGTTTTATGGCCAAAATAAAGTCTTTAACTCGAATCCAGCTGGTTCATAATCACTCTAACCTTTAAGACCCAGTGCAGTTTAAGTTTATCTGATTTTTTTTGCACAAAGAAAAACAAAACCCTTCGTTAACGTCTCTTTAGTTATGTTGACTTAAGGTGGATTTTACATCGTGGAATCATCTCGCTCCTGCAGGATAATCCCCACATTATAATTTTCTGCTCTGCCATTTTCCCCCTCGACTCTCGGTCCCCATTACCGGTGTCAGTGAAACTCTGAGCCACAATCTTATCAGCATTGCTCATTTAGATGCTGGATATTATCTCTCTTTTTCTTCATTGACTCTTGAAAGCCACAGTAATTACTTTGAATTTGTGGATTTCTCTGAAGATGTGCCAAGCTAACATTTGCCTGGCAGGCTGATCTTGAGGGGGTTGGTTAGATAAAGGAGGTGGGAAGGACTCAGAAGGTACTTTCAAGCGGTGTCATGCATCGTCTTGTTAGATCACGTTTGTTGCCGACGGTACAGAAGCAGTTCTCGCAAACAATGGTGGAAAATGTAGCAGAGTGGATAATGGTAGAGTTGCGGTTTTAAAAGTGTGAGCGATGTTGGTTTCGTTATGTCAGGATGCACAAGAAGCAGAAATGTGTGGGTCTTTAGCTTGTTAGGCACAGATATGTGCTGACAGTGTTGTTGGAAAACTAAACCAGCCGAAGAAGAGAAAAAGTTAACAGAACTGCATTTGTCTCCACAAACACCTTCCTCTTTGTCTTTTTATCGCTTGTAAATACGAAAAATCTCCTATTTATTTCTCCAAATTTTAATCATGTGTGAGTGTGTGTTTTGTGTGTGTGCTGTGGAAGTTGGGACATATTTCCTCTGGATGACATTCCTGAGTCTGCTGGATGTGTGTGTGTGTGTGTGTTGTGATGGGGTGGGGTGGGGGGGAGTCCAAAGCAATGTGAAGCACATTGTATTGTACTGCTGCTGTGTGAGGTCAGCACTTTCCTTCCCCACAATCACCCCCCACCCCCCCTTTTCCCCCCTCCCAACGCAACACCCACCCAGCCTTCCCTGCTAACAGGACGAGCCCGCAGCGGAAACCGGAGGTCACCTAATCCCTCAGTGACTCCCCGACCCGTCGGCTCAGGGCTTTTCATTGTCGGTCAGCGCTGAGCGGCCTCACTCAACCGCTTTTTCATTTTGTTTATTGGTGCATTTGGTCCCGTTTTGGCCACTTCCTTTAGCCAGGAAGCAGACGCCAGTCAGCTTCCAGTGTGTAACCTGCTGGCTTGCAGAGAAGTTGTAAACGGTGTTGCATTTCCCACCTGCTTGTCTAGAGTCTGGAGAGCAACCATGAATCTGCTCCGCCAGCTGTGTGATCACATCAGCCGGGACGGCTTCTTCAAAGTTTCCGCATAACTCTCCGAAGTGGACGTGACTCCTCTTTTCACTCCCTGCATCCCTCCTCCTGTCGCTGAGCGAGAGGGAGTGAGGGGAGAAAGGGGATCAGGGGAATTTATTGTGTTTGTTAACAACCTCAGATGAAAGCCTGAGTGCAATTGTAAAGCAGATGTAATGCCCTTACAGCTGCTCCATTGGTCAGCTAATCCTTTTGACTAATGCCCCAACCCCCTCCCACCCCCACATGCACACACTTCCATCAGCTCCTACACCTTTATTGCCCCCTGCGCCCCCTCCCTCCCACCGCCTCAGTGACCCCTGGCTCATGTTACCAGGTCCACCTCCCCCATCAGAGACCCCCACTGTTCCCACAATCCAGGTTCCTCAGAAATACTAATGGCATGTTGTCACCCTGCATATAAACAAAAAGCCATGATATATTGCAATCACAGCCGGGTCCGCCTGACTCTGGGATGGAGACGTAGGAAGCCTAATCTAACGAGGTTACAGATAAAAGCAGGCTCACTTACACCCAGAATCAACCGGGGAGCTGCTCTGATATACATCTAGACATTGTGTTTATTTCTTGGTTGGTTTTATTTTTCCAAGATCTGCTTCGCTGGTGCTCGTACCTCCTGACTTTAACCTTTCTCCCTATTCCTCGTCACTGTGAGCATGTGTTTGTTTTACTTGGCCAATGACTCCGTGTAAAGCCACGCACAGTTTAACTCACAACTACCCCGAGGCAGACATGACCTTTCTGCCTCTTAAAAGCCCAGCGCCGGACCCGATTGTCGGTGGGTGGGGGTGGGGGGGGCCCTGCCACTTACTCCCTGTGTCCTGAAGGCGGTTTCTGTTGTCGAGCCACCATGTTACTCATTCATCCATCTATCGGACCAGGCATTCATCACTGTCGCCATCTCATCCATCTTAACCGCCGCTGACAAACTGGGGAGCCCTCGGAGGCTCCTATTCCAGAGCCACTCGGGGCTCCCTGAGCGTAACAGGCCCCTGCGCTTGTTCTCAATAAACAAACATGGAGCCGCTCCAGCCGCGCAGGGCCTCTCGCATGACAAACAGTTCCTCGCTTTGTAGCAAGTGGGAGGGGAAAAAAACGCTCCGCCTGACTTTGTCAAACGTTTCAACTAACGAGAAGTCGAGCGACTTTTGTTTATGAGATCATTCATCTCAGGAACCCCCTTATGGGCTTAGCGCCCGTGTTCATGTTGGGTCAACACATTTTCTCTTCCTTCTCTGTTATTATTCTGTCTCGGGGACTCTCAGCCTCAGCAACTCGTTCCTCTGGTCATCATACTCTCCGTCGCTTCGGGGGCTTTGATTGGCTGCTTGAGGAAGGAGGGCTGCGTCAGCCGCACACTTCCTGCTTCCTGTTGTGTCCAGCAACAATCCACAGCCCCCCACCCTCACCCCCACACACCTTCTCTGTGGAACAAGGAAGTTTGCTTTTACTTCTTTTGTCGAGGAATCCTCCTGCTAAATGCCTCTGTGGAGAGTCATCTCGTTCCAGTTGCTGTCGCTGTGACTCATGTTCACACACAAACCCGTTCACCTTAACGAGAGCGGTGCTGGCTGAGAGGGAAGCTGCGCTGAAGGCGCTCGGATCCAGGCCTCCTGTTGGGTGGTGTGCACAGGAATGCAACTTGATTATAGAGGCGACACAGTGTAAGGCCATCATCTCCACAGGCCTGACCACGATGCATTGCAGCCGGCACTGCAGCACCAAAAAGACGCTAGTCCTCCTCTATTCACTTGCCATGTGGCATTTCAGCTATTCCCATCTGCAATGCTTGTGTGTGCGTGTGTTTTTTTTTTCTTTCAGCACTTGAATGGCATGGCATTCTCCCTGCCTGCTGGTCAGTGGTGAATAGCGATGTTAATGGGTTAGCTGGGAGCCCTTTTAGTGATGACTGGGAGGAGAGAAAGCAGTGGAGGGAGGAATTAGGAGATTACGAGGAGGAGAGGTAGGGGAATAAATCGGGGTTTGGACCAGCAGCTGTTCCCCCTTCTCAATACAAGAGTCCCCCCCACCGCCCCAGCTTGCCTCCTTTCTTTCTTCACCCCTCAGCAGGATACAGTATTCCTCTCCTTTTCTTGAACCTTCTGTTCCTTCATCCCACCTCTCTTCTGCCTCAATCGTCCTCTGGCTCATTTGCGTTAATGAGTAGCAGTAACTGAAACAGCTGGCCGACACGGAGAGAGGAGTGACGTAATCCTATTGGATCAGCGCATAAACTCCTCTCTGTTTTTTCTTTCTCTCTTCTTAATTGTTGTCATGCTCTTTGGAAAACATGCACCTTCTCGCAATAGCTTTGCCCTTGCTCAGTGAGAAAAGAAGCAGAGGAAAGTTGAAGCGAGGCTCATGGTCAGTCAAGTAAATCCCCTTGATATGAGAGCCGCAGCCATGTGCTTTCTGTCTTGTGTGTGGCCACTTGTGGCTTCGAAATGAGCTTCATTCATGTGAGCCGCACCAAGACGTCTTCTCTGTGTGAATCTGATATTATCTCTGTCCTTGGCTCTGCTTTCCAGCTTGCCTCTGTTGGAATCCGGCCTGCAAACCGTGTTTGCCTTCGTCTGTTTCATGGCCGCTCCCAGTCAGTGGCATCATTTCAGTCTCTAGCTACAAATGCCTCGTTTTATTTGGCTTCTGCCTCCTGTTTCAACAATGACTGATTATTCCCCCCCCACAATTTTCTTCTTTTTTCTAGCATTTGCTTCCTTTCTTAGGTAATCCTTTGTGCTTTTCTGTCCTTTGGCCCAGATATTGCTTCTCATTTGCATCGTCGACATCTTCTAACATCTGTCACGAGCTATTTAAACCCTCCAGGCGACCGGCTTGAAAGGAAGGAAGGAAATGTGTGCGTATAATGTTGTGTGGAGCTGAATTGACCAAGCAGAGGGACGTGAACAGGTGACAGCCAGTGGATATAATCCCTCGCTCGGTGCCAGAGTGTGTGCTGGGCATGTACTGTATGTATGTGTATTCTGTGCATATGTGCCTGTCTGCAATGCATACACAAGCGTGTGTCCTTGTGGCTGAATTTGCGGTGGTGTGGGGCCATGAGCAGCAGCCGTTGGAATGCCGTCTCGTTTTCACTCTCCTTTATGGCGCCCTCTGCAAAATTTCACACCGTATTAAGTTCATATTTCACCATTGCTATGCACAGCTGGACCTTGTACCTGCATTTCTTTATTCAGAGTTAGAAGTGTGAAATTAGGTGTCATCTTATCTTGGTGATACAGTTTCAAAGGTCTCTTTGCGGGTATCTGGATTAAAAAAAAGATGTAAAAAATGATGCCGTCCAGGCGCTTTGCTGAGTTTTGTTGCGTCTAATTTCTTTTCTGCTGCAGCTCTGGACGCCGGCTTGCTTTTTGCGGAATGCGGGAATACTGGTTGTGTTTGTTGAGACAGCGATGGTAAGAAAGCAGGAGCAACATGGGGGATGGCGGTTTAATAAAGTAAAGAGTAGGAGTGCCTGCAAGTTTTTGTTTCAGGGCTGGGCTCATGTGAGCAGCCTCTTATTTGGAGTTTTAATGAGTAGAGTCAACACTCTGCAGTCTTGCCCATGTTTTTCCTCCCATATCTCCATCACTTGTCCAAACGTGGCCTTTGGTCTTGACATAATAGCGTGTCCGCTCGACCTCTCCGGGTTGCACCCGGAGGTGAAAAGTTCACAGCGTTATTGGTCTTTGAAAGGAGCTTGAATGATCTGCAGGAACTGGCTTCGGTCCGTGTCATTTGGGATGCTGCCTGAAGCTGCCTTTGTCTTTGTTTGGCTGCTCACTGCCTGCAAATGTCAATTTGTGTTTTGTAGAATGTCAGCCGGGTTTCTTCAGAGGTGAAGCGTCCAGTGACAAGTGTGAGCCGTGTCCTGCCAACAGTGAGGGGCTGCAGCGTGGGGCTTCGCATTGTCCCTGCATGGATGGTTTCTACCGCGCCGCCACAGATCCCGACAGTGGACCCTGCTCAGGTAAAAAGGAAGGTTTCTGCATGTTAAACTGATAGAGAAATGCACAGTAAGACTTTCCCGATGTTTTCCAAACAGACATTATGAAAGTAGCTTTTTTTTTTTTTTTGCAACAGTTTTGTTTTTTTTACAGTAACAATGTTTTCTGACATTGTGATACTGTTTGAGACATTTAGGAGTTAATCTAAAAAGGCAATCTTATTTGTGTCATGTCTTACAGGAATATGGCACACATGCTGTCCTGTGGTTCTCCATTTTATTCTTTCTAATATTTCTTTTTTTTTTTTTTCATTCCATCTTCATCAGGTCTCCCCTCCGCCCCTCGAGATCTTGTGGCCATCCCGAATCACCTCTCTGCAGGAAAGCTTCAGCTCTCCTGGAGCCCCCCTGAAGACAGCGGAGGCCGTGACGACATCACCTACAGCGTTGAATGCCAGCGTTGCGAGGGCACCGTGTGCCAGCCATGTGGGGAAAAAGTCCGCTACGAACCGGCCAGCTTGGGTCTGACTGAGACCAAGGTGTCCGTGAGTGAGCTGGATGCTCATCTCAACTATACCTTCATTGTGGAGGCGCAAAACGGTGTGTCATCGTTAGCCAGTCAGGCATCACCGCGGGCTCAAAGGCTGCCTTCCTCCATCAGTGTGACCACATCTCTGCAGTACACAGGTGAGCAGAGCAGATAGGAAGCGGGGGTGGGGGGCTGCAGCAGTGACAGATGCTATCTGTTATTGTTGCAGGTAGTGAGGGTCACATCATGGAGGAAAGGGTTGTAATCACAGTGTGGTCCCACGTTTCACTTTACTGCAGGTTGTCGCATCACAAAAATCTCATGTTCTCTCTCTTTTGTCCTCAGATCCACCAAAAATCACCACAATGCGACTGGTTGAGCGGACGTCCACCAGCTTGTCCCTGTCCTGGGACGTGTCCCCCCGAGTGCGGGTCCTTTCCCAGCCCACCAGCTACAAACTCACCTACTGCACGGTAATCATTACCTATACTTTCTCTTGCCGTGTTTTAGACGCGTAATGTCTAAATCCATTTGAACATATGTATTGTGGTATTCCAGTCACACATGGATTAAACTTTGAGCTCCTGAGCTTATCATCATCTGGTCACTGCAGCTGTCTTTATCCCAGTAGTAGTCTGTAGTCTGTTTGTGGACTGTTTATTCAGAGTTTCTTCTTTTTCCTCTCAGGATGATAACCTGCTCACCTACGTCGTGCTCAAACTGGAGAAGAACTCTGTGCAGATCAACAATCTGAACCCGGGCACAAGCTACCTCTTCAGCGTTCAGGCCCTCGGCAGTGACGGAAACCCCGGAGGATCCAGCATGGAGGAGAAATTTGAGACCTTGTCTGATGGTACGGAGGAGAACCACAGGAGAAAAAGTCGGTAGCTATGTTTAGGAACGGGATATCTCTGAGGCATGCCTTGTTTTTCTTTCCCAGGATACCCTTCTTCTAGCAGGATAGCCGTCATCCTCGGGGTGGCGATTGGAGGAGCGACCGTGTTGCTCATCGTGCTCATAATCCTGTTCCTGAGCAGACGGTGAGCAACCAGTTCACTTGTCTTTTTGTTCTGCCTATCTGTCCCAGTACTCCGTCCTTCACCGCCTTCCTGTCTCATTCTTCTACCTTTCCTTTGTGGAGCCTCCAAGTGGCCTTTGCATTCATGCTCACCTCACCTCTCTCTTTCTCTCTTCCTTTAGCCAGCTGTCTCTTCCTCTTTATCTGTATCTGTATCCCGCCACTTGCCAGCGAGGAATTCGTGTTGAATGTGTCTTGTCATTGCTCAGTGGTTACATTCTTGCAAGTGCTGAGGGCCTTTGAAAGGAAATTAGCCCAGAGTGGCACATTGTTGGGTGATAAGAGGCGCTTGGGTTTTTTTCTATGCCGGGCCACGGGCTCTTTGTAAAGGTGACCCTGGCCTGTACTGTAGCAGAATGCAGCCTGTCTGTCTATCCACCTACCCTCAGCCTGCTTTTGGTCTTTAAACTTGCTCGGCAAACAGTCCGTCAGTGTTTGGATACTTACGAGATTACTTATGAGATTAAAATAAATATAGAAATGGTTACAAAGGTTGCTATTTACTATCAATATGGAAGGATTTAAAGATAAGTCTATTTGTTTTTACTTGGTGGGAATTTAATAAACCGATATATTGTCTTTTTATTCAGGAGAAGAGCTTCTCACACCAGACAGGGACCAGAGGACACCTACTTCTCAACCCCTGGTAAAAAAAAACAACTCTAATCTCAGTCTTTTTTCGTTTAATACATTTTATACATTTGATAACGCGCAACTTTTTTTTCTCTGGCTCACAGAGCAGTTAAAGCCGCTGAAGACTTATGTGGATCCGCATACCTATGAGGACCCCAACATAGCTGTCCTGAAGTTTGCCACAGAAATCCACCCAAGCCACATAACCAAACAGAAAGTCATTGGAGCTGGTGAGTGACAACCCTGCTGAGACAATATGCTGTGGGGCTTAACTCAGAGATGTTGAAAGATCTTTCCAATCCTCAAATTTGCTGTTTATATTGTGCATTTTCCACTGCTTAGCAGGCTGACTGACAGTGGTTACTTTAGAGAGATTAACATCTATCTGACTGAGTTCTCACACAAGTTGAGACATTTTTTTTTGTTGTGTGGCAACTCTTGCCTGTGGGATTTATGTGTTTTGGCTGGGGCTGACACAAACATTACACAAAAGAAGCTGCAGCAGAAAGAGTGTTTTGGAAGGATATCAGAGCACCTTCCAGGGCCTTGCCCAGCCTTTTATTGAGGATACATTTATTCAAGTGCGACCACCTTTAGCCTTTGAACCAGCAGCCTATTCCAACCCCCAGCTCCCATGACCGTGTAACCCCCTCCTCCTCATGTGACAGCTGATTCCCATGCTCCCACACCACAGGCCATCCACCAGTTACACAATGTAGCCTCTCAACACCGAGCCAATACACACCTCTGTTAGAGCACCTCGGGCAAAACAGCCCTAGAGACTTCCTCATTTCCCTTCTGTTGTGCGGCCAAGCCCTGCAGCTAGAAACTTAAGAAGACATGTCGTGCATCCTACTGATTCTCTGCTTTCTGAATCAATCGCCCCAATGATGATGTTTTTCTGCAGGGGAATTCGGTGAGGTGTACCGGGGTATTTTGAAAGCGCCGGGGAGGAAAGAGGTGGCCGTAGCCATCAAAACCCTGAAACCCGGCTACACAGAGAAACAGAGGCAAGATTTTCTGAGCGAGGCCTCCATCATGGGCCAGTTCTCCCACCAAAACATCATTCGTCTGGAGGGGGTGGTCACCAAATGTAAGGACTTCTGTGAGTTTATGGCTTTTACATTTTTTCTTAAAATTTGATCCTCTTGCTTGTTTTGGTCCAGGCGGGGCTCATAATTTGTTCTCTTCTTGTGCAGTTAAACACGCAATGATTGTGACTGAATACATGGAGAATGGAGCACTGGATAGATACCTGAGGGTAAGTCTACCATAATATAACAAGGAGATTTTCGCTTTTTTTAAACCCGGGGTCTGTTTTCATCTTTCCTCTCATACATGTGAGTGATTGAGAAAGGAATTTTCAAGATCGCTCCAGTATTTAGCCGGTCAGGCAGCTAGCAGCCCAGCTAAATAGTAACGGGCAATTGCCCCTGCGTCTAAATTCGCCTGAAAAACTAGGTTTTTTTCCCATACGGAAGTGCTTTGATAGTCTCAATGAGCACCCGACAACGTACTAGAGAGGAGAAATGAACGAAAGTATCTGTATTAGCTGGCAATCGCTATGTTTTGGTGTCAGGTAGTGGAATCTCTTTTGACGCCAGTTATCATGCGATTTCGGGTTAACACGCGAGATTTGGACACAGACACCAAAACATAGCAATCGCCAGGTAATACAGATACCGTCATTCATTTCTCATCTCTTGTAGGTTGAAGGACACTCGTTGAGACTATCAGAGCGCTTCAATGTGGAAAAAAAGCACGTTTTAAGGGCGAACTTACACGGGAGCAGTTGCCCGATATTAATCATTAGCTGTGCTGCTAGCTGCCTGCCCAGCTAAACACTGAAGCTATCTTGAAGATTCCTTTCTCCACCACTCACACTTATGAAAGGACAGATGAAAACAGACCCCAGGTTAAAAAAAAAGTGAAATTCTCCTTTAAAAATTTACTTGGATTTAAATTAAACTTTTAAAGCAAAACTGTACTGAATCATTTGTACCAGTAAAAACCCTAAAAGTTGTACCAATAAAGCCAAAGCTGACCTCGTATGCAAGCCTTACCAGATATTTAGTTTTGAAGTATGTATTGGTGGATACGGATGAAGGGTAGATGATACTATACATCCCTATTTATATGTTCTTGCTTTTTCTCTTATCTTAAAAAGTTTGATGCGATCATATAAAATAAGTCTATGCTCATTTTTCTCCCACCAGGATCACGATGGTGAGTTCTGCTCCTTCCAGCTGGTGGGCATGCTGCGTGGCATCGCTGCAGGCATGAAGTATCTCTCTGACATGAGCTACGTCCACCGGGATCTGGCCGCCCGCAACATCCTGGTCAACAACACCCTGGAATGTAAAGTGTCTGACTTCGGCCTGTCCCGAGTGCTGGAGGACGATCCTGAGGGGACTTACACCACTAGTGTGAGTAGATATGC
Organism: Craterocephalus stercusmuscarum; assembly: GCA_037177115.1. Classification (NCBI taxonomy): domain Eukaryota; kingdom Metazoa; phylum Chordata; class Actinopteri; order Atheriniformes; family Atherinidae; genus Craterocephalus; species Craterocephalus stercusmuscarum. Next base: position 19,947,723 of record JBBDHI010000014.1, read on the forward strand.
TGTTTTTCTGATGCCCTTTAGGAATAAGGCTCAACATTAGAGGAGCAATGAGGAGCGAGGTGTAGCGGTGTGTTTAAAAAAACTGTGTTGACGTTTCATGTAGTTCATTTGTAAGAGTCATTTCTTTTGTAAACAGGGGGGTAAGATCCCCATCCGCTGGACAGCTCCAGAGGCAATAGCCTACAGGAAGTTCACCTCGGCAAGTGACGTGTGGAGTTTCGGCATCGTCATGTGGGAGGTTATGGCGTTTGGTGAAAGACCCTACTGGGACATGAGTAACCATGAGGTAAGTTTCTATGTTTACTGCAAGTTGACAGATTATATGTTTGTTTTTAGCGAGAAAAGCTCTAACAGACATTTGATCAACTGTTTTCAGGTGATGAAGGCGATCAATGAGGCGTTCAGGCTTCCCGCCCCTATGGACTGTCCCTCAGCTGTCTACCAGCTGATGCTGCAGTGCTGGCTGCAGGATCGCTCCAAGCGGCCACGCTTCGGAGACATCGTCAGCCTGCTGGACAAGCTGCTGCGCAGCCCAGACTCCCTGAAGGCCATCGCAGACTTCGACCCACGGTAAGATTTATTTACGTTTCAGCTAAAAAGCTCACAGCGAACATTTCTTCTCATTCTGACTCTACATCCCAGATCAGCAGCCAGTCAGCAGCATGTTTATGACTTAAACCTTTGCATTATAGTGAGTTTAAATTCAGATTTAAGCATCACCTCTTTCACATACCCGTCTTCTACCAACCTATGTAGCCTAAAATCTTGACAACAGGTCTTGCCTTGTTTCAGAACTAGAAACGAGGCACTGATTTTAACGATCGCACGCTGCTTTGCAGATGCCAGAGTTGAAGAGTTGAGTCACACAGGTGGAAAGAAAAATTATGACATTCGTGCTGTGAAATGTGACTCAGGTCTATTTCATAACTTGACACAAGACTTGACATGTCCAATTACATGTCTTTGCTTGCAAAGTTTTTCAGAATGGAAAATTTGGAACATGAATAATGTCAACACATTATTCACTTTTTATTGTTAACTTTTGCATGTTAGGAATAATAAAAAAAATCTGTTATATAAAGTGAATTTTGCTTTCTGGTATGATGCTG
>JBBDHI010000014.1:19948874-19959325 GCA_037177115.1 Craterocephalus stercusmuscarum
CACCGAGATCTACACCTCCTGCCACGCTTTTTCCACCCACGACTCTCTTCCGATCTAACCCCACATTCACTCCAATATACTTCTCAATCTGGACTCTTTTTTGGATAAACAGATGACAGATTGAGAAGTAAATTCATCTCATCTTTGCCTCCATTTAATCTGAACTTTACTTGGCTTTGTCGTAAAATATTTAAGACTTAACTTGAACTTGCCTCCAGGCTAATGGTTAAAACAAGTTTGCTCATGCGACACTAAACCTTTTTTGTTTGTAATTGTGTATGAGGACATATTTTCTCTTTTGTAAGAGAGCATTAACTCCAGAAATGGTGAGAAAGGACAAAGACTGTCATGCACACATCTCTTCCCCTGACTACCCTAACCGGTTTTTATCACTGACTGGTTTTCTGCACAGTAATTACAGGCCTCAGTCTTCTGTCTTTGTTGTGGGAAAGCCTGTTGATTATTATCATTTGGATCTTTTTCTTTGTTTGTTTTGCTTTGATAGCGTATCCATCCGCCTGCCCAGCACCAGTGGCTCGGACGGTTCTCCCTTCCGATCAGTGTCCGAGTGGTTGGAGTCCATCAAGATGAGCCAGTACAGCGAGAACTTCGGCCGCGCTGGGATCGTCACCATGGACCAGGTCCTGCAGATGAAGAATGAGTAAGTATGGCATGTCACTTCTGCTCACCTTACTTTGAAATAAAAAAATATAAGCCTCGTATCTGTCTGATCTGAACAAACGTGGAAACATTTTTCTTGTCCAATGATGTGATTTAAAGCCAGCATGCTACATGAGCCTGTGATGGACTTCTGTGGGAAGAACTGATGCATTTGTTTTCATATAAATGTTACTTTTTTAACAGCCAGCAGAATAGTTTGCGCACAATATAATTTCTGACCTCAGTTACAACTTGAGAAATGTTTGAGACGGAAAATGTAATGAAGGGAAGGAGCAGGAGTGGGCTCATTTGTGGTAGGCTGGTGGTGGTGGCTTGTGGTTGCTGCAGCTCTTATTCTGCTTTGCTCCATCCATTCTTCCTCCCATCCCTCCCTGTACCCACACAGGCCCTGGGCAGCACTTTTGCTTGAGACCCTAAAACCACCACTTTTGCCTTTTTAGGTCAAAGGCCTTTTGTGGCTTCTTTAACGTTAAGGAAAGAGAGGAGAATAGTTTATGGAGGAAGAGCAACTTGAGAAGATGAAGAACCTGAAATAGATGAGCATGATTGAAGCCGCAATTAAACTCCTAAAAAGACAGAAGTGTGCCCTGAAGTGTGCCCCTCGAAGCTAACACAAGGTAGTTTTTAGCAATTAGTTCTTCGTGGATGTGTAGGAGTGCCAAAGGCTGTCATTTTACTAAAACTAACTCAACCTTTTGGGGAAAAAAGGGCCAAGCAAAGCATATAATAAAAGGATCTCTGTGGCAGAAACGAATGCCAGAGCGTTTTCTAACCACACGGCCAGTCACAAAGAGCTAAGCCCCACCCTCCTCTGCCATTGTGCATATATGTTCCTTACTCTTGATCTTGGGAAGATGGGGCAGAGCGTAAAGCCCCGACAAACCCTTTTGAAGTGTTTGTCATACAGTATGGTGTGATTTCATGGCCTCATGTTTCCATCTCGGGGCATCTGGTAGCACTCTTGGAAAACCACCACTTATTTACGATCCACCCTCTGCCTGCCAGACAAGTGATTCATGGTCAACAGGGAGAATCCTCATTAAGCAATTAAGGCTGTAATTAAAGCTTTAGGACTGGTTTATGTGTGCGTGCGGGGCTTTTGCAGGTTCGCATCGTGTGCTTGTGAAGAGTGAAACCCCGGTAAAATCCTTTATTGCTGAAGATGAATTGGAACCTTGGTGGATTACAATCTTGGAAAGCTCCCCACCAAGCTGAGCTGCTTTAAGCTAGACTTGAGTGCATCCAGCTTAAGGCTGGCATTTCATCACATCGAATGAGTCAGTGGTTACTTTAAGGCAGGAAGGATGTGTGGAAAATGTTGGAACAAGACCAAAGTGAGAATCAGTGCAGCGCCTCTTAAATGCCGCCATGTCTCTGTTTTCCAGGGACATCAAGAACATCGGGGTGAGGCTGCCGGGCCATTTGAAAAGAATAGCCTACAGCATCTTGGGTTTAAAGGACCAGACCAGCACCCTGAGTGTGTTTGCAGTGTGATCCTGACAATGAAGGGAATTAAACATCAGACACTGCAGCCCCTTTGAACTTGTAGCTGAGCTGAAGCAATACTGCAGGGATGGCTTCGGATAAATGGAACCAACAGAACGGTGCCATCCTTCGGATCGAATGAATCAGCCTGTCTTCGTGTACATTTGTGATTCCTTCATCTCTCCCACAGGGAATGGAGCAAATACAGGACAATGGATGTATCAAGATGACTTTGTACACAAAAATATCTATTTTTTTATTTTACATGTCTTCTTTGCAGATACTATTTATTGCTCTTGCTTTAAATTTCCTGATTCATAAAAAAAAATCCAACAATCAGCTTGCTTCAGCTTTACAAAATTGCACCCTAAGTTTGTTGCAGAGAGCGTCAAACGAATGGGAAGCAGAGAATGAGGGAGCAGCAGAGTCCAGTTTGTGGTTTGATGTCACATAATCTCCCTTTAACTGGCACTTTGCTCCATTTCCTGTCAGACCAATGAGAACAGAGCATCAAGAGGGTTGAAATAAGCTTGAGCTCTTCCAGAGTTGGCTATACAGGACCTGGTGGGTTTTCTTTTATAGAGTCCTGCTGGCTCTGTGCAGAAATTAAGCTATGATCTTATGAGTGATGTTCATGTCAAAAGGAAGAGGACATGTAAGAGGTACTCTGTGTACAGATTTACTTTTCTTTGTATTCGTTTCTTGTTTGTGTTTTGGCATTTACCAAAAACATTGTAGTTGAGAACTTTCGATAATGTAGCACTTGGATCAAGAATTGCACCATTTAGTCTCAGAATAGCAAAACAAAAAAAGAAAATCCTACTCAAAACACTGAGCTAAATCAAACTGTGTCAAAGACAGAAGTTGTGTAAATGAATTGAGTTTCTACTAGAATCCTGCAAATCTGTTAGAAGCTTGTCAGCGTTGAAGAGGGACGTGTAAAAAATTCACATATTCCCACAAAAAAATCTTGCTGAGCTGGTATTTTACGATGGTGTGATTTGCAATTTTTGTCCTATTTTCTCCTTTTTATTACGCTTTCCAAATATGCTGTTGGTTTGAGTAACACGTTGTCAGGATGTAGCTAATAAATTTGACAATGGTGACTTTTGAATACGTTTTAAAGTGCCTCTTTGAGGAAGATTAGCAAGAGTCTGTCTCCTTAAACAAAGCAGCTCTTCGTAGTGAGTTGTATAAAGAAGACTTTCCCGGTGCTCTTAATTGATGACTGCAAACCTTTGTGTTACTGATGTACACCTTCCTTTACTTGAATCTTTGCTGTATTGTTAAATATGATTCTGTTGAAGCCGATATACCCATCTTTGGAAAAGGGACCTTTTTGTATTACTCTGGTTTATTGGTTGCAGTTATATATTTTGTACATTTTTGTATGATTTCCAATAATAATCATGTTGCCCAACCGGTCTTTTTTCCAAGTTCACCCCTTCCTGAAGCAGTGTCGCCTACTTTTGCTGTCTTTCCAAATTCCTTCGTTTTCAACTTTTTTCATAATGTATTTAATAGTCTATTTATTTTTTACTTTTATTTATTTATCATGATAAACACTGAGCTGGGTTTCTAATTGGAGGTTGCTTGTTAATTCTCAATAATAATTAAAAAAAGAAGCTCTATTTTCCTCTTTTATTCCTGAACTGTTTATACCTGAGACTGCATTTGTGGCGCAAAATAAAGTCTTAAATTGGCAGAGCTTGTTCTGTAACTATCACACAGCAAAGGAAAGTTTTATTTATTATTTCTGTGGTGTGTGGATGTTTATACTTCATCCATCCATCAGGATGTGCTCATAGGCCTGCTGGGTGGGTTTCATTCCAGACTGAGAACCTGTAATAAACATGCAAGTACCTCATTACCTCCTGCAAACTGAAGTCCAGGCCGGCAAACACACACAGACACACAAGCAATTGCACAAAATACAAATCCATTTAGTCAGATTTAGGTGCAATTAAACATGTTTGTATCAACCATAAACAGGTCAAACAGTGATTTACTAGCTGCTCCCGTGGATGTAACCACACATGAGCTTTTCTGTTGCCTGTAGTCAGAAAACTAGACTGTAACAACCCTTTACATTGGTGATAAATATGAAAGGCTGCTGAGAGCTGAAAGCCATTTTTTACATCATAACTCATTCTTTTCACCTTCGCTTATACACTGCAGAAAGGACATTACACTAAGGTGAATATTAGACTTTGGGGTTAAAAAAATGCAATTATTTACCACTTCTTGTGTGCCACAAGAGATTCGACCAGTAGTTTTTATTTCACCCGCATTTTTCATCAAGCGTGATGACAGATGGGAGAGCCAAATGCAAGACACACGCAAAATAAAAAAAACTGTAGAGGAGGGATAACATAAAATTGTACCAGACAGGGACGCTACAAAGGCAAACTACAGCAGCGCTGACAAGAATCTGGCACCGACCTAAGAAAACCAGGGAGCATTTATACAGAGGAGCTAATGACTAACACAAGGCAGGTGGTGGTAATTCCCTAAAATGAATCCAGGTGTACTAGGCGAGCAGAAATCAAGCCTAACTACGAAACAAAAAAAATAAGATTAAGGGAATAAAACCAAACAAGACATGAAACAGATCCAACAAGAGCTGAACCAAACTCAAGTCAAAACACTCTGTGTGTCCCTGAGGGGCAATTTGTTAAGCAGGCAGCGTAGTTTGATAAAAGACAACAACCACACACATATAATGATAGCAAAAAGTCATCAAAACATAAAAAAGTAATGTGGCATGGAATAATAATTTCCATTGTTTAAAGTGTGTCTGTAGATATTTAGCCGTTATAGAATATGATAAGTAACAGCACGTGATGATATGAGGCATTGTAGGGAAAACATAAAAACATTAGGAAATGAATAAATAAAAATAAAGCATTATGATAAACTAAGAATAAATGAGTGCATAGCAGAGTAAATCGTATAGATAAATAATAAACTTACAAATGAAAAGCAACCGAGACCATGACATTGCATGTTCTACTGCACTCTGCAAATAGTAAAAAAAATAAAAAGCCTGTTCTTAGTACAGGCAGGAAAAAAGACAATTCTTTAGAAATTTAACATATGTGCTGTGAACATGGTTGCGTGACATACGTGCTTTCTGTTAAAGGTTCAGTAAGGGCTTGGCTGAAATCACTGACTGCCCGATTATTCCAGCTTCTTGTCCTGTCAGTAATGTTGTTTAAGGTGCCGCTGAGTCATGAAATATGAGCTATGAGAGGTCTACTCTGAGTATTACATCTATTAATTTGAGGGTTATTTCATGCTAGAATCTAGCACAACTATTTATTACTGCACACGACAGGATTACCAATCTGTCAACTGCATAGCAGTTATATGAGCTCTTATAGCATCTATCAGGAGAAATAAAGCCGGCCAATTACAGAAAAATACCACGAGGAATGTATGCTTGTGTGTGTGTGTGTGTGTGTGTGTGTGTGTGTGTGTGTGAGAGAGAGAGCTGGGTTTGACTTTAGACTGGACAGCCTTGTGCTGTCATTGCTGAGCTGCTGGATTGGCCCCATTCAAATAAATTAGAGGGTAATGTTATTTTCTACTCAGTCAGTCTGAATGCAGCCATGAAGTGACACTTTAAAGATGAGCATGATTCCAAACTCAGCCCAGAGCAAACTAAATAAAACCAGTGGAATGCAATTCTCTAATTACCCAAGTTTGCATGTTTTTTTTTTTTGTCTCTGAGCAGTAAACCGATGATAAACACAGGCAAGGAAGCAAGGAAATATTAGCATCAGATTTGACAGTGCAGGAATGTTACAGCCGTTTCTTACAGACCCACACCTGCAAATGCCAAATATAACCATACAAGAATTTAGCAAGTCCATGCATGCGACGTTTTCGCTTCTCGTTTCACCTTCACTGAGTTAGCTTGTCTTATCTCACCCCCTGACCACACTGCGACAGGGAAGTCCCTGGCGCCTTGCTTTCTAAAAATTATCAGCTTCGGCTGATTGATGCGAGTTGCAAAGCCTTAAACACATAAGATAAGAAGCACGGACTACAAAGAGGAATGTCAGTGTTTAAGTACTGAATCAATCTGAAAAGTAGCAACAAAAAAGCCCGACATAAACAGAGCATGGGAACTTGGATCTGACATTAAGTCCCTTGTGAGTCTTTGTCCTTGACTTCCAGCTGGCTGGATGTTCTTGCCTCTGTTAAACCAATAGGATGCCCAGAAATAGTTCTGGCTTTATGTGGCGGCTGTAAACTGAGAAAGTCTTCCATTATTTTCCATCTCCATCCATCCATCCCCTCAGTGTTTCACAGCATGGCGGAGCTCTTTCCCCTCTCTCTCTCTCTCTCTCTCTTCCATCCACGATGGAAAAAAAGCAGAGCAGTACTGATTGTACTGTTAGGATTTATGCAAATCCTCATCTGAGTGGATCCAGTTTGAGTTTGGTTTACGTCCCTGTCGTCAGCCGTAATGTGATTATCCTCGCTCCGTGGGGGTTGAATGTGTGGAAGTTTGTGTCTTGTCATTAGTACAGTAAATGACAGAGAGACAGAGAAAGCGTTGGAGTGGGAGGGAGAGGGAGGGAGAGGGAGGGAGGCCTGGTGAGGATGGTGGGAGTGGAGGGGGTTAGCTGGGAGATTTGAGCCATACCAGAGCTTTACGGCCGGCCACAATAGCATGTGTGGTGATTGTGTTGAAGGCTTGGCGTCCAGGGCCTGAGCCTCCCCTCTGAGGACTGTTGTGTGTGGGGGCAGCGGCTTTCCCTGCTTCTTGTGGCCTGTTAGATGTCTTTGTTCCCTAGGCAAAGAGCAATTGCAAAAGAAAGAAGGGAGAAGGAAAACATTACCGTTGCACAGCTCATGTATGACCTCTCCCTACACCACTGCCCTTGTATTTCTACATGTTTTTTTTTTTGTCTTTTTTCTTCTTGAAGGAGTTTTATGTTCTTCTGGCAACTCTCAGTGTCATGCGCGGGTCTGCAAAACCGGCAACGCTGAGGAATTTACATCCCTGCTAATTTTAGCAATGGGTTCCTGACCAGAAAACACATCCTCCAATTTCTGTCTATATTGGTCCTCCTGCGTCTTTCCGTTGCTGCTTCTCTCACCAGCTCTCCAGGGCTTCCACAGATTATTCTGCAAACTAAATCTCTCCCAAGCCCCTTAATTCTCCAATTTTCACTGCGTTCTAAACCAGATCTTACATGTCCTGATCTAAGATTCCACAGCAAATGCTGCCAAAGCTCCTCTCCAGGTTCAATCCCTGCAAAAATAAACGAAGCTGCTGCCACTAGGCTCTATGGAACTTACTTAATAAGATAATAGGGGAAAAATAATCATTGCTGGTATCAAGCACTTCCCCAAATGTTCTGCTGAGAGCCGTTTGATGTCAGCGTCGATGACATGAGGGGGATAGGAGAGCCGTAACACAAGCTGCTGTTGACATAAGCCTTGTCTTTCTGCAGACTCTTTGTATATTTTCAAACGTCCGCCTAATTCGCTCCATATTTCCTTTAATCACACTGCTGATGTCAGTCGACACATTAAAGCTTTCACAGATTCGCCTCACCTGTCCGCAGACAATAGCGCCACAGTTTTCATGATGTTTTGGTCGGGAACATAATCAGAGATGTGTGTTACTATTATTTCACTTATATGCTGAATAAAATGAAAACTAAACTCTTTAATGAATAGTGTGAGGACAAAATATCAAATGGTCTGAAAGTTCATTTTTGGTGTGATACTAGATGTTTTGAAATAGCTGGGGCAGAAGCATGTTTATGAGTGTGCAGCTTCTTTGAACCACTCTGTGAGCACTTAGGAACTGAGAAAACGGTGGCTGTCACTTTTTGAAGGAAAAGCCTTTTCTCACTCGCGTCAGATGCAGCTTTTAAGCTGCTTAATCCTTTGGGTCCTCTTTTGTTGTATTATTTGTTTCATACGTCCAGTGTTTCAGAAGATGACAGATATGGACTACAGGCAGTGGTCCCTATCTGTCATCCACTGTGGGATGTTCCACAAAGGCGTTTTCTCTTTTTTTTTAGCATTTCACAACTTTTCCCCTCCTCTTCTATTTCTTTTAAATATTTCTAACAATGAGAAAAGATCCTTACATTTTCCTCCTAATTTCATACAATGACAACAAAATTACAGAGCTGTCATAATCTATTTTGTGTAAAATATAGGGCTGAATTAACTGGTTCTAATTATATTTTCCCAGTGTTTGGAAAATGGGGATATATTACACGGCTCCTTGGACACGGAGACTCAAGGGATTCTATTTCCCTTCTGGACTGGAAATGCCCTGTGGTCCCACAGCGAGAGATGAAAATGTCACTGAGGAGGGGGATATCTGGGTTTTCCCTATGAACCTGCTGCCTCTGTGACCCGACGAAAAAGAAAGAACAACAACACAGTTATAAGCATGAGTTTTAATTCTTATTTTATTTTATTTCATTTACTAATTGCATTGCAGTTTTACCGAAGCTCACACCGAACACCATAAATTCCTAGGGATATTTTCGAGGCTGCATTACAAGTTCACCTGAAATAGTTTTAACCAATGGAGCCAGAAAAATCCACATTTAATGAAAGGAGTGAACGCATGGGGATGTTTGATCGTGTGACGAGTGAATGACAGCCACTCTGATAGGGTGAGTAGATTTAAGATTTCACTGCTGGCCAAAAATGTTGACACACAAAAGAATATGACTCAGGTTGGTGAAGGGCTTCGACCTGGACAGAACTGAAAGCAAATGTACACAGAGCCTCTGAGGCAGCTTAGCATGATAAGAAGTAAATTAAACATGTGGGTTTTATGTACAGGAATGCAGGTAATGCTGGTGAGTGACAGCCCTCACAACGCTGCCACAACGGCACTGTGCAAAAGAACAAAGAGCAAAGTGTACAACCATCCTCAGTTACAAATGAAAAAAGGAGTGACTGAAGCAACAAGACAGAGGACACGTTCTGATATTAAATGGAAATGAGTGTTTGTCGAATCTCCATCAAACTCCTTTAACCACTCCTGAATTCCAGTTTCTTAGTGCTTCCTCATTCTTAAGCGCTACAAATCTCCACATGCACCTTAAATGCAGATGGGCAATACTTTCTGCAGACTTTTTCCAGCCAGTACCCAGTTCATTAATAACAGACAATCTCCAGCCAGCAGGCAGCATGCTGCATGAATGCATCCTGCTGACGCCAACAGCTCTCTGTCTGCCTCTATTATATTTTCCACCTGTTTGTCAGGAAGCTTAAACACATGCAGTGTAGATATAAACACAAAAACAATATCATTACTGTGAAATCCAAAACTGTTCCTGATGCAATGTAAACAAAACTCTGATTTCCAGCCACACAAAGACATCTTATTTCCAACTGTGTAGTGAACAATTCATGTAAACAGATCATTTATTCACCCAAAGCAACTCCCATTCTCCTGCATTCATATATGAAAATGTCCTCAGCAGTATGCCGTTGGTTGAAACTTCGGCATTCAGTGATCAGACAGTTTAGGAAGCTCTTTGTAAAGACGTTGTCTTAAGAGTGGTTAAAGTTGTGAAGTTCCCTTTTACCTTTCAACATCATGGGTGGTGTTCCATATAGCTCCATATGTGCCTCATAGTACATCTCAGTAAAGGTTTATTTCTACAGAGGAATGAAAACCCCAGAAGTAAGTAAAACATTTTAACTCCCTCCAAAACACACACATGCACACACTAATCCCATGGACAAAAAAAAGCAAACTTAAACTCTGTCATTGTTTTATCTCTTTCCCCCAGCAGGACGTGTCTCTCTTTGCAGCTTTATGGTTCTTTTCTTCTGCACAGCTATTCTTTGTCTCGGTGCCCCCCTCTCTTAATTTCCGCCTGTCTGCATATGTTTTGGAGCCCATTAATCGTCCCCTGCACAACATGCACCCCAGCAGATAATTACAGTCATTAAACCAATTAGGGAGCACATGGAGGGGAGGCCCTGAGGCCTCCCACTCCTGTTCTTCTGTAACAGGACAGCCGAGGTGGTCCGCTGAAACTCTGGCAAAGCCTTCAAAAAAAGGGAGTGAGTTACTTCAGCCCAGCTTTGGATTAATGCAATTTCCTGTTGGTGTAGCCTTGAGAGACCCTGCCAACTTAGCTGCAGGCCAAGTAACCAGAGCCGTTATGCAGCAAAAAAAAAAAAAAAAAAAAAAAAAAAAAAAAAAAAAAAAAACCCCCCCCCCCCCCAAAACCAAAAACCCAAAAAACCCCCCCCCTCACCCCCACCCCAAATTTCGGTTTGGG
>JBBDHI010000014.1:19975210-19988129 GCA_037177115.1 Craterocephalus stercusmuscarum
ATGTGCATCACTTCAGCTCATCAGAATCCTATGGGTCACGTGGTTTTAGGGTTTGTCCATTCTTTTTACAGTCTATGATTGGGACTCATCCCAAGCAGACCTTGGCTGCTACAACATGCATGTGTGGCAACATGACCAGGTGTTGAAATCAGTGGCCCAGTCCTGTGTGTGTTTCAAGACCCAAAAAGATGTTGCGAGACCCAAATTAGCCCAAGAACTCCGAAAAATCTCTGATGAAGCGTCCCAGTGCATCCTGGAATGGATCTATACATATCTGTAAAACGCATGTCTGACTGATCAGGTGTTTAACTTTGCATTTTCTACTGATCCAAATAAAACACCTTTTCTCCAAATATTGGACCCTGCTACAATAAATCTTCCACTCACACATTTCTTATTTGAATTGGACTTACAACCTTTTCCTCTTACACCTAATTTGTTTACTGCCAGAGCTTAGTGTAGCCAGAGTTGCTATCTATTTCCCAGAAGGCACCGGGCTTTGATTTCGTCGCTCATTGCCTCTAACCTTGAGGTCCTTGTGTCTGATAACTCATCACTAACCTTGATCTAGAGAACAAAAAGCAACCGACCAACTTATGAAATGTCATTAAAGCACAATCTGGTAAATAAAATGTATCTGTTCTCTAATTTTCCTCTGAAACAACTACAATCTCGTTAGGTTACATGAGTAATAAAATCCCTCTTCTTGTGCGTCATACTGTGCAGGATGACCATAATCCTTCCAATGGCAGCGTGGCAGATAAAACAAGCCGCTATGACATCGGCGAACTGGCTACATCCTCCCTGATAGGTGAGACACACAAACACACAAAAGCAAACACACTCAGACCATGTTGTGTGTAGCTCGTGGTGTGTTGTATCAACACTGGAGGCTGAAAAAATTGTGTTAGTAACCATGGGAGGTTGGCAGAGTAATTCCTTTCTTCCCCATTAAGCTCTCTCTCAAACACACATATTTCCGTCTTCCATCTGATTTTCTCCTTCAGCCACGTATCTTGCTTCCTGCTCTCATGTTATTGCCCCGTCTTCATTTCACCCCTTTTGCTCCATCCTGTGTCTGCTTGCGTCATCTTCACAGCTTCTCTCGCTCTGCAGGAGGGTCATTATTTCAGTTAACGTGTTATGCCATGCTAAACTTTTCCAAGTGACGGCTCCTTTATTAGGCTGACAGTGTAATTATGAAGGGCATGAAAACCTCATGATTAAGTTACACACACAGAGATGTTCAGCTCACAGCTGAGAGGCTAACACCTACTTTGGGAGTGACAGATCCAATCCAATAAAATAGCTTTTTAGCATGTATGTTTGACCAAATGAGATGCCAATCATCACTTACTGTAACTTGATGCGATTTCTGCAGGTTGTTACAGCCAACATCCTGAAGGCACAAGTCAGATCTCTCCATGCTAACTCAAATATTATTGTACAAATGGGGTTTGATTTTTTAATGTCATCATGCACAGATTGCTGCATGTTTGTGTTTGGTCGATGCATCAGGATTAATGTCTGAAATATTCCTTTTTGGATCGTTCAACGGCAACTAATGTTGGACTGGGAAATATATAAAAAGGATAGATAAATAAATTGTTATTCTTATAGACGTTTCCTAACATGCAGATATCGCCACGATGTCCCATGTTTGAGTTTTCTTCATCTCTCTGTATCATCTGGAATCTTCTTTTGTGTATGTAAAAGGTCGACAGAGTTACAAAACCCAGTGTAGATACCAGAGAGAGTTTTGCTTTTACAGATATCAGGCCTCCAGATGTGGCTTTTCATGAGTTATAAACATCATTTTACAGGAGGTGACATTAAGTGATAGACCACAGAACATTTCTGGAAAAAGAATGTACATCAATGTACATAAACATGATCTACATACTGACTTTAACTTCCTAACCTGTACATGAGCAGGCTTTTGACAATCAAATGAGGTTATCACTGACCATGGTCACATGCACATTTAACTTCTTTTAACTTGCCTATTTTATTAGTTGGATTTACTATTACAGAAGCCAAGTAATCTATAGGGAGGAAAGCACTGAGCTCAGACTGTTTATCGACCTCTAACCCCGACCCAACCAAGAGATTTATTTTTCTTTTTCCCTTTTCTCAGAGGCGGGGAAATAAATTCACAAAGCCTGAGGTTACATAACCTCCCCGATCTGCTCATTATGTTTGTTTATGTACCATCAAAGCAAGGCATAATGTTCTGCATAATGCAATACATATCTATTTTTGTAAATTAATCTAATTAATAAATCCTGGAGGCCTTGTTTACAGTAGCAACATGATAAATAAGGCTTGAAGAAATGCTTACATCAACCAGGGGAAATGAAATGATGATCGTTGTCTTAGGTACACTGTCCATCACTGAACTTTCTGGTCCAGTAAACAACACAGAGGGTTAGCTTGGCAGTAACTGCATTATGCAGATTTATCTGGTAGAAATATTCAGATAAATATACTTTTCTTACTTTCTTGTGATTGGTTGGCTCATCCCCTTCGACTATGTAAACCAGAGACCACAAACTCCTTTCCTTAAGGGGCCACTGTGCAGCAAGTTTTACATTTTCCAGCCTCAACTCACCTGTATGAATGAAATGAATCCAGCAACGTTTGGTAATGTTCTGTACGATGACATTACTTTGAGAATGGTGTGTTAAAGCAGCGAAACCAGCAAAACACTGACCCTCATTTTTATACACTGAACATGGTGTTCACAACCTTTATGTCTTTTAGAAATATGTGAAAACTTCAAAGGCTCACTGGAATAATGATGCTGTTGGTTGATCATTTTATCAAACCCTGTACAATATGTAAACATTATATTTGCATATGTAAACTCTGATAAAGTGCAGCAGAACAAAAGCTTTTCATACAAACTATTCAGGTGAGAATTTTGGCATCACTTCGGCCACGTGAACTGTTTCATGTAGAAAACAAGGTTTCATTCATACATGACTGATTATATTCAATATCCAAATGCAACAGGTGCTTTTGTATTCAGACCTTCATATATTTACCATATTTTCAAATATTCAAACATGAAAAAGAAAACCACAAAGCGTAACTGAGTGTTGAATCCAAATTAAAAAGTTCTACTCTGATTAACTTGGAACATCATGTGAAACCCCCCCCTCCCCACAAATCTAAAACAGCCATTACCATTACCACCATGGGTCAATTATTCACACAGGACAACCAGGAAGTAACTTCCCATCATGCCACATCTGGAAGCAGTTCTTATGGGAGAGGCAGAGAGGAAGCAGACACTTCCAGCAGTACATGGCCGTATTCACTCGGGGTAGCCCATCTTTTAGACACATCTTGCAATGCTTCCTAGCCCTCGTTTCCTCGTTGTCAAAGAATGCAGGCATGCATGTGTTGGGAAGTGATGGCGATGGGATGTCTGCTTAGCGTTCAGCAAACTCCAGCATCTCCTTGACCAACTGCTCCTTGAAGGTCTTGGCCTGGTTCCGATCCTTCCTAAAAGGATGATGGCTAAATATGTGTGGAAGTCGTAGACCGTGCCACTTGAACTTCATCCCAGCTCGCTTTCTTCTGTCAGCGTTGAGATTTTTGTGTTATCAATTATTTTTGTGACGACAGAGGTAGAGACGAAAAGCTGGAACAGGCTGATGGGAGACTGTGGTTTGGAGGTATCAAACGTGGGGCCAGGGGTCCTGGCTGGAGTAAATCTAATACAGTCAGGTGTGACGTCAGTCTCCTCTTCATTAAACCACCTGTCCCCCGCCTCTTTCTCTGGAGATATCAGCTTCCTTTTTACAGGGTTTTTGATAGAAGCTCCCTGAGAGGAGCATCTTCTGCTCTGCTGAGCAGTGGGGGAAGGTGCTGATGGGCCTGACTGAGCCATTACCTGGGGGGGTTCTGAAAATCCCCGGGCTTTTTTTGTTTGATGTGTTGGGGAAGAAGGTCCTGAGACAATAGGATGGGATGGCTCATAACCCCCTCATCATACTCATCATCATCCTCATCACTCAAAACCCATCTGTGGGTTAACATAAATGTACATAAATTAATTGACTGAATATGTTTAGAAAGTAATAAATAAATGCAAGAAAATGATAGCATCATGAGTTGTTTTATAGGGAGAAACAGAGAAGCACAGAATAGTTTGGTAGCATTTATTTTTAATTGCTGTTATTTTTTTTTTTTTGTGTTGACATTTTTCAGGCCGATGTTGAAGAACCCAGTTATATGGCTGCTTTTAAAGTCATTACCTAGCTTAGGTCCCCTTAAATGGTCATTTAACAAATTAATTTGCAATGTTAATTGTCATTGAGCACTGTTAATAGTTCTATTCTGTTAGTGGCCTCTTTCACTCCACAATAAAACCCCTCATCATCTCTGTTCAGGATTTAAATTCAATTCATTTTCGATTCTGTTTTATTTGTATTGGCAGTTCACAACAAGGTCTTCTATCCATCACCTCATCTTCTTATGTGTCCCCACCCAACACTAAACATGTGCTGCAGTGACTTTTACTTTTTATGCCTTTTATTTTTTCATATTTCTTAAAAGATAGATTTGTTTTCCTTTAGTATACCCAACAGAAAGGGTGGACAGAAAGAGAGTCTGTCTTCTCTTTCTGTAGTCATGATGGTCTTCAAACATGTGTCTTTTGAAGCTGTGCTGTACTTGGCCATGTGTCTGTTGACAAGTGTTTGGTTTCCTCCATAACAAAGCACAGACAACTGGTCGGTCAGTTTGTTAAATGATGCAGTAACAATTATCTCATCTTGAATACCAACAAAACAAAAGAGCTGATTGTTGACTTCAGGAGGAACAAGAGCACAAATAGAACTGTTTCCATCCTGGGAGAGGAGGTGGAGGTGGTGGAGCAATACAAGTACCTTGGAGTTTAGCTGGACAACAGACTTGAGTGGAAATGCAACACTGAGTACATTTACAAGAAAGGTCAGAGCAGACTCTACTACTGAAGGAAGCTGAGATCTTTTAACATCTGCACCAAAATGTTGCAAATGTTCTATAAGTCTGTTGATGAAAGTGCAATCAGCTTTGCGGTGATCTGCTGGGTCAGCAGCATCAGAACCAGAGACTTGAAGAGAATCAACAAACTGATCAAGAAAGCTGGTTCTGTGCTTGGAGGAACTCTGGAGCCGCTGGAGCTGATCATCCAAAAAAGAATGCTGCACAAGCTGTTTAGGATAATGAAGGATTCTACACACCCTCTACACAACACCGTGATGAAACAACTGAGTGTTTTCAGCGAGAGGCTTGTTCAGGTCCGGTGCAAGACGGAGAGATATAGAAGATCCTTCCTTCCAGCAGCTATTAGGCTGAAGAAAAAAGCCCTCAATAAATGATTGTTAAAAAAAAAAAAACTACTGCAATATTGAATTTCCCTATGGAATTAATAAAGTATTTTTCATTTCATTCATTTAATTTCATTTAATTTCATCAACAAGATATTTCTCTGTTTGCTTGTTTTTTATGGGTGTGCAGTTGTGAATTGTAGAGTGCTGGTGTGTGTCAGCGTGGTCTGTGTCATGCAACAGTCTTCATGCAAGACAATCACTCATGATATCCCTAACTTAAAGATTCTTTTATTTCCCTTGGAAAAATTTAGCTTGATTTAAGGGGCACTGCAGTGCTGCACCACAACAATAAAACCAGCAAGACCATGACTAATAATATGAATAAATAAACAATCTAAAACAGTAAAACAAATAACATAATGTAAAATAAGTTAAGTAAGCCTGCAATAAATGCTACTTTATCAAAGGCTGCACGAAACCGGCCATACACTGCTTCATGATAACATACAGTATCTTCCTGTTTGTTTCAAGCTTGATGGACAGAAGGACCGTCAAACTTTGATGAAGCACAAAGGGATCTTATATCTCCTCTCTGAGTTCTTCAATGACAGCATGGGAGCTGTCAGTTAAAATATTGTTTATTTCCTAAAGGTTAGGATGAGTATGCCCAGATCTTACCACACTGTGAACATGGGCATTGCATTTGACTGTTAGGTTCCAAAATGGTGATCACTGTACTGAAACATGGAGTCTATTGTAGCTCTGTAAAACAAACAAAAAACAACTTACGCTAAGATTTAAAAAAAATTCGAATAAATAGTATTTGCTGAAAATGAGGGTTCTGGTGGATTTTGGCACACACTGTGACACACATTAGTCACTGTCAAAGTAAACAGAGTGTATTCGTATAATGTCACCTGTTTAATGGTAGCATTGTGTATGGTGACTGGGCTCCAGTGAACAGCTGATATGGGATCCCACAGCATCTCAGTAGGGTTTTTCTGGCGTTAACCACAGTCCACAAACCTATCCACTACAGCTCTGTGGGAGTACCCAGTGAGTAGGCTGAGAGTGACAGTGTTGTCAGAAAAGCTCAGAACATGCTGATATATTCAACTGCTTTAACTTGTGGCCTGTTGGTGAGTAAAAATGAGTTTGCATTCATCTGGACAAACTTTTTCAGGAGATATGTGGCTAAATTATATGAAAACCTGAGAGAAAATAAACAACATGTGCAGAATGTATTTGGTTTTTCACGGTGCTTTAGGATGAATTGCATTAATGCTGATATGGAAGCACCTGTGCTACCTTTTCTTGTATAGACAAACTGGTGTCGGTCTAGTAATGGTTTCACATCAGCTCTCTAGTGATTTACCATTAAAAATGTAGGTAATCTGTGTTTATTTAAGGAGTTCATGGCAGCTTTATGTGTCATCTATATCAGAGAGCTTTTAGAGTTGTAAAAATAACTGAAATTCAGGGTTAGTCAGCTAAAGTGGGTCTACACAGGTTTTCAAAGCCGGATTGACCTGTGAACAATCAGCATTTGGACCCTTTATCATTGACAAAAAAAGCTGCATCAGATCCCCTGCTGGCAGCTGCGTTGCCTGTGTCCCCACAGCTGCCAGTCTGGCTATGCAATCACGCTGCGTTCATGCTGATGATGTCATCCATGCAACAGAAATCTAGGCAAGTAAACAACAATTGTTTCTATTTTTCTGAATTATGTAGCCTATTTTTAAATTAAAGTTTTGTTTTGAAAAAATGAACAATGGAGAGCGAGTCAGGCAGGAGTCAATGCACTTTCTTGTTTTGCACTTGAGTCCGTACACAACTCATCAAATTAACTGAGGAGTTATAGCTGCCCCATTGCTGCCTACAGCACCAAAGGATTCATTTTAAACACATTATAACAGGCAGAAGGGTATCGTTCCAATTGTAACATGATTTTATGAAATCAATTATGAACAATGAAGATAAGGCCAAACCCAACAAAAACAAAATAAAATAAGAAGGAAACATATAACAAGAAACAAGTGTTCAGAAAAGTAATCTGTGCTCTACATCAGGGGACGCAAAAGAGCAAAAAAATTAATAGATTAAAAGTCAAAAATCTTCATTAAGATGATCTTCAAAATTAAATTTTTACATTGGCTTTCACATATCAAAATTCATAAATCTACAAAGCTGTACAAACATGTACAAAGCTGTACATGTTCATGTAGTAGATGCAGGGTAATTGCAAGCACCCGCCCACAAAGCCAATCAATATCTAGCAGAATAGAAACACCTGATGACAATATTCAACAAGAGAAGAAGAAAATTTGATTCCTGTATAAAATGTTTTCCAATAACAGCACCAACAGCTGTGACAATTTTCTCAGTTTCTGTTCAGATAACCTCTGGCCTCCATATAAACAGTTTTTCCCTATAATAGTAATTTCACCGCCTCATATCTTCTTTTTGATGTTGTTTAGGCCTTTAGCTGTAAAACGCTCTGGATTGCTGCTCTTCAAATTAAATGAATTTGAAGCCGCAGGATAATCCAAAGCTGCTTTTCTGATTGCATGCTTAAAGGAGCTATACCCGATATCATGATAGCACGACGGTCTTTCTCTGCCAATGGGGTTAACTTTCGGAACGTCCGGATTCTGATCAGCCAGTGAGAGCGTTGCTCCAGGGACCTGGAAGATAGGAAAGTTAACCCCACTGGCAAAGAAAGAGCATCACGCCAAAGCTAAAAAAACTAGCCGCTATCGCTAACTAAACTAGCTGGACGTGAAATCAGGTATAGCTCCTTTAAACTTGGAGTTCCTGTATTTTGCTTACCACTGTCTGACTTACTGCATATAAAGGCAAGAAAAAAATAAATAAAAAATATGATTTCATAATGTACTGGTACCATGTCACCCTCTCTGTGCACCACAAAGATTACTTTATGCCTACATTTGTTTTGTTTTTTGTTTTGTTTTTTTGCCTGAAACTTGCTAAACCCACATTTAAAATGACCAGAGTGATAAAACAGTATTTTTCTTATCTTTAGAAAGAAAATAACCCATCTGTCAGTGTCGAGTCCAAAAGTAATCAAGTGACTTTTAGAAGAATAGGCTCATGTTTAATGAAATTGCAATTAAATACATTAACTGTTTTCTGTGACAGGAGAACTTCATATCCTTTTTATTGTTTTCAAGTGTTGTTATTGAATGTTATTTATTTCTGTTTTCTCTTCTATTTCACATCTAATCTTTGTATTTTCATGTGCGGTAAGCTGATAAACTTATTTATTGCCCAGGAATTTGCAATGATCTTGTATCAGTAAAACATGGGCACTGTCTGCTGTTTGTGCTGCTACGTTTGAGCTAAACCATCAATCATGGCACTTTGAACAATCTCAACACTGTAATATTATCCCTCATATTCTTGCATCCTATTTTATCCAAGAATATGACCTAGAACACCTTTTTCTTTGTTTTTTTTAACCTATCTTGCGTAGCATTATAGAAAGCGGAATGGCTGTCTGGCAGCTATTTTGTGTTTATTATTATTATTATTATTATTATTATTATTATTATTATTATTATTATTATCATAAATGTTTGTTTTTCTTTATGACAGAAAAAACTAGCAGCAGTAGGTGTCACAGTGTGCTATACAACATGCAGAGAAGTGCCTGGGTGTTATCTAAATGACGGTGAAATGCTTGCAGTGTTTTTGTTTATCTCGGTTTTACAGAAATCCGGCTCCAAGGAGCTCCCCCTCCTCCTCAGTTTAAAATATTCCTCCATTGTCTGCTGGTTGTTTTTCTCTGTTATCCAATCTGACCTCTTGTCCTGTTTCTGATATTTTTCTCCTCTTTCGACATAAGATTCAAACATTTTTTTCTCCGTCTCTTTCTTGACCTTTACCTTTCAACCTTTCTGTGCTTCAATATCAGTTTAATTTTCTCCTCTGCAACACAGCTGAGTTATGCTATCAGTTTTACTTCTCCTCTTCTTTTTCCCAGACCTTTCAGCCCTCGTCTGCTGTGATTAAATGAAATGATGGCTTCTTTGTTGTTTTGTCCTCTGATTCAACAGGTTATGAATAAAACATTAAGATGCAGGAATACTGACTCATGGACACTGCTTGATGGGAGAGGCTATTTAGGGCAAGATTAGAGACCTCAAGGATGTGCATCAGACTTGTGATTTTATGTTCCCCTTAAAAGCAAATGAAAGGTTATTACTACTGGTCCTCCTTCCTTTGTTTAGGTCTTGTGGCCACGATAAAGGAGCACATCACCAAGCCAACGGCGATGGCTCAGGGGCGGGTTGCCCACCTGATAGAGTGGAAAGGTTGGGGTGGAGGCGGTGAGGCTGGGACTAGCGGTGCTGGTTGGAGTGGAGCCTGGGGCAAAGGAAGCGGAGGCTGGAGCGGGATGGGGGCCGAGCTGCAGGAGGATGAAAAATTCTACTCCCAAATGACCGACGAGATCAAGGAAGCCCGCTTTGCTGCAGGTGAGACTGATGGATGAGTTTAATTCAAGGGAAGATGTGATCATTGGAGGCGAGGTGCTGCTCTGGACCCTCTGACATTGTTTTTGTTTGATTAGCTTGGGTTATAAAAAAAATCAATAGCCCTCAGGGCTTCCTATGACAGTGGCTCAAATCTAATGCTTTTATTGAGTTTTCCTTAATTTGTGACGTTGGCAGACCTTTTGAGAGACAACAGGGGATCGGATCCTGAAAAAAGCAACATGAATTGTCTTTTGTTTTTTTTCTTTGCTCCTCAGGTGTAGCAGAACAGTTTGCTCTGGCTGAAGCAAGCATGAACATGTGGTCCATGAGCGACAACTTAGAGCAGCCGTCCACAAGCTTTCAAGGTTGGTGAGTCACTGGAGCTTGGATTTCTACTGAATTTCACACAAGTATGCAGTAAAACCAGCAAAATGGACTGAATACAAATGAACCAAAAGATAAAAACAACATCGGGTTAAACGCCGTTTCTTCTGTAGTCTCAGTCTGGCTTTTGCCAATTTTAAGCCCACAGTCATTATCTAAAGTCTTTTATCTAAAATTGATCATTAATTTTTCTGACAAAAGAAATGGCTCTTGCTTCCAAAGGAAGCTGCTTTTAGAATAAAATGAAAACAATCATCTAACTCTATTCTATTGTGGATATGAAGTTCAACAACCTGCTCCTAGTTAAAGATTAATGTAGAATTCAATACACAAGCATGCTTCTGTTCAGTATATCTAATTTTATCCAGATATTGCATGTTGGAAGTCAGCCAATCTTTCTAATGATTTCTTTTGGTCTACTTGTTCCTGAAATCTTCTTGCAGCCTGAGAAAATCATGCGTTCCCCGTTACAGTTTTTCTCCATAGGTTTGTCTCACTTCTTGAAACCAAATTTACCGTCTCATGACAACATGGACAAGTCTCCAAACCATCTGGCTATTGATCACAACAGAAATGTATTTCTCATTCATTTTATAAAATAGCAGATGTTTTAGCCAATTTCTCAATGTCTCTGTTCATCTTTGCAAATCATTAAAAAATTTTACCACTGGTTTGGCTCGTTTCTTGAAACATTAATCACTTTCTCAAAACAACATGGACAGATCTCTGAACTATTTGGAGGTTGATCAAACAGAATCGTATTTCTCATTCATTTCATAAAATTTACAAATCAGTTGTCTCAGTTTCTCTGTACTACTTTGCAAATGATTACGTGAGTACAGTTGGCCTACTTTTAGTACAATCCCCAAGAGGATGAATTATATTGGTCTAAACTGATTGTTTATACTCAGTCCAGTGGTCGTTCTCTCCCAAACAGGTCAGCATCATTTCATTCTTTTGGACATTTTGGACTTTTCTTTGGGTACTCTTATTGTAAAATACTATTTTCTATTTACTATTTTCTCTTTGTTCAGTTAGCTAGACAAAAGAAGAATGATTGCATTAACCATTGTCAGTGAGGAACTGGCCTACGGTTGACATGAGGAAAATTACAATGGTCCTCAATGGCCATAGTGACAAAAAAATCAGTTGGGGACAATACATTTGGGGGGGCACTGGCTATTTGTGTGAGAAAGAAGTTTCATTTTGAGATGTGAGTGAACAGTTTAGGGAGACATATGAGTTTCTGCAGGTGAACCACGGTGTTGTGCTCAACCATCCAGGTTACTTTGGATAAAGAGTCAATAGTGATGTGAACGTCCGATCTATTTCAAGAAATGTGACAAAGTGGCTGAGAAGCATCTTTCCATCTTGGTGGCTCTGATGATTTATATGGGAAGGAATTTAGTTCTGAAGCATGAGTGAACAGTTTTGGGAGAAAGATGAACCTTTTCTAGTCTGCCATGATGTTGTGCTGAACCGTAGGACTATTTAGCCAAATGAATTTTGAGTTTTGAGAAAGTAATCTCGGTTTCAAGAAATGAGCCAAACCAACAGAGAAAAACTGTAATATGAAGTGTTTAATAATGTTGTCCCTCTTCAGCAGCACAGAGCCACTTCTTGTCTCAGTTCCTGCTTGACGGTGGAAGTGTTGGAGTTCCCCAACATCTGTACAGCATTCATGCCCAGGCTTACTGCAACAACAGTCTAAGCAGCCTGGTCCACGCGCCGCCGGCCAACTCCATTTCTCCCACATGTACTGTTCAGCAGGATGGAGGGCATCCTTTAGAGCACAAAAGCACAGTGACTGCAGAAGCTGCAGTCCGACATGTCGACAGCAGCTCGCTGTCTGAGGATGATGTTTTTTATAACTAGACTTGACAAAGAAAAAAAAGGAACAGCAGAAACCTTGATTGCATCCTTTAAAATAAGACTCAGTGCGAAGACTCTCATCCACCAGCAGTGATTGATGCTAAAAAGCAGACATCTGTGAGACATTTCAAGAGACAATTCTTGGTCTTAAAGGGGAAGTTTGGTATTTTTTAACCTGTACCCATGTTGTAGCATGCTATACGATCGTTTACTCACCCAGACAATTGTGGCGCAACTCGAACTCCTTCAGACAATATTTATATTAACACGCGATCAGCATATATCCATATAACGGGAGCGTTATAAAGACGCTCGGCCTCTAAATAAGGCATTATCTGCCACAAAACTAGTTCAATTCACCAATGTGTTGTTAGTAAATGCTAGTCCGATCCCTCCGTGACCTGGATGCAGCCTGTGCTTCTTTTGTTGTTGTCATTCCAGGGTCCTTTGAAGCGTCTTGCACCTACCTGCGTTGGCAATTACAGTACGTCACTATCATGCGCCATGGCAAAAGGGCAAATTCACTTCGTACTGTAAAACGGTCGGCTACATGCTATGTTTATGATTGGGAAAAACACAAACACGGACCATGTCGCTATTATCTTAGCAAATAGCGGACTGTCCTAACGTAAGGAGTGATCTATGAGTGAATTCGCCCTTTTGCCATGGTGCATGGCAGGGACGTAATCACCGTCGTAGGTAAGCTTGAGAGGCTTGAAAGGACCCCGAGCGGCACTTGCCCCGAACGCGCCCATTATATGGATATATGTAAATATAAATATCGTCTGAAGGAGTTTGAGTTGCGCCACAACTGTCTGGGTGAGTAAATGATCGTATAGCATG
>JBBDHI010000014.1:20014138-20024182 GCA_037177115.1 Craterocephalus stercusmuscarum
ATTACTTATTCTATAATACCTATTCATTGCATACACATTTTTAACTTTTCTAGTACCATCGTTTTAGAAATTGGTTTGAACGTGTGGATATGTGGTCATTGCCTATGTTCTTCCCTCAGATTATGGTATTATAGGGTTTCAAGAGAAAAACATAATTGAACTTTAACCAGCCTGGGTAAACACAGTTTTATGAGTAATTTTTTACTTCAGGTTTTTACCTTAATGTTTATGCCTCGGTCTATTCAGGTGTCTCACATGCAGTCCTGTTTCAACTTCAGTGTATTTAGCAGCCTGCTCTTCTCTCACCAACCCCTGTTATTCTGGACCCGAACTCTAAAATAGAAAAAGGACCATCATGTCCAAAGAAAACCCCAGTTCCACTGTGTCAGCGTGGAAGAATCGCAGGTCACCTATATAAAATTTTAAATGGTGCTTGCCCAAACTAAAGCCTACGCTATGGCAGTATATGAATCATGGCTCCATTCTGACATATTGGATTTGTTGCCACAAATTATGTACAATACCACAGAGACCGCAATGATAAAACT
The DNA here is from genome assembly GCA_037177115.1 of Craterocephalus stercusmuscarum. Lineage (NCBI taxonomy): Eukaryota > Metazoa > Chordata > Actinopteri > Atheriniformes > Atherinidae > Craterocephalus > Craterocephalus stercusmuscarum. The sequence continues at coordinate 20,014,687 of JBBDHI010000014.1, forward strand.
GGCAGCAGTGCTGCATTCAGTGTAAGTCTAAACTCAGATTCTGTAACAAAACTGTTGACTGACACAAAGACGCTGCATCTAGTTTTTAACTTCGTACATCAAATTTCAGCCACAATTACTCTCACACAATCTTCCAAATTTCATGAAAACAACTTCATAAAAAAATACCTCAGATTAATGATGAATATGATTGGTGTAATGAAATGTTCCTGTTAAATTGGTCCGGTCCATCCGGCCACCGGTCCCTCACTCTGTTCTTTCTGCTTACTGAATGAGGAAGTCTCTAAACTTCTAGTAGACTCGAAACCAGCCAACATTCCTCCTGTCATCAAACCTTCAATAACAGAAGTTACGAATGTAACTATGATTCTGTGAATTCCTGGATGACTGCCAGTGGCAGTAAACAAAGTGGATATGTCTCCTCGCACACTGCGCAGGTCGAGATTTTATGACAACAGAGTCATTCAGGTGACGTGTAGGCCACCTGTGCACCAAGTCTATAAATAGGGGCTGATGGCCTACACCTGGTCTCATCGGATCTTCTCGCCGAAAAAAAGGGACAACTTTCTGAGTGACCAGCATGACTGGCAGTCATCCAGGAATTCACAGAACCATAGTTACGTTCGTAACTTCGTTGATGTGCTGTCTCCGCTGCCGTGGGCTCCAGATTCCCTGGACTGGTCTGCCCTGCCAGACTGCCCCCCACCCGTGAAAGGAAGCGTCTGTGGTCACCACCTCTCGTCTCGCTGGAAGAGAGCCCAGTGGAACCCCCCGCAGCAAGAACGCAGGGTCCCTCCACCGCTGGAGAAGAGAGATGCACGTCCTGGTGACCTTGATCCGGACTCCCATGTGGCGCCACGGGTCCATATGGAGACCGTTGTACCACCTCTGGAGAGGCCTCAATTGCAGCCCAGAGGTGTAATACTGGAGACCGCTGTCAGCGAACTTAACAGCCGGAGCCACGTCCGGACCGTTGGCTGTGCCCCGAGGCGGAACAACCGGAGCAGGTGCAGGATCCTGTCCACCCTGTCCGTCGTTGGTCGAGCCTGCATGAACACGGAGTCCAGCGCCAGGCCTATAAAAGAGGTCTGCTGTGCCGGCAGCAGACAGCTCTTCTCCCGGTTGACTGTAATGCCCAGGGCCTCGACATGAGCGAGGACCCTGGCTGTCGCGCACTCTGCTTCCCTCCGTGAGGGGGCGCAGATGAGCCAATTGTCGAGATACGGGAGTACCTTTACTCCTGACAGGCACACCGGCGACAAAGCCGCTCTCACACACCTCATGAAGACCCGGGGGGCCAGTGACAGTCCGAACGGGAGGACGTCGAACTGGTAGGTCCGGCCCTGGAAAGCGAAGTGGAGGTACTTTCTAAATTGGCAGGAAAGTCAGAATGCTTTCTATCTAAACTTGGCATCTCAGGACCCGTCCTCTCATGGTTCACATCGTACCTCGCAGACAGATCATTCGCGGTCTGATGGCAACGACAAACGTCCAGACTGCGTGAGATGGCAACAGGTGTGCCACAGGGCTCGGTCCTTGGCCCTCTCCTCATCTCCTTATACACCACCTCATTAGGCGAGATCATCGGCTCTCATGGCTTCTCCTACCACTGCTATGCTGACGACACTCAGCTCCTCCTTTCCTTCCCTCCAGACGACACCACCATCTCGATGTGGATATCTGCTTGCCTCTCCGATATCTCGGCATGGATGAAGGATCGCCACCTTCAGCTTAATCTGTCCAAAACTGAGCTCATTGTGGGTCCTGCCAGTAACTCCTTGCCTCCTCAGATAAGCGTGCAGCTTGACTCCATCACACTTGTACCCACAACATCAGCCAGGAACCTTGGTGTCATGCTGGACAGCCAGCTGTCCTTCAAGGACCAGGTTAACTCTGTAGCCAGGTCATGTCGATTTGCTCTTTACAACATCAGGAAAGACCTACGGCACAGCTTCTGGTGCAGGCCCTGGTCCTGTCCCACATCGACTACTGTAACTCTCTGTTGGCCGGTCTTCCTGCATCCTCCGTCAAACCTCTGTAGAGGATCCAGAATGCAGCAGCACGTCTGGTCTTCAACCAGCCCAAGAGGGCTCATGTCACTCCCCTGCTGATTTCTCTGCACTGGCTTCCAGTTCAGCACGCTTTCCAAACACTAAGGCACACATCTCCAGCCTACCTTCACTCCTTCATACAGAGCTACGCTCCCTCTCATCAGCTACGCTTTGCCACTGAAAGACACCTGATGGTTCCACTACAACTCGATATGAGATCAGCATCCAGACTCTTCTCCTCTGTTGTCCCCCGATGGTTGAACGAGCTACCAAACTTGATCCTCAGAGTCTGTTCCTACCTTTAAGAGGAAACTAAAGACTCATCTCAATAAAGAACATTTTCACACTTAATGAGGTATAGTTCAGGTGCAACCTGACCCAGCACTAAGCGCTATGCACTTATCGTATGATGTTTCTATGCTGTGTTTATTTCTACAAGGGACTTGTTGTACATAGTGGGGGAAAAAAAACAAATTCAAATTCAAATTTTAATTATCTATGAAGCACCTTTCAGGCCAGGGCAACTCAAAGTGCTTTACATATTAAAAGCACAGCAGAGAATTAAAACAGCCTTCACACAATATAAAAACACAAATTAAATGTCTTTCTCACACAAACCCACAGTCAGATTTAGAATTGATTTTTAAATTCTTTTGTATGTTTATGTTTCTTTAAAAGCTGTTATGGACAGAGATCTTTCTTCAACATATTCAGTAAAGCCTGCAATGAGATCCCACAGCACATCAGGATTATAACTGTAAAGACTTCTTAAAAATACATTTCCTTTCAATCTGCCCGACAGTCATAACTGCAACCACTGAGGTTGCCACTAACACCCACTGAGTGCTATACTCTGCTGAGCAAGAATCTGCTGGAATTAGGGAACAAATATATTGTGTTAGGCCTCATTATTTTTTAATCCTTTTCCACAAAAAAAATCTAAATAGATAAATAAATACATTTGGCACCTCATGTTTCTTGGTATGTCATGGTTGCAGCACAACTTACAAAAGAATGGCACTTATGATTATGGTAATTTGCCATTCAACACTTTCTGAACATTGTTTGTGACAGTATTTCTGCACAAATGTACACATTTTCACACGTTAATTGCCTCATAACTAATTGTGAGAGATAACCTTTTAAGAGGTAAATATTCATTGTAAATGAAATATTCTGTCTTCTCAGTCAAAGAAATGTTTTATAATCAAGTTATTGTGGAAAAATGATATGGTAGTTAGGCAAGTACTAATTATAACTATGGCTACACTAAGTTTCCCAGAAATGAATACCCCTCAGTGTAATGTCCTCTGACGTAGTGGATAGATGACTGTGTGCCTTAGTGTGTTTGTACCAAGGCTCTATGTATGCACCATAATGCGTGCACAAACACACATTTTGAGGTGACTCAATGACAGCGCTGGAACAACATTCTCCAGGATCAGATTCCCTGTCTTACATTTCATTCACAGACTTCATTGTCAGCTTGTTGGTCATTCTTAGAAATCCTGGCCTACCCCCAGAAACAATAACCACCAATCGTTTTGCTTTATTTATTTGCTGAATCAATGATTACAACAATTATTGTCTTTAATGATTTGGCTCCATCTTTTAGTCACAGAAAGAAACAACGTGGATCCGGGTCTTAATGTTACATTGAGACTGTACATAGGTGTTTATTTCCATGTGTGTGTGAAGGCCTTGGGGCGGCACTTGCTCTAGATATTTATATGAGAGGATCATTTGATTGAAGAAGGTGTTATAATCTGTGGTAATTAAAAATACAAGCTTCTTTGAATTGTTGGTTGTTATGATACCATGTCAAAGGGAGCATTCTGACTTTCCTGCCATAATGCCCCCCCCCCCCTAAAAAAAAGAAAGATATAAAAATCAGATATCAAGGAATCATATCAAATTAAACGGTTTTTGTCATTTCAGATCTCTCTTGAAAATAAGACATTGGATCTCTCCGCAATTACCTCCATTATAAATAAGGTGTAAATTAAATAAATAAAAATATCACTGAAAAGTAATCATTTTGTATTATTTTGAGAAGGCAAATAAGTATTATTTCTAGTTGTATTGTCTAAACCGACCTTGTTTGATATTAGATGAAAATGAATGGCTTCATTTCAGGCTGCAAGTTAAGGTTTGTCCCTGTCACCTCTTTGCACAGCCTCTTCTCTTCTTAACTATTTCATTTTTCCACTCTGCTCTATAATCTCTTATCATCACCCCATCTGACAACCTGACATTTTTGCCAAGCTTTTGATGTCCCACCATCAGTGCTCCTCCCTCTGACTGGAGCAACTTGGTCTCAAGCTTTATGACGTTAATGCTTCACGGCTGGTCGATTTTGAGGATCTCATCATTCGTTGTATCCAAGCAAATGTTTTTGATGGCCGTTCCATTAGAGGCGCGCAACACTCGGGCCCACTGTGAACCAACAATATTACTGTTACCAGGGAGCAGAGGAGGCTCTGTAGGCTCCCTGGGTGGGAGGTGGTGAGTGGTTGGGCTGGATTTAGACCTGAAATGGGGACAGGGGGGCTCTTTACTCTATACTGATAAGACTAAAATGAAGTAAGACACTGTAGGGTCATTTACAACTTGAAAAGATCTTTTAATTTCAAATGAAAGAAGACTGCATTTGGCAGCAGATGGGCTTTCAAGGATGATAATAATGGCAGATTTTTTAATGAGGCGTCAGTGTAAATCAGTCATATGAATCAACAGATGTGCTGCTTGTGTATGAATTGAAGACTACTTACTGTTGACTGAAATGGCAAAGCAGAAGTAAAATGTGCAACATCACAGAGCCTATAAATGGAATTTAATGGATTAGCTGTCAGCAGCACTAACTCGAGAGAAGAGCAGTCAGTGTTTTCTAATCATGATGGGTTGTGCTCTCCATGCAGATATTAATAGCCACAAAGCAATGTCACCACTAAGTCCCCTGTCTCTCCTCATGGCGTTGTTTTCAAGCACATTCTTTCCATCTTTGTTTTGCTCTTAACTTATCCTCACACACATGAGGTAAGGCTCCCTTCTTTCACTTTCCACTCCATTTTCTCACTTCATTTAACACAGCAGGAAGATTCGGCATTATCCGGCGGATGGTGTGGTCTTTACAGTACAGGAGATGAAATTAATAAACAGATGACTAACAAGGGGAATAAAGATCCTCTCTAATGAGATCACACCACGCTGTGAAAACATCGGACTCTGTGACATTTAACGGCAGAACCGTGTCTGGATCCAATTTCAGGTCAAAGAAACATCGCTGAATATTAGGCAAGCAGAGAAAACAGACAGATGGAGTGATAGAGCGTGGTGGGAATTAAAAGAGGGGAATAGGGAAGCTATTTCAGGGATGGTGTGTCTGAAATGACAACTGTTATGCCCCTCGCCCCCCTGTTATTCCTCTACCTCTCTATCAGATCCCACTCTCTCTCCTCTTTTTACTTCAGCTCCTTCATTGCCCAGAACTTTTCCAACCACAGACTCTTCTCTCCATCTCTCTCTGTGTCGCATGATAAAAATAGAACACTATTAGCCTTTTCCAATGAGCTGCGACACACGTGCCACCTCCCAAACATGTATATGGCCGTACGCTATATAAGGGCCATGTGTGTGTGAGCGGCTGCAGGTCTGCAGGCAAATCACTTCTCTTGTCATAATTGATAATAATAAATTGGAAAATAAATAGAATTTCTTTCTTTTTTTTTTTGTTTTGGTGAGTTTTTATTTTTCACTGAGAAAAAGTGTGAATTTCTTACTTTCAAATCTTTGGAAGATTCCCAGAGCTGCCACAAGGAAAATCTGTTCTCTCCACCTCCCTCCTTCTTTACTCTCCTCCTTTGCCTTCCCCGGCACTTCCAACACATCCATGAGTGTGACCAACTCCTCTGCCTATCGATCGGAGCGTAGTTTCCACCAGACATCATCCTCAACTTCGCCCTCTGGCAGCCCATACATGGAGAAGAGCAGGGGATTGTTCGCTGAGGACTTTGGCTCCTTCATGGGGCCTGGGAGCGACACTTTGGGTTTTTCCAGTAAGTTGGAGGCAAATTCAAGTCTTTGGAATTCATTCTGTAAACAAAACCTGTGTGAATAATAGCAAAAGTATATTTATGTGATGGTTTTACCTGTGAAGTCGAGTTATGTTTATATTTGGCAGCTGTCCGCAGTTTTCAGTTTGTTTTTTTTACAGAAAGCAGTCAAAAGATATGTGAGATGTGACTCATCAGAGGAAGGAGAGAACATGCAGGACGAAGTCTAAGTTGTTTTAGATGATGGATAAATGCTTTTTTAAACAATGGTGGAGCTGATAAACTGAAAACTGCACTGTATTTTCATAGAAGCCTCTTTCCATTGCAGGTTTCTAAAACACCTATATGCCTAAAATACTTAGAAAGATTATGAGACATTTCACTTTACAGTGCTGGATTCACCCTCCGGCTCATAATGCTACCGGCTGGTGTGAACTGCTCCGTGTCAGTTCACCAGTGGCGCACACAGAGGTGTGAATCCCTCGCATGTGACCTTTAAATAGACTCACACCCCGTGTGCGTCTTGTGTCGGAGCAGAGAGGAATTGTTTCGTGGCTGGCTGGGATCCTGTGGGCGAAGCGTCAGGATGTGCAGCAGCACACACACGTACATGCCTGCGCCGGGAATGCTGCACTGGCTGCCAGTAGTGTGACTTCACACACTGAGCATCTGTGATGACGCCTGCATAAGGAATGACCAAATGGTTGCCTGGTGACCGGTGCACACACAGACACACAGTTGGAGTGATGTCACTTAATGAAACTAACTTACAGGTGAAGTCAGGGCTCCATCTCGGGCCTCACCGAACAGCCCGTCACTGAGAATCCATGGAGACATCAGGACGAGACATATGACCTCTGACCTCTGTTATCTGTCTATAATTCCTCATTGTGTAAGACACGCCTGCATCTCTACTTCCTTTAGACTTTCAATTGTTTTTTTTCTACTTTACCTTATTTCCTTTTAACATCCCCCTTAGTTTCCACATGTGGAAGACAGCTGCATTCAGGGGCAGAGCTCTGATAAACCAAAGGAGACACATGGGGGTGGGGGGTGAAAGGGAGACAAAAGCTCTATTCATAGTGCTGTTCAGGGGAGGACAAATGCCATTTTGTTTGTAAGGTACGGAGGCAGAATGGAGAAGTGAAGATGCACTTGAGCAGCAGCTAAATCAACCTGTGTCTGTGTGTGTGGAGGTGAAACTGTTGCTGTTTGAAGCATATTGTGCTAAGCCACAGCCAGAATGAAGAGCTAATGTTAGCTGAATCCTGATGTGCCTGTACACCTGTATAATTATGAAAAGCACCAAACTGGGAAGCACTCAGGAGCTGAGAACTGCCTAAATTGGTCAATAAATCATGAAAGCAACTTTGAACTGCTCAGTCATAAACCTGCAAATGGTCACATGAAAATGTTCATGAATATAAATTACAAATAACTGGCAGCGGTGCTCACTTTCCCCCCTGATAAGGTCTGAACCAGTTATTGGGCCTGGGTTTAGCTGGGTCCATATGACATAAAAACTGGCTTAAGAGAATCATAGGGAGTATTTTCCATTATGTTGTGATAATGTGCACTGGACTGATAAAATCCACACACAAAATGGTTCACTCTGTTGATGGCAATCTTCTTAACATGTAACAATAAAAAAATGACATGCAGCTCACTGAATATAGCCAAAGATAAATAGCCCTACATATAAACATGTCATTCAAAATGGAGCAACCAACCTGCTGCTTCCAATTTACCACAGCAGTTTATATGGCAAATATATTCAGGCCAACATCCTGGAGTGGAAAGTTTTATTTAACAAAAAAACACTACAATACTTATTTGGATGATAGTTTGAATAAAGAAATTATTATGTATAACATGAATATAGTAACTGTTAGGGGTTTGATGCAGTTGACTGTGCAAGTGTCTGAATTTCAAACATTGCATTTCACTATTTGTTTTTCATAAAAAAAAGTTGTTCATTTGGAGAGAAAGAAGTTAAGATCATATATCTTTATTTCTAGATTGATAAACTATGTTTTTTGTTTTCATTTGAACCTGGATTTTAACAAATCTGTTTTGATTTCAGCACTAACTTCATGCACAGATATCAAACCACTGTACAGCTAAACTGATGATTCAGCTGAAATTAAAACATTTGTAAACTAGAATCTATGCAGTGACTGTGAAGCCCATTTGCTTTCAATAACAACATAAACTTATTCTTTAATTAAAACATGACAGCAGAGCTTCCAGTTACCAGTGCAGCTACTGCAATCAGTGAGCATTCATGAGTCTCAGTTGAAACATATGCTGCTATTACAGTAATAATAAATAACAAAATGTTCACACTGGAGAATGTGAATTTATACTCAACTACAAAAAGTGTAATTAAAAATAAACAATGAATTGGCAAACAGGTGCAGATGAGGTTAGATAAACTCTCCTGTGGTCTCACATCGTTTTGTTCTATTTTGTGGTGCTTTCAGGTGGAGCCGGAAATATCAAAACTCTGGGTGATTCCTACCAGTTCACAGTTGATGTGCGAGACTTCTCTCCTGAAGATGTCATCGTCACCACATCCAACAACCAAATAGAAGTTCGTGCAGAAAAGGTAGCTGAGTGGCTTTTGGGAGAACTTCTAATCCAGAGATTAGAAGAAGGAGCTCTTGGCTCGCTGTCCTGCAGGTTTTAGCTGCTTCCCTGCAACAACACACCTAACTCCAAACAATGACTCATCAAGAGGCTGGTGCAGAACTCGATACAAACTGTTGGAAAACAATTTCATTTTAATGTGGTGTGTTGCAGCGGGGAAACATCTAAGAGGTCCAGAGTTGGTGATCTCTTTTTTAATCCCTCTACAGTCGCAGCACATCCAGTAATCGATGACTCTGTCTTTTGCAGCTGGCACAGGATGGCTCAGTGATGAACGCTTTCACCCACAAGTGCCAACTTCCCGAGGATGTGGACCCCACCTCAGTGACGTCATCACTGGGTGCCGAGGGGACCCTCACAGTCCGGGCGAGGAGGCACCCGGCCAAAAACGAGCTCGCACAGACCTTCCGTACCGAGATCAAAATCTAGAGGAACTGACTTCCTCACAAACCCTTCACTTGTGTTTTTCATGTGTCCTAATTTCTCATCACCACTGCCATCCTTTTACTTCACACAGTGTTCCATAAAACATGACACATCCACCTTCGCGACAGCAAAAATGTCTGTAATGTTCATTTATATTCTGAGCTAGTTCAGAAGCAATAAGTCATATCTGACTGAGGTAGGAGCTTTAGGAGAAGCATTTACTCTCTCCCTTACACACACAAAAGTAATAAGTTGACTTCTTCACTCCTGTTCAAACAGTTTTCACACAAATCACTGAAAAGATTGTAGTGTCTCATT
>JBBDHI010000014.1:20052660-20070160 GCA_037177115.1 Craterocephalus stercusmuscarum
AGACACATCGATGCATTGTATTGACGGCCGTAGAATCGATGGATCGATGCAAATCGATTAATTGTTACACCCCTAGTCTGAACAATGGCCACATTTACACGAGACTTTTTATTTCCTCCAAGTCCGTTTGTTTGAAAGTGGCGTAGTATGCTAATGACATCATTTTAGCCAATGGCTACTAGGGGTGTGAAGTCGGCCCTGTCTGTCAATCGCCGGAGAGGGCAGGCACAGTTATGTCATTAAAAGAAGAAGCTCGCTTGGCGCTAACATGTCTGAGAGCAAGTTTGTGCTGAAAAAAGAAAATGCTACATCGGCTATTTGGGCTTTTTTTTTTAATTCTTCCCGGACTCCAACGTAGAGCCTAGGCAGCTGTAAGCAGCCACCTTTAATTTGCGCCGTAACCGCCCGAACGCGAGTATAAACCAGCTTTCGGTGCATTTGATTTACGCTGATTTAATAAAGTTTTTGTCGCTCAGAACTTGAATTATTTCTTTTGTGACCGAAAAGAAAACTAATAAAGCACACCACTTGTGGTGCAGAGAAGTTAATGGTAAACAAGCAAGAAGATGAAGAACAAAGAGAGCCAACATCCGCGGCACGCTCGTGGGAAGAAAAAAAGACACACGTAATTAAATGAGAAGTTCGTCATTTTTTCAACATGTACCTATATTGTAGCATGCTATACGATCATTTACTCACCCAGACAGTTGTGGCGCAACTCGAACTCCTTTGGAAGAAATTTAGATCCACTTGCGATCATCATATATCCATATAATGGGAGCGTTTAGGGCAGGTGCCGCTCGGCCTCTAAATAAGGCATTATGTGCCACAAAACTCCTTCATTTCACCAATGTGGTGTTAGCAAATGCTAGTCCGATCCCTCTGTGACCTGCTAGCAGCTTGTACTTCCATTGTTGTTGGGTTCTTACAAGTCTTTTACGTGTACCTGCCACGGCGATTAGGTCACTACCATGCGCCATGGCAAAGGGCCAAATTCACTCCGTTCTGTTGGACGGTCCGCTTCTTACTAAGATAAAAGCAACATGGTCGTGTTTGTGTTTTTCCTCATTGTAAAAATAGAATGTTGCCGACCGTCCTAAAATGGAATAAACCAGACACTTTATTCAGAACTAAGTTTAATTCAGAATTAACATTTGCATCTGGAATGAAGTGTTTACATGGTCATTTTTCATCTTCTTAAAGCGCAATTAACTTTAATTCCAAATTAAAGAGACATTAAAAGTCTCATGTAAACGTGGCCAATTACAATATTTACTGAATAACGGGTTAATTAATCCTCCTGCTTATCATCCTGGTACACAGGTTGACCTTCCCCACAGAGAAATGTCTGATCCGTTGGTGCAGAAACGCTGCGGTGAGGCCCTGGAGCTGATGAAGAGCGCTTGGCAGAGAGCAGACAGTCTGGCTCGAGGTAGAGCCCGGCGTGAACCCTGGTGCTGACGGACATGCATGTGCATCTTTACAGTTATATGCACGTGCCCACCGAGAAGATGGTGTTATCTCAACGGTACAGTTTGAGGATGACGTTTCGGGAAAAGTTTTAGGTGTAACAGTTTACGCTTTTCAGTTAGTTGATTAACCAATCAGTTGTGAAGGGCGTGTCAAATTAACCTCAGAGTGAGAAATCTTTTTTTTTCCTTTTTTACCAGAAAAACCTGCTGAAGTTGCAATGCATGTGAAAATCGAGACACTGTCTTCCAGCAGTGTGACGGTGTGTTTTATCAGCACATGGTAAAATGTTAATCCTTTTATTAGAAATTCTTCTGAAATGGACACATGCAGGATAAATCTGCTGAATCATAAAAGTCAATTAACTTATAGAGGAAGTGTTAAACTTCAACCGTCCAGTTCACTCAAGAAGTAGAGTGGGAAAGAAGACAGACATCCGTATAAATCAACAATAAGTTGCTGCTGTGTGAAGGAACAGGTCACTTTTACTGACTAACGGTTTAAACACCTTCTAATGAACCTTAACTGTGGCGTTAATGTCGAGCAACAATACAACCCTGTACAGTATCAGTGCCTCATCACTGACAGTTGCGTATGTGTCTGATATTCAGATCAGTTTTTTTTCTAAGGGCACATACCTCTCTGCTGATTTATTCTCACATACACGTTGTACAGAAGCTCGTGAGTTTATGTGGATGATTTACACAAGCACTCCAGATAAAATGCAGATAAATGTCACTGACATTAAAAAAAACAAAGGATTCTATCAGGAAGCGCAACAGATTTGCCTTTCTCCACTTTGTAGAGACAAATGGAGATTTCCATGCAGACTTGCACAATTTTTTTTATTGTTTTTTTTTTTTTTTTTTTGCCCTTTAGTTTTTTTTTAATTGGTACTAGTCATGGTTTTAACTTTCTTTTTTCCTTTCAGAGGTAGAGGGAACAGTTGTTACCAAAATGATTACGTAGTTTTGGTAAAGTCCACATTAGCAGATTTCTGATTCCCCTAAAATGTGGGTAAGTGTTGAGGTAAATGTAAATGTCTTTGTGGAGAAACCTCCACAGACTGAGCTGCATGTTTTCTTGGTTTCTCATCTTTATGTCGCGTCATTAGCTGGTGGTATCACACTGTGCACTAAGGACTATCCATTCTTCTATTTAAGCACTTCCTTTTTGCACTAGTCATCTTTGAATGTTGTAGGACCATATCTGAAGCTCATAGATTCAACACTCTTTCAGCCTCAAGCCTTTTACTGAATGCCTGGCATATCACCCGATATTAAAGCTTGTAGGGGGATGGTACTCTAAACTAAGCCTTTAGTCTCCTTAATAATTGACAATAGATAGTAATGCATGTGAAACAATCTGAAACATTAACCTTCGTTAGACAACTGCTGCCGGTTAGTGGCAGTGTTTATTGGCTGGCGTTACAAGGCAAGTATGAGATTTCTTTTGCAGTGACAGTGTGGCCTTTTTAAACTGAAATAGAAGACTTTTGGTCAAAATGAAATGCTATTTTTACTTTTTAGTGGATGCCTTATACTATAATTCAGCTGATGCATGTGAACTCTGACACAATCATAAGTTTCTGTTGCAATTCTCGTGTCCTTTGAATGATATGACCCTGTGTGCTCTGTATGTATGGCTGTCTAGGAAAATTTGATTCTCTAAGTTCACATTTAGAAGTTCCCACCAGGTCTAACACTAAGGGCAATATAAGGTATCACATACGTTTTTTTCAAGTATTTTTTTAACCATAATTCAGTTGAGCTGTATCAAAATGTCTCTGTCCCTCTCATCTTAACATTAATCAGCGCTTTAAGCCTTTCTACTGTAAGTGCCACTTGGTATCACACATGTGTTGGTGTTTTACAAAGAACTCCAGTCTCAGGTGGAAAAGTTTTTTTTTTTTTTAAAAAAAAAAGCTTAAGACTCACCCTGAGTGTGTCTCTGTTTGCATTTCTGTCATAGAATTTTTGTTCTGTGAAGTATTTTTTTTAACTCCCCCTTTTTTGTGGTTGTTGCAATGCTCTGCGCAGCATTATTTTCATTTTGCTCACACACAAACACACACACAGAGCAGCAGAGAGATGCTGACAGTAGGAAAAAGTTTGATGTCAAATGTCCTATAATAATTCTCTGGTTTCTGAAGTAGGTTGTGTTGTTAAGACCTTCCCTGGTGAAGTACTGAAGGACTTGTTGACTCGGGAGAATACTGTTGCAGTTGTTGGATTTACTTGAAATGTTTGTCAGATCATCAATTACAAGTGTGCTCAGAATTGTGGCCTATAAATTGTATATAACGATAAAATCGAAGTTAGTCTTTGTGGCAGTGTTTTAAATGTGGAACATTGCTGGCCAATGATGGAGGACATCTTTTTTCTTTCTTCTTTTTTTTTTTTTAAAGCTTTCTGATTTTGTTCATACATGTGTACTGCATGTAATATTTGTATAATATTTAGTAGTTTTATTAAGATGTAAATAAAGCACTAATAAAGACTTCAAATTCCCTCATAAAAACACATGCATGTCCAGAAAGGTTTTTTATTGTTCATAATGGCAATGAATGTACAAACAAACCTTTGTGAAATGGACTGCTTAACCGAATAAACCAAAATGAAACTTTGGCTTCTGTGTGACACATTATGTGCTTTATCTGTGTTTGATCTTCAGTTTTAGGCAAAAGCAGTGATGGAAATGTGCTGTAAGGTTTGTGTCAGAGCAGGTGATTCACAGATGGAAGAGCAGCTTACTGTAGGTGAGCAGCATTTGCACAGTGCAGAATAACAATAAGACTCATATGGTGAATATAAGATATGTTGTGAGGGAGCAACTTCTTACATCAAAACCATCCAGTACTGTTTTGAAAGTGAAATATGAATACTCTTGTATGTTAAATCAATATAATTAAACTGTGAGGAGAGAAAAGTGAGAGGTTCTGTTTGTCCTGTTACTAGAAATATAGCTCATTGCACTTGTTGGAATTTTGTTTTAAGGTTTTACACCAGAAGATGTCAGTGCTTTGCATATATATTTTGGTTTCATGTCTTACTGCAGAAACAACCATATATGGTTCCAGTGATTATGTAATTTCGCTCGTTGTTATGTATTTCACATTTTTACGTGCAACTTCCTAATAGATCAATGGGGAACAAAAAATCACCCTAACCTCCTTATTTTGATGTATTATGGCTGGTGATGAGGATGGCTTTATCAATAATTTAAGAAATTTAATGTTTCTGCTTCATGAGAATATTCTCAATAAAAAGTAATTTGCTTCAATAGACTTAATTCTAGGTCATAGTCTGCATATTGGTTGGAACGATCAAACTATCACATTATATTGTGATACGGTTGACCGCTCTATGCTTGTGTACAAACAAGTTAATCCTGTGAAATGGTCGTGTATATGTGCTTTCATCACTGAGGAACTGAGGACTCCCATCACTCCAATCAGGATGGTAAATGCCTTTTTAAAAGGCTTGTTTACAAAAGATTTAAGCATTTTCCTTTCGACATCATTAGACTTTTTCCTATTTTGAAAAATGGAAAGATAAAATCTTTCCAGGTTGAAGTTCCTTGTGTTATTTTGACCAGTTTATCAAACATTTAAATCTGTTTATTGCATAATATGTATAATATTCAACCAGAAAGATGCGCTACAAAGCATGGAAAATGTAACCTTTTGCAAAGGTATATTTCAATCAAGTTCACAAATCAAAATGCTTCCAGCCGAGTCCATGATTTTAAAAAGCCCACACAGGCTGCATGCTCCGATACGGCTCATCTTTTTTAGTAGTTGCTAGGGCAACATGTTTTAACCATTTTTGTTCAGATATACAGTATTTCTTTAATTCAGCATTTGCCACCTTGGGCGTACTTGTGCTGTTACCATAGTTTCACCGAACCATAAGTCACTCATCAGTGTTTTCGTCTCTGCACATTACACAACACTGTTAGAAAATGTTAACAGAACAAAAGGATTAATTGTGAAAATCTGAAGACACAAATGTAATATTCATGGAAAACAGCTTTTCAACTACATGTGTTGTGCTCAGCTGAAAGTGAAATAATTTAAGCAAGAAGAAACTCAAAAATGAGGATGAAAATTGTCCCTGCTGGGTTCCTAAAGCAAACAGCTCCGTAAGAGATCAGTGTTCATTTAACCTGGAAAAGCACATGTTGGTTGAATTTAACAGCGTACAACTCAGATTTTCTGAAAGCTTTGACCATAAATAGCAAAGAAAGACTAGACTACTACCAGCTTGAATCTACCAGCTTGAATCAAGCTTAAAAAATATATTCAACATTTACTGTGATGTCACTTGATAAAGCATTCAACAAACCTTCCCGCCTACGTTTTTCAAACTCTCTGTACTCATATGAATACAGACTAAATGAAAAAGTCTGAGATCACCCCAATGGCATTGTGTGTGTGCCAAGCTAATTGATTTTACATGTCCCTTTCCCTCCATCAGCTCCATATCTTTACTGCAGCTTTGTAGTCAGTTTACAGCAAGCTGAGGTGTCATCTTTACCTCTGATGGTTGTGAAGGACGTCAAATACAGTAAGTGTGTTTTTATTCCAGAGCATTTGAAAGCTTGTACTTTCAGCCTCCGGTCTGTAAGAGAGAAAGCACAGACTGGGCTAGGATTGCTCTGCTGCTGCTGTTAATAATTTATGTAAATTCCATGTAGCTCTCAAAATGAACAGAACTGAGTATAGAAAGCTATTAGCATGGAAGAGAGGATACTCATTAAACATCAAAGTGGAGATCCCTCACATGTGCTATGTCTAAAATAATTTGCATAGTTCTTCTGACTGATTAGATGAACTCCAGTCCCTCCCTCCTCTCTCCCCTGTTACATTATTCATGGGAATGTGCAACGTTTATTTCCCCTGCTGAGGGGGAGCAGCAAAGCACGCTACCAGCTACTTCCCTCATGCTAGAAGCATTACGGTAGTCTGCACCTAATGCAGTGGAGCCAGAGAGCTTGAGGGATACCGAGATGATGAGGAGGACAAGGGAGGCGCAGACTGCTGCAAATCCGGATTTTAGCAGCATCCTAATTTTCACCAAAGCCACAGTACTGTATCAGCATTTTCTTGTTCCTTTTCCCTCTATTTTTAAACAGATGCTCTCTGTGGATCTTTTTAAAGACATGTGCTGTTTTCTTATGTTCTGCAGTTGCATGTGAATATTTAAAATATTGTATATGTGCCACAGGACCTTTGCTCAGCATGTTGAGGAAGGGCTCGGAGCTGCCGAAGGGGGACAGAGAAGTCCTCCTGGATCTGGACAACAGGGATGAAGCACAAACCACAGACAACTATGGCAGTCTGCAGAATGGGGTCTTTATCCCACCACGATACGTAAGCTCTTATTTCATTTGTCTCATATAGGGTTCATAGGTTTCCTCCTAAGAGCACTCGGATTTAAAGAATAGTTGCACAGTAAATGTGTGGTCATAGTGGGCATCTCTGCCTCATCCTTTCACACCTGAATGATCTCAGACATACAGAGAATCTGGGGCTTTTATTCTACATATAATGTCCACAGGAGAACAATATGATATGAGGTCCAACACATCAGGAACAGCTTGCAGTGAGATGTGACTTGCCCTGTAAAAAGCTCACTGATCATTTTATGTCTCATCTTTCTGGCTCATTACTGCAGAGTGGGGGCTTTTATGATCATGTGTAGGCTATTAGTTCACGGTTTAAACTCTTCCCAGTGCAATTAAAAGTGCATATATGTGGCAACGTTTTTTTTTTGTGCATTAAAGGGGATGAAAAGTTTTCTTTTTTTTTTGCTGCAACAGAAAAGGACACTTTTGATTACTTTTTATATTAATCTAATTGTGTTGATGCTTTCAGTTTTCAGGAGCTGCTGCTGGTGATGAGAATGATGACGATCCCATTTATGTTCATTGTGATTCAAAACGTAACCGAGCAGCTCCACAGCTGGGGAACTACTTCAGAGATGGAAGGACTAAAATCGGTACAAAGCGTTGGTGCTTCATGCTGTTTTCACTGACACATTCTGCACGGTGGGTGGAAATTGCCTGTCCACTTAGCCGTTTAATCTTTTTTTCCTGGGTTTAGACTTTGTGCTGGTGTGGGAGGTTCGATCAAGGAGGAAGCGGCGAGGGAAGGCGAAAAGTGAGGAGGGGAAACACATTCCCACTGAGGAGAACAGCAGGTCGGAACAAAGGAAAGTAAAGCTGGAACAGTGCAGGGAGAAGTTTGTTCAGAATCTTCAGATTGCAGGATTGCTCATGGAAAAGGTGCTTAATGTTTGTTTTAACGTGCGAAACTGAATCATTTTACGTGATTCATTAGATAACTTCACTGTTTACTTTTTTTAGGAAGAAACAGCAAGCGAGAAGAAAACTATCCATTTCCTTAAAATTAGCGTTCCCTGGGATGTGATGGTGTATTATGCAGAGGAACTCTACCTTAGAGCTCCACTCCAGGTCAGCAGCAGTTGTTTATATTTAATCATTTATGATTCAAAGTAATAATACATTCAGTCTTTATGAAATTAAGCCCATTGTGATACTACTTATGACTGCACCACTGATGAAATTGGTGCAATATAATGTTTACATCCAGATTCTTGTGGTTTCATGTTATGCTTCTAAAATAAACCAGGCCTTTCAGGGCAGGAGCACACAGCATGTTGCTCCAAAATCTGTGTCATTTAAGAATCTTTCCAGATGTGCAAATTCCTCATGCCATGTGACAAACACAACCCTGTTTCACGTCTGCTTATATGAAGGCAGAAGGATACTCTTCTTTTAAGTTCAGGATTTCCAAAGTAATTTTAACTTTGATTTGTCAAACCACAGGATGGATAGATGTTTACTGACTGATCTGCTAACTTTTTGTCCAGCATTGTCATTTATTTATTTATTTATTTTTCTTTATCCCTCCTGCGCTTTTGAGACCACATTCAGGCAACTCTTCATGAAAATTAGCTTCAGTTTATCAGTTTGTCACAAAATTAGGAAGCAGACATTGTAAACATAATAAGTAAACATATTGAATTGTAATTGGTGCAATTTTCAGCATTTAGCTCAAGTTTTAGCAAATGTAGCCGCACAAACAATTAAAATGTAAAGCAATGGGTAACCATGGATGGTGAGGTGGTTGTATTAATAAAGAGATAATTAAAATGCTCATTATACTGAATATGTGTGTGTTTGACTCACAGGCACAGCCACATCTGGACTTAAACACATCTGCTCTGGTACTGAAAAGACTATGCATACCTAACGTAATGACAGAGTGGGTGCCAAACAGGCCACTGGACTATTACACATGTGCCTTTCGCAAGTCAAAGATGAGCAGGTGACCTCTGCTGAACTGCACTGAACAACAGAGCGGGCCTCTTGGAATTCCTGCGTATTTAAGCGCTGTTGTACTTTCTTTAGGTTTCTTGGATGTGAAGACAGTGCGACATACTTCACCAACACACAGAGACACCGTGTTGTAAGTTACACAGGTATAACAGCAACACACTTGACGTGTTTGTTGCTTTCGTTTTCTTACAGAGAAAGTGTGTGTTGTCTTATTTCAGGCCTATGAGATTCTAGCCAGGACACTGTACGGCAAAAAGAAGAGATCTGAGGTTGGTGTGGACCGACTGGTAAATGAAGGAGCCTACACAGCTGCCTTCCCTCTGCATGAGGTGAAATAGTATTTACCATCTGTTGTGAAACCTGACTAGGTTATATTTTTTCGCTCTAATCCCCGTATGATTGTTTTCCTCCAGGGTCCCTTTCAGTTTCCAAGTAACGAGGTCAGTCCTGACCAGCTGAACCAAAGGCAGATTCTTTACTTCTACTGGGCCCGCTGGTGCAAATGGTACAAGTATCAACCGCTGGACCATATCAGGGAATACTTTGGAGAGAAGATTGCACTATACTTTGCATGGCTAGGTAAGAAATGACTTTTATCTTTACTTATTAGGAATCAGATCAACACATTTCCTTGTGTTTGATTCACTTTTGTTCATTTGACTCTGCCTGGTT
The DNA here is from genome assembly GCA_037177115.1 of Craterocephalus stercusmuscarum. NCBI lineage: Eukaryota > Metazoa > Chordata > Actinopteri > Atheriniformes > Atherinidae > Craterocephalus > Craterocephalus stercusmuscarum. Next base: position 20,062,168 of record JBBDHI010000014.1, read on the forward strand.
CCACTTTTATCACTTTGTTTCTAATGTAAAGCAAACACGGACCTTTGGTCATTTTGATATAAATACTAAGTTTAAATGAAATACACTAATGCATAATATCATTAGAATCAATATAACAAAATCAGAACATATAAGGGATGAAACAACATTTCCATACAAGTAAGTCAGCAGTAGATGTGGCTAAAGCTGCTGTCAATTTCTCCTGCATAAATCTGCACAGACCACTAACTATAGTCTTTTTGAAAACAAACAGCAAATGTGAATATTTTGTATGAGAGGAGAGTAGCGTGCCCCGTGTCTGCAAAAAATGTGAGGCCATGCTTCGGACAATAAGGCTATTATCCCCAGCTTGAAGTGAACAACATTCCAGCATTAAACATCAGTGCAGCTTTGTAATCGCACATCCCCTTCCTGCTTCAGCTGAGAGCTGCAGTCTAATGGAGCTGTGTGTCCCTGCAGGTTTCTACACAGCCTGGCTGCTGCCGGCTGCAGTGGTGGGAACCCTGGTCTTTGTGTCTGGAGTATTGTCGATGGGCACCAACACACCAGCGTGAGTCTGCACACTGTACACAACATATGTGTTTAAATGCATAACACAAAGTGACTGATATGAAGCATTGTGTAAAAAAGACACACACTTCAAAGGCAGCTGAATCCCAGTGATAGGAATACATTCACACTAAAGGACAACCAAATCATTAGTGCATTTAATGCTGCTTGAGTGCAGTAAGGTATCTGTGTTGATCTTCCTGCCTGCCCGCCATCATTTCCTATCATATTGCGTCCTATTTCTAATGAAAGCACATTTATCTGATGCACGTCACATACAACTTGATATTGCGCTCAGCCAGTTTTGTCCGCACATGAGCTCATTATTCATTCTATGTTGCAACAGTCTCATTAGTAGCAGAACTGTGTGTTATTATATTATCATTGATAGGTATGGTGCCATCATGCTTGTTCAGAAATATTCCTAAATGTGTACTTTCATACCACATCAGACATCTGGCACTGTCCTTAGTCCAACACTTAATGTGTGCACACAAAATTAGTATTGATCTACTTATCTCACACTCAGAAAGCAAGCAAATAAACGTTTTATAACTCTCCCACTGAGGGATTTCTGGGAAAATAAACTAATCTTTACCAGTTTTAAAATTACTCTGATCAAACCCGATTATAAGTGTGCACACATTAAGGCAAAGTTCTATATTAAAAACAAAGCCTATAATAATACAGTCAACACGGTATATGCCTGTGCCAGGTTTATAATACATATTTATTCATTAAAAATGGGCTGTTTTTTTACAGCATCATAAAGTGGATTTGCCTCTTTTTGGAGGTAAACACACTCTGGTGTGTAACCTCATATTGCCTTACCAGCATATCTCTTTGCTATTACTGACAGAAATATCCCACAAAAATAATGATTATTACAGTAACAGATGAGGTTAACAGGGATGTAAAAATAAGTCAATTTTTCAGGAAAGGATTTAAATTAAAGATGCCAATTAGGCTTAGTGTTTGGCTAAAATGGATAATAAGGCTCTGTAGCAACAAATGACCACAGCAGTCTTATGTGATAATAAGATACAAACAACATAATTTGTCATTTTCATAAAAAGAAAGATAGTTTTCATCTTTACAGAGTCAGACTTTTGGTATCTAAGCAATGCAATATGCAATATGGCAGCAAGCTGTGACATTGAGGTCAACACCTTTCATATGCTTTATTTTTTCCACAAATATAAAATATCCCTATTTATGTGCAGAAAAAAAATCTCAATCCTTCCATTCCCTTGATAACTATGATTCCCTGTGTCTAACTGTTGACTCCTGCGTCTGCAAATCATCAGGTTGATCAAGTTGTTACTGGTTTAATGTGTGTCACTAGAGAGGAAGTCTGCAACAGCGGAGCCAGTTATCTGATGTGTCCACTCTGTAAAACGTGTAAGGCCTGGAACATGTCTGAAATCTGCACCATAGCGAAGGTAAAGGGAAAAAAAACTACTTACACTGATAAAGATCTCATTCTGAATTACCATGCAACCCACTGAGAGCTGATGTTTTTGCTGTTTTTGTAGTTGGGCTACCTGTTTGATCACCCAGGTACCGTGTTCTTCAGCGTATTCATGTCGTTCTGGGCTGTAACCTTTCTGGAGTACTGGAAGCGAAAGATGGCCACTCTTGCTCATCACTGGGACTGCATGGACTTCCACGAGGAAGAGGTATCATAATTATCTGCTGCTTAAAGATGAGAATAGCCATACCGTACATACATGTGTCTATAGTGTTAGAATTCGGTGGTTCTTGAGTTTGTTATGATTCAGGAAACCCAACAAAGCCACATCTTTTTTTCTGGTTTTACACAAAGTTAGCATTGTTGATAAGTATACAGAGTGAACAAGAGGGGACTTGCACTGTCTACCCATGGGTTTACAGATCCTAAGTCCCTGCAGCTAGATTTTATGTTGATGCTGGCTGAACTGTTCTGATGTTTTTGTGTTTTCTCAGGAGCGTCCTCGACCAGAATTTGCAGCCATGGCTCCAACTGTGGAGCAAAATCCAGTGACTGGGGTTAAAGAGCCTTACTTTCCAGAAAAGACCAGGCTGTCGCGCATGTTCACTGCCTCCATGGTCATCATATTGATGGTGGGTTACATTTGCCTTATTTGAATGTCAGATGTGAAGATTTAATAATACCTATTGTGAATTAAATAGTTGGGGTCAACAGAGAATTGTTTTTCTTTGTCTATTTAGTAATCACCTCGAACTATCTATGTCAACTTTGAATTTGAATTTAAAGAGACATAAACAGCCAAACATTTTCCTTAAAGGGAAACCTATTTGATGGCAGGCTTTAGCAAAGCTGCTTATTTCAAATGATTTCTCCAAAGCTTCTACTTCCAGCATGACTGTAAATTCATATATAAACACCAGAAAACTGATGCAGGTGCCTGTTATTCTTCTCCTTCTCCTTCTTTTCTTTCCATTCGTTTTAAAGCAAACCACACTCCTCTGGCAGTGAATTAAGTTGGTTATTCCAGTCATAATTTGTGTGAGTGAGACATTGTCCATTCCGCTGCAGTTTTACTGCAGTTATGATGTAATTTTAATGCAACATCGCAGTCAGCTTCCTCGTGGGATAGCAGATTAAAGGTAAAAATAATTGGTGGTGAAAGAACTCTGTCGATGGACTGAACAACACTTTTTCAAAAGACACGTTACATTTGGTGTTTTCATGATGATGCTGGAGCCTTACACGTCAGCCCGACAACTCCCACAGCTGTTTAACGGGATGATATCACCTACCGATTTTAATCCTGTTGTACTGGGTTTCTCTGAAGAGTCTTAGTGTCTTTTGAGCTTTTGGTTTTGTTATCCTGTGGGGGCAGAAAGGAGGGATTTACACCTGTGATCTGTTCTTCTAAATAAACATGGCAAAGGTAACCAAACCCTCTTCTATTAATGAATCCAGGTCATTTGGCCTCAGGGCAAAATATGATCTGATAACCTGAGCCAAACTCTGCATGCTGTATCTAAGATGAACTTCTTCATAGAAATACAGATAGGAAGATCAGTTTTCCCATGTTCTGCTGATAATAGTGGTCGGAAATGTGAAAATGTACCTGTGGAACCTGTAAATGCGACAGTTCTGCTTGATGCACCGACCCACACAAAGCATATTACTGTTTCCTGCATCAGCAGTGGGCTTAGGTGTTTGCTTCAGAAGGATTTCCATCTATCCATCTATCATTTGTGTATACCTGCAAAATCCAAGGCAGGTTTGCAGGAGCCCATCTTAGCAGGAGTACCTGGGGAAACACTTCTGCACAGAAATAACCTGCAAACTAAAGATTTTAGCCAGTAACCTTCCTTCTGTGAGGCAGCTGTGCCAACCAGCACTGAACATTTTCTAATGAAAACATTTGTTGTCAAACACAGAAGGACAAACATGGGTAGGCTCTATGGAAAATAGTGATTCTGAATGATCTCCAGCAAATGAAAGCTGCTCAGACCTCTTTGAGGAAGCTCTGATTGCCTTTTATGTGGTGGAAAACCTGACGCAACCAATAAAGGAGCAAACCTAACAGAATGGACGAATATTATCACGGATTATTCTACCCTGAAGAAAGCAGAAAGACGCCACATTTCAGCCAGGATATCTTGATATGAGAAAGCAGCTCCGGTCATCACAGAACTGATACATGTGTAAAACTTGACTTATTATGCAGTGGGTAGTTGTGATTCTCTGAATGATCTCAGTATAAATGGAACTTGCCTTAGTTTGTGCGGAAAAGCTTCTGGTCTGCGGCCAGAAATAGTGACATAGGCTTTTCTCTCTGCACCAAAACACAAAACTCACACGCTAACTTACTCTGACAGATGTCACTCAGGATGCAGGAGTTTAGCTGTCAGTCCGCTGCAGGACATGGAGTACGTGATGATGACTACATATCCTTTGCTTCCAGCTACAGATTAGGGATCTAACGGCGTGCACCTGCTCAACATCATCAAAAATGATTTAACGGGGTGATTTGTCTTTGTTTTTCTTTTCCTACTTTCCTAATGTCTTTTTGTCTCAGCTGTCTGTGGTGATAATCTTCCTTGTGACAGTGGTCATGTGCCGCGGCATCATCAGCGTCATGATGTACCACACTCGGAGCCCCGTGCTGCGTACGGAGGTAGAGCTGAGCTAAAAATGCATATTTAATTAGTTCTTTTTTGAATATTTGATGTGTATGACGACCATATTCAACAAATTATACATTTAATTAATAAAAGAAACAGAGTGCATCTCTGTGGTTAGCTTTCATGCATGTGTGACTTCCTCCCCAGGCAGGAACCATTGCCAACATCTCCAGCAGCATCGTAAATCTGGGCCTCATCCTGTTGATGGGACAGGTCTACACGGCGTTAGCGGAGAAGCTGACTAAATGGGGTAAGAATCGATGCAGCTCTGTAAAACTTCAAGCCTCAGTAATTTATATCCACATCATTTGATTCCCGCAAAGGACTTCTTGAAGAGCAAATGAAGACCTTCAACTTGATCCCAGGATCCGGGTTTCCATCTCCTGATGGCATTTCTCTCGATGAAATAAAAGCATTTCACAGAATTCATCGCAGAGAAAACTGCACTTCATAGCTGCCACATGTGGCTCTGAGGTTAATTTAGGTTGTTAAATGATATAGTGATAAAGCAATGAGTAAATTTGATAGTTACAAATACACACTGAGGTCATGTACATTTGTTTCCTCAACAGTCATGGTTATTTCTTTAAGAAATATCGATAATTTCTTTACAAGATAATTAATTATTTCATTAAACTATTCGTGCATATGTTTCATATTAATTGCTAAGCTGATTACTGGAAATGTCACCTAACATATGATCAGGTTGAGGTGAGCCGGAGCTTTCTGGAAGAGAGTGTTTCAGCAATGGGTGAAATGATTAGAATTTAATCTTGTTTATTATTTGTATTCACGTCGTAGAGATGCACAGAACACAAACCCAGTATGACAATGCCTTCATCTTCAAAGTCTTCATCTTCCAGTTTGTCAACTTCTACTCGTCTCCGTTCTACGTGGCTTTCTTTAAAGGAAGGTGAGGCGTGAGCACATCACGAGGTGATGATCAGACTGAGATAAAAGCAGGAAACTGAGCCATGTTTCTCTTTGTGTCTAGGTTTGTGGGTTATCCTACTAATTATGGAACCCTGTTTGGGATGAGAAATGAGGATGTAAGTCCTGTGTTCTGTTTTGGTTTTTTTCTTTTGTGTTCAGATATTCTCTCATAAATAAATGGAGAAAGGTTTTGATGGGTCCTTACTTTTGTAAAATAGTCCAAGGATGTAAAAATGTTCTGTGTGCCTTCATACAGTGTGGTCCTGGTGGCTGTCTTATTGAACTGGCTGAACAACTCTTTATCATCATGGTGGGGAAGCAGCTCATCAACAACGTTCAGGAGTTCATTATACCGTATGTTTGCACACGTATAACTCACATACTGCGATGCATACAGCTGTTTGCATGATTATTTTCTGTATCTATCTCTCTGTACATTTCTCTCTGTCCTGACAGTAAAGTGAAAGCTTGGCGTCAGAAAAGATCTTTAGCCAATGTGCTGAGGGGTAAGGCGTCCCATGAGCCTCAGCGGTGGGAGGAAGACTACCAGCTGGTGGAGTATGGAGGCCTGTTAGAAGAATATCTAGAAATGGGTGATTTCTTCAGTTCAAAGTAATCATGTCTGGGACGCTGCTCTTTGTTGTTGCTAGAATTCTGCTTGGTTGTCTTTCCTGCAGTGCTGCAGTTTGGCTTCATCACCATTTTTGTGGCGGCGTTTCCGCTTGCTCCCCTTTTTGCACTCCTCAACAACTGGGTGGAGATCCGTCTGGACGCCCACAAGTTTGTGTGCGAGTACCGCCGGCCTGTCGCAGAGCGCGCGCAAAACATCGGAGTGTGGTTCATCATACTGGAGGCTTTATCACACCTCTCTGTTATTGCCAACGTGGGTAGAAACTATATTTACGTTTGAGATGAGACTGATACTACGGAGAAGGAAGCAGCTTTGCAAAACATGATCTTTTCTCTTTTTTCTCAGGCTTTCCTAATAGCCTTTACATCAGATTTCTTGCCTCGTCTGCTCTACCAGTACAAGTTTGATAATGATCTCCATGGATATGTCAACTTTTCCTTGGCCTACGCACCACTCAATTACACTGAACACCCCATGTGCAGGTATGTTGCAGTTTTGTCAGATAAGCATGTAACAGTAATGAAACTGATTAGAAAGTTTAGTCTGCCGCTTTCACAAAACTGAAAGGCAAAGCTCAGGTCCCTCATGTTTTCAACGTTTTGTTTTGTTTCAGAACGAATTTAAAATGAATAATTTTATTTTTTTAAATCTAAAGCATTTTTAAGTAAATTTTGTTGGTTCTGTCTTAAAGCATCTTAGCATCAATGGCAGCAGCATCTTGGCCATTTTGAAGTTTTTCCTATTTTATGGAAATCTTTTTCAGCCCAGTCTGAGATCATAAGCACTTTGGAGGAACTTGTGCTGTATTTTTCTGAAGTTGGCTTTCTCTTCATCCTCATTTGTCTAGCGGTCCCCATGGCTGGGGCCTCAGGATGAAGGTGCCATCAGCATATCTGACAGTGGGGATGGTGTTAATAATGTCAAACTGGTGTCCTCCATACACAATGTATAAACTCCGGCCTGATATCATAGTCAATTAAAAAAAAATCCAGGTGAATTGTGGAGATTTTATAAATATGTAGATGAGGCATTATATTTATTGCTCTTTCTGTCCCCTGACACAGTCCTGTTTCTCAGCCTCATGGCTCGGTTTTCTCTCTCACAGAGCAACAGGTGTGCTTCTTTTTCTAAAGCACCCAAGGACCACCGGTGATGATCAGAAATGCCAGAAAACTGTTGCAGTTGTTCCTATGAAAGATCATTTAGTTTAAACAAGTCGTGTTTTTTTCTTTGTAGTTTCATTTCACTGATGTGGAAAAAAAGATAAATATATTTTTAGATCCAAATGCAGAAAATTCTTTGTGAAAACATGTCAGAGCTGTATGTTGAACTTATTTTCCTATTTAGCACAAGACAATGAAATCATACTTCCAATCATAAACTTGACCATTAGAGGGTGGTGTTACTGACGCTTTAAACGTGGCTCAGGTTCATCTCATGTTCTGCTGCATACCACACCCAAAAGCCATTACTCTGAATGTTCTGCTGTAACTCTGTTTGATCCTTTTTTAGGTACAAAGCATTCAGAGACAACAATGGCAACTACACACTCTTCTACTGGGAACTGCTTGCAGTTCGACTTGGTTTTATTATTGCATTTGAGGTATGAAGAGAGCTGCTTTATCGCACCTGTTTCACTGATGACCATGTTTTATTTTGTGTGTTTCTTCCTCTGTTCTATCCCCAGTTAATTTGGTTCCTACATCACTTTCCTGACAGTCATTGGCTACCTCCGTT
>JBBDHI010000014.1:20118716-20130981 GCA_037177115.1 Craterocephalus stercusmuscarum
TTTGAGTGATTATAAGGTATATATACAGACATCTTAACACTTTTTTAAGTCTACAAAATGGATTTTATCTCTTTTTGACTGTTTTAAAGCACATTTGCAGACTAACAACCTATGATAATAAAGCAGACACTAAGGCTAAGTTTACATGCAGCTCTACAGCCATAATGAGTGTAGATATATTGTGTTGTAAGAACAACTTCATACTTGCCTCATTCACATATTTTTCCTCAGTCTTAACTTACCTGTTCTCTCTCAGCAGATACTACCAGCAGACAAGGAAATAGCTGCTGTTAAACTGATCTGATATGACCTTTCTGTAACTTCAAGTAGAATTGTGGACGTTTGTTTTCTGCCAACAGATAAGAGATCGTTTCTGTAGCTTGGATGGCTGGCTGCTGAGTAGGTCTTTGTTTTTTTTGGTACTTAGTAAGCCAAGTGTTTGCAGACTATACATTTTCACTTGGTTCCTAGCAACTGTTTCCAAGTTGGGTCTGTGAATGCTAGTATTTTGCATCATCTCAATAGCACACATTGCATTAATAATCACTGAAATTACATGCTAAGCTTACCAAGTGTTAGCAGCTTAATTAACTGACTTTTTTAAATAAGAGTGACTCCATGGCTGAAAACATTTGTTGTGGCGTATTTTTAATGGCCTTCTGTCTTCAAAAGTGTCGTCTTCCATAACCCCTTATATTTATGTCCAACTTTAGAAAATACTGCTAAAGGTTAGTCTATTTAACTCTTTTACAGGCTGTCTAAAGCACACAGTTTCAATATCAAGGAAGTTTAATTTATTATGGTACGTGAAATTCAAGCTCGATATGAGCAGCGGTAACATTGAAAGCTTACAAGACACAGGACTCATTCTGACAAATGAGTGCTCTATGTGCTCTGGAGAAGTAAAAAAGTAAGCTGTAGTGCTTTATTTAGTTATCTCTTACAGTCCCAATGTACAGGCCGGTTCAAACACGAATGAATGTTTTGGTCTGTCTGCGTTTGTTCTGTGAATTTGTCAGACAAAACAGAGAGTTAAAAAAAAACTATTTTGTGTCTGATAAACTATAACTCATAATAGCTGTGTTCAGATCTTCCAGACCCAAACATTTCACTGTGGCCACCCATGGCCCATGAGGTATTGGTACAGATAGCTTTTTGCTAACAGGCCTGTAGCAGCTCCTAAACTTTGTTGCACATCAGCGAACCTGCAGGAATGTCACAGCCGTTTGTGCTCCTGTTCCACTACAGTGGAAAACCCAGCTAAGTGAATCTGACCTCTTCATCTACAGCCGGCAGAAGTGCAGGAATCTGGTCTGACTGCACGAAGCATGCACAGACCAGTGCAGGAATCCTCTGCAGGCTCTCTGCCAGCCAGGAATGTGGACTTAGTTGTGTGATGTCACTAATAAAGAAGGTAACTTCTTACATCTGATGCTGCTTTGACATTAGAGGTTGTTAGATTTAAGCCTAACTGCACATTTTAACAAAAGGTCTTTTATCACTGAAGTCCAAATAAAGAGGAACAGGTGATTTAAAAGTCACTTTTTGGAGAGAAATAGTGCCATTTATGGAAAGCAAAAACTTTAAATTACATTAATTTTCCCAAAAAACACACAGTTTTAATTGTTATTTTGAGATTATATCGACAGTGCTGAACTGCAACATGTTCACTAAACAATTCTGCTTTGTCCTTTCTGGTAAATTTGCATTAGGCTACATCAATTAATTTGTTCATTTTTATTCATTTCCTGTACCGCTCAATGCAATTCAAGGTAACAGGTGGGCTGGAAGCTACCCCAGCGATTATCAGGCAAGAGGCAGGGGACACCCTGGACAGGTTGCCAGTGCTGCATGCATTCATGAGCACAGAATATATGTGTTTACTATTATTTTACCGGCTAACAAAGAAATGCAACGCTGGGATTTTGTCATGTTTAATCCAGCAGGGGAAAAGGCATTTACAAATGTTCGTGTTGATTTTACTAACATAGTAGCTTCCCTACAATAGATTAAAACATACTTATTTTTTTCTTCTGCTTTTTCTTTCGCAACTTCTCTTCACAAATCCTGTAATATTTTCAGATAGTTTCTTGAAATTTTACTTTTGTTTTACTTATGTTTTGGCCTTTTCCCGTGACCAGATGCTACATTTTCTAGTCAACATGATTCTTAAGGCAATGTCTGAGTTAGCTCTCATCCCAAATTTTCATTATAGTGGAAAACAACACACAAGTCTTACATATAATTTTAGCAATGGGCCTAAAAGGTATGAATCTGAACTAAGCAACATCTGAGCTAAATTTCTTGGTGGCTTAAGTTGTGCCATCCACTCATGGCGTGCACAGATGTAACACATGTATCTATAAAGATAATTCTAACATAACAGTTATTGTGGACCATAGTTTTGTTTATAACCATATAATCAGGGCAGTACATACCAAAGGGTAAAAAAATAATGAATTTACATCTTTATGGGTTTTAGCAATATATGCTGTTGTGTTTCTTTTTCATCAGAGTACCTTGAAATGCATCTCTGCTTTAAATGCGTCTGACTAAATGGACTTTGTTGTTAGACTGGATTTTGTGTCAACAGTTACAGGAAGTCATATTTAATTAGCCACAAAAAACACAGCTCTTGATTTTCTAACAGAATATGTGTGTGAAAATGTTTTATTTGATCAATATCCTTCTAAAGGTAACACACTGAACCATGTAACACTGCTTTTAGCATAGAAAGGACACACATATCCCTTTAAGTGTTGATAGCATGTTCATAAAGTTAATGATGCTGTGATATTTCTGGTAATGGTGAACTCCAGGAGGGGGGATCAGTGAGGCCTGAGGCATGTTATTTTAAACAGCCAAACTGGTTTTCTGTTTGTGTTCTGATAAAATCAGAGCTTTGTTTAACCAGTCAACTGAAAACTAGCTAACAGGCTGAAATAAATACTAGATCTACACTATGGGCTTTGAATATCAGGAAAAAAAGAAGGCAAACGTCTTCCAAGAAAGCGGATCATACTGTATAACACCAGTCCTCAGCTTTCTGTTTGCCAAAGAATCGACTTCAAATCATGCTGTTAGTGTACAAAGCACTAAATGGTTTAGAGCCAAAATACATTCAGGATCTTCAGGTTCGTTATGAACCAACCAGATCCCTCAGGTCATCAGGGTCAGGTCTACTTTCAGTTCTCCAAGTCAGAACTAAACACGTAGAGGTAGCGTTCAGTTTTTATGCTCCTCACATGTGGAACAAACTCCCAGAAAGCTGCAGGTCTGCTGAAACTCAGCAGCTTTAAATCAGGTTTAAAACTTTTCTATTTGCCACATTTTATTGAAACAAGTGATGTATACCATTTTTTCTGAGGATTTCTTTTGTTGTATAAAATTGTGTTATTTCATATTTGCTTTAATACGTCTTAATGCCTCTTCTCCATCCTACTGTAATACTTCTAATGCTTTATGTAAAGCAGCTTCAATTGTTCTGCACATGAAATGTGCTTTCCCTACAGATTTTCAAATGTAACCCAAACTATACCGGCTGACTGCAAGGATTTCTCTAAACTAGTCACCCTGGATCTGGCAAAGAAGACGTGCCTTGTGCTGCTCGGTTTATCAAACTTGCCCACTGTGTGCTACCATAGAGTGGAACACAATGAGAGCTTAGCTGATGGAGGGACCTCATGGGTAAATTGAGGCATTTAAAAAGAAGCTCTGTTCCCTGGTAACCTGATCCACACCTGACTGGGGCTCAGCATTCCGGTGTGGCCGAGGGAAGACTTCACAATTACCAGAAAAACTCTGGAAATCTGGAAAGAACACTCAAAAGTGTTTAGAAAGACTTTTAAAAAAGCAAACAAAACAAGTGTTTTAAGCTTGTCAAACTTTATTTGATTTTTTTTTTATTACATAAGATAATACCATAGTAAATACAGTTAGCATTTCAGTTTGTACATTTTTAGCTCTGTAAGTGGAGAAAATCATTTCCACATGGAATTCAGGTAATACAGGAAGAAATAACTTTAATCTGATAAAAGTTTAGAAGTTTTACAGATAACATTAAAATGGAATTAACATTTACATTCTTGACAGAAACAAAATTACAGAATATCGTCAGAAAAGCCCACTGTGAGTCCAAGAACCTTATTCTGAACCGATGCTCAATGAAGAAACTCTGACTCGTGTCACGTGGAAGAAACCACAACAAATCAATCCATCTTCCAGTGCAAGGATCATAGTTCCATAGTCAGCATCACCCCGTCTGCTACTGCGGTCAATATGTTGATGTGCTTCCCTGGACTACCTTTTGTCAATACAATACATAGCAGATGCATGAGAGTAAGAGGGGGAAGTAAGAGAGCAGGAGGTAATGCCACTTAATGGACGGCATTACCAGACAGTATTAGACACCAATAATTACATCTAACCATGTCTGGTAAGACGCCAATCAACAGGCTGGAAGGATGACCTCTGACTTTTCACCTGTGCGAAAAGGAAGGTGAGGGCTGGAGGAAACAGAACAGTGCAGTAAAAAGGCTGAAAAGAGCATTTCTTTCTTTCTTTCTTTCTTTCTTTCTGCGGTCACTGATTCTGTACATGCTAACATGTACTTTCTGTCATACTTCATTTCAAACCAGCCCAGAGTGCAAGGCGCAAGAATGAATAAGGCATGAGTAAACAGTTCAAGGAAAAGCGCAGAAGTTAGCTTGAATGCTTCTCCTGTTATACTTAGAAAATATCATATATGACACAAAGGTAAGGGCTGGCTGGAAAGAAAGGGAACTATTTCTGTCTCTGGCTTGGATAATGGAGCAGCGTGGGCAAATAAAGGTGTGGCTCAATATTTGTGGGTTCGACCCTCCTTCAACAAACACAATCTTCTAGTCACTCTATGACTTTGTTTTTATTTGTTTTGAGCCTTTCATTCCACGTGAATATCTAATTTGTGTGTCGTTTGTCACTGTGCAAATGCATCTCCATTGCTCTCAGTTGACAATATTTTAAATAAAACTTTATCCCTAAATCAGTTTCTTGTAGAAACTCAGCTTGCTATCGAAAGTTTAGACAACAAAAGAACCGAGCTGCTGTAGGTCTTTCTATTTTTTTTTCTTTTTTCGGGGAGTAAACCTCTCTCAGGTGAGCTCATGTGTCAGTTTCAGGATGTGCCACGCAGGTAGGGCTATGTGGACCAATCGTTGCCACAAAACACAAAGACTAATACTTTTCAAGGGAGGGAACAAGGAAATGAGGCCCTGCAGGACCGGTGGAACCATCAACTGCTATTCTTTAACTTGGGTGGAGCGGCTAGCCGTAAAGGCTTTTCTTTTCTTCAAAAAGAGGCAAGGATATAAGTAGAGAGGTATAATAAACTAAAAAACTAAAAATTCAATTTCTACACAAAAAACCTTTTTCCTGGCAGGACTCTTTCCAATGCAAATGTACTGAATAAAAGCTGGGATTTTTACACGACGTAATGCCTCATCTGTCAACACAGTTGTTTGACTGATAAGTTGTACAGCTCAGCGTAGCTCGGGGCATCCGTGAGGCAGGTTTGATGTTATCTTAGAATACTTCTAAGGATAGTATGGCATATTCCTGTTAACCTCACTTATTTTAACATTTTTGTGCTTTGAAGAGAAGTTTTAAAGGGTTGTGTAACTATCCAACCGTTTCCGCCGGAGACTCCAGGCCACCCAGAAAACATCGTTACCAGACAGTGTTAGAACCCCAGTTGTACAGTCCAGCACTGTCAGGTAAGATGGATCCTGGGAGGCATTTTTTGCTGCTGTTCCAGTATTTGACCTGATCCGATGCCTAGCTCTGGAGGACATTGATGCTAACATTGATTCGTCTTGTTGCAGCCCGCAGACAACTATCATCATCATTACCAGGCAGTATTAGAGAAAGTGATGAAATCCAATGCTGCCTCGTAAGATGGAGATAATCATCCAAAAATATTTCATCCCTACATTTGTCGTATTTATTAACCCAAAGGCATTTACGTATTTATTTATAGAACTTACAGTGAAGCCAAACCTTTAAAAAAATAAACACTTTTGCACATTTGAGAGGATTTCATCCAAAAGTAAGTATTGAACAATATATAAATGTGTGTTTCTCACTAATTGTTCCCTTCTATTTATACCTCAAGTTAAATTAATCCGAAGCTAATTTCAAGCATGCATCATAGTTAGTAATGGGGAAATCAATGCGTGGAGACCCTCCCCTCCATGTATCGCCCTTGTTGCAGCCGTGGTTTTTAGCTCTCACAGAAGACTGGGCCACAGGATGTTAATGATTGCCAAAACCTGTTCTGACTAGTCTGACTATGGCACAGCAAAGCTGGGAGTTCTACTTTTTACAGAATATATGTAACTAATTTCAAAAGTGACGCAAAGTCGAAAGCGTGTCACCTCTGGTACACTTGTGCTTTTACATATGATGTATCCCATTAGACGAGGACTTCAAGTTTAAACTACAACAAGCTATTGTGGTGAAGACAAAGCACTGTTGGCTAGAGGGTTATTGCATGTTATATGAAAGAAGAAATGAACAGCCGTTTGTTTAGTCTTTTTCTGTTTTCCGTTGGTGGACCTCTCAGGCTGTTGTCTTTGTGTTTGCCGTGTGATGAAAGGCTGATGGAATGCTGCTCAGCCCGACCTGAGCCAACGCCGTGTGTGCAGAAGGTCACAGAAACAGCCCTCGTTTACTCAATAACACCGATCATTCACAGGTACGACCTGTGAAATCCTCTCACCCATCTCTGCTATTTTAATGCCTATTTGTATTTAACATTCATACTAATAAAAAGTCGAGAAAAGTTCCCCTACAGGAAAGATCAGATTACAAGTACACTTTTGATCTCCGCCTAATTTTTCCAGAAATTAGATAAGCATCTCTCATTTAATCTAAAAATTACAGGCATTATTGTGGGAAGAAAGAACAGGTTTCTATTCATCCTGTAAGCAACGTAAACATAAAGTACAGAGAAGGAGGGGGAGGGAGAAAGAACGGAGTGCAAGGGAGGGAAAAGTTTGGGGGAAAGAAGGTGGAGAAGGAAAATAGAGAATGCACCTGTAACCTTACCATCATGAAAGGTACCCCAAGGAAAGAATGTAACAAAACCAAAGTAAAGTGAGCGTATTTGGAAGGGAGGGGGCCAAAAAAGATAGAGAAACAAGATCTTGAATTTTCAGCCCGCCTGAGAACGCTCCGTCTTCCTTCGGGTGAGGCAGGCCCCATGAAATGAGAAAGTCAAGCAGACCAGCTCTCCCAGACTCTTATTTAGTTAATGATCAGCATTATAAACCAGTGCTGCAGGCCCTCTGAGGAAGAAAAGAGGAAGAGAAGAGAGAAAGAGTGAAAAGGATTAGCCCAGAAAAATTCAAGATGGTAGAAACAAGTCGTGAAAATAACAGTACCTGATCAAAGGAGAGCATGTTGTACGTCTAACCAACCACTATGTCCTCTCATGTTTGTCCAAATACTTCCTCTTCTGCTTCTGGCTGCATCTCGATAGTGCCGAATTTTTCCCATTGTTGTAAATAATTCTCCGGGCAGTGGGAGTCTCAAGCGGTCATGGCTACCCACGCTTTTTGCCTGCTGGAAGTGAGGCGTGATCAGGTAACTCTGCCCTCTCTGCTGGAATGTGACTCTGCTGTGAAGTGAACAGCCCAATAGGTAAACTGGCCTGGCCCTTAATCAATAGTTGCTGTCTTTGAGAGAAAACAATGGTGGGGAAACCCAAAACCTTATTTAACTCCAGGCCTTATCTCAGCGCCACCTGACGGGCCCTTCAGACTAGCGAGCAACAACGTGGTGACCATATTTAGGCCACAGTACTGCTTATCACCTGTGTGCCACTCAGGCTACTTGGCTGTGTATTTAAATGTATATTCAGTGATGGAGTAGGTTTACATGAGCCATTATCCACCCCCACCCCCCTCCCCCCCTCCCTTCCACTCCTACTCTTCCTCAATCTCCACCTCCCTACTTTAAATATTAAAATTAAGGACTATGACATTAAACTAATTTACATTATTTAACATTTCCTTTCAGTTTTTACATACATGCTCTCCTGACACCCCCCCCCCAAAAAAAAAAACTAAATATTATTAATAAATAAATATAAATAAATAAATAGATAAATAAATAAATAACCTTGATGTTTTGTTTTTAACAAATGAGAGGTCTTGAATATATCTGTATTTACCATTACATCCTTTTTTTACTCTTTACAAAGAAAATACAATATCTTTCAGCATATCCTAATTCATTTATAATGACCCTGCCACTTAGTGCTGTGTCATTCACCCTGAGTCACTGTGTAGCTTTAACTTAACCCCTCACCCTCCAAGGTGATAAGAGCTGCACTTCCTTTTCAGTTTAAACCTGTGACTCAAACCCGAACACACCGTAAAATAAATCCAGCACTTCTTCTGGCTTCCCAGCGATTAAATGGCACCCCCCTGAAATTCTACTCTGCACTTCCAGCTCTGTTGCAATACACTAGCGGAGCCGGCAGCACCCATGTGACTGTCTGCTATTCAGGTGTATGAAAGAAATGAACAAATGTTTCTCTTTCCACCAATCACAGCCCTCCACCTCGCTCTGCAGTCGACACTGTACAGTACAAGCGGTCGACATTTTCCCTCCATTTTCCCCTCTCCTTTCCAGACTCCCACCATCGTCAGCTGCTTTAAAACATGTAATAGCAGCTTGGAAATACATAATAATGTACACCTCCTACCCAGCGGAAATTCTCCGCGCTGTTAAGCCCAGCTCTGCCTCAACTTGCAGCCGAACCTCAGAGGCAAGAAAAGTGAAGCAGACATTTTACGTCCAACTTGCATCCGCACAGCAAAAAGCGCTTGAAGCGGTCGTTGTTCGTGCATATCTCTATGTCGAAAAGCCAAACTAACGGGTTGGATGCAGGAATAAATACTAAATAAACAGCTTCGCTGACAAAGCTTTAGAGTTCAACAGGTTGTAGAAGAAAGTTTACAGAAGAGTTTCAAACTCATATGAGTGATAACTTACTCAGCTGTTTGTCGAACGCATAAAATAGCAAATTAGCTCGTTAAGTATTTCCGTTCCATAATGGACGTGGATTTCTCCTCATTATGAAAATTTGAATGTACTTAAAGTAGGAATCAGCCTCTGTCCTTATATCCTCTGACAAGTCTGGCAGTTTGCCTTTATCTGCCCCAACTGGTCTATCCAGTTTAGGAATGAGCGTTGGCTTCTTTTGTTTCCTCTTCTTTCTCTTTGGTTCAAATGAAGACGATATTTGATACGCGTTAGTTTTGTTCCCCATCGAAACTACTTAAACCTTCCTATAGCACGCAATCGCTCGGAGCTCCATGTGATGACCTAATTTGTGTACCGTACGGTTCCTGTTTTTTAGCAGATCAAATGTCCTTAAAGTTTTAAACTGCGGCGTCGCTGAGCAACAAGTTATGACAAAAGCTGAAGACTTACAGATGAAGGATGAAGACAAAGAAGGCATCACATTTGTGAAGTTACCCAGTCTTTCCCAGGTGCGGTCAACGAGCCAGAAACCCAAGACAAGAGGCATCATTGTATGAGGGCTCTTGACGCCCCGTTGGCTAGTCTTCCTCTTTCCTGCTCCCGCTGAAGGACAGTCGACCTCTGGATTGGCGATTAGGGAGAAAAAAAGCCGTCCCTCTCAGGTAGATCAAGCCGTAGAGTCGGAAAAACAGCCAAGCCCCGGAACAAACCCAACCAGTTGGAAGCGTGTCGCTCATCTTCCTCATGCCGGACCAAGGTTGTTTTTTTCCATGTGCTCTGCTTGGCAGAGCGAAGCAGTTAAGCTCCTCAAGAAGACAGACGCTGAATTTGTAAAGGGTTTGGTTTACATGTAGCCTGACCCCCCTTCCTCCCCTTTTCCCCCCACAGGTGTAATTTTCAGGTCGCAGCCAATCTCCTTAGCCTCTGGCACTCACAGGTGTGTCCCCCGTTCTGTCTTTGGCCAATGACGGGAGAGATGAAACCTCCCCACAACCCCTCCCACCCTCCTCCGACTCCCACCTCAGCGGTTCGCTCACCTCCACCCTCCCCATCGGCCCCTAGGTACCTTGTTGTGTTTTTATGATGTCAGCTCAAGCTTCTGTGGGAACAACCTCCTCTGTTCCTATTACAACGCAGACAACAACTAAACCTCCATCAACCTCAACGGCCGAACACACCCATGCCGGCCAGGCAGAGAAAATAAATCAGCAGACCAGACACAATACGCGGGTCAACACTCAACGCATATACAAGGCATCATCACATGCATAAAACTTTCCCCCACTGCTTAACTCTATAAGGGCGCCATAACCAGAAATACCTGCCCTTTGCTCTCATAACTTCCCTCTGGCCTCCCTTTGTGTCTCCACACCTTTTTTTAAGCATAACAATAACCAGGATGAGTTATAAAATGCTGGTGAGTAAAACCTACAGTTGTAAAGGCATAGCAGGAGTTTTTGGTCAGTTTGAGAAGTAGTAGCAATGAAACAGGGCCTATTGGGGCTCTTGGTCCCTTAGGCCCGACAGGGGCCTAATCCAGAGCCAGACCTGAGTTTGGCTGGATGCTGGGCAAAGCAGTCACTTTCGGTCTTGAGGTGTAATTGTCGGGATTAGTCTCCTAACAATGAGCACAATGCCAGAGTCATATCCTGTTTCAGCAGAGGCGTGGCACTTGTTGCTGGAGAACTACACTGGCAAAGATGGAAGAGGGTGATTGTTTGAATCTGTAAGCCGCAAAACAAACAGGGGTCTGTTGAGCACCGGACCAGACTACAATAAAATCATTCAGTTAATCAGTTTCTACCTCTCTTTTTTTTGGTATTTTTGACAATAAAGCAATGTTAAAAGTCTTAACTTGTCGAGGCTGAGCTGGTCTTCCCATGAGAATTATCCAAAAGAGAGATGAGAGAGCTGCTGCAGGTGATTGCATTTATTGATAAAATTGTCAACGTCTTAATTGTTAATAAAGTCTTTCAATCAGCTTCTTTTGGTTTCCACAGGTTAAACTTAGGTCAAGCAGGCTCTACAAAGGGGGTAGATGAAGGTGACTTGCTCTGCTCTGAAAGGTTTGCTTTGTTTAGAGCTTTCATTTGCATACCAAATGAGGTTTGGAGTGAAGCACAGAGGCCTGACCTGAAGTCATTTGGGTACTGATGCCTATCTGGCCATCCAGTCACGCAAGACAGGATGTAAGGACATTTATCAGCAGGTCTGAGCCGACAGCTTCAGATGCAGAAACAAACACAGACACACACGGAGGCAAATATGTGTGCTTGTACACACACACGCTCATATTCCCACTCTCAAACACAATGCTGATGCAAGGTCTTAATTTAGTCGTCCATGTGGTACATGGACATACATCATCTTCTTTTGGAATCTTTATCATCAATGTTTTTCACAGAAAAAAACTTTTGCTGAAACTTTTGTAGTGCTTCAAATGTCACAGAGTCCATTTACCTACTTAATGATTGTGCTCTTTTTAAGACTCATTTGACTAAATGCGGTTCTTCTAAAGTTCTTGCTGCAAATATAGGATATTATTATCATTTCTAAGTGAACCTCACAGTAAACCCTTGTTAGTAATGACAGTGAATTGCAGCCAGCATCCTGTTGATCATGCAAATATCTCTGCTTTATGGATATGAGCAAGCAACCTGGACATTAGTGAAAACAGTGACCTACTTGACACTAAACATGATTCTCTGACTAACATGAAATAGTTATCTGTTGGACTCTTTCAGACTAAATACTAACATAAAACAAAGTTTCTCCATTAACCAAATGCCCTGATAGTGTTTTCCAGGACATCATTCAAATGCTCTTCAACCACACAAACTCAACTCGGCTCCGTCAAACAAGCTTTGTCTTGGAATTTGTTGCCGTTTTCAGACGTGAGGATTGTTTCTGACTTTTCCACAGTTGTAAGAAAAACTTGCAACCTCAGTACAGAAAATACTGATGAGAAATCGCAGTTCTAGTCTTCTCTATTTACCTGTATTTTCAAACATATCGTAGCATTTTTCATTACAGGTATCCTCATATGGAGTGAGTAGAGATCAGCAATTAGGCCGGAAGAAAAGAGCTACAGTATTTTTCCAGCATATTGTCTAAAGGTCTTTGCTAACCACAACTGTTTATACATAGATGTTTTTGCACATTAAAGGTAACGTATCATGCTTTTAAATCCTTCCTTTTCACAAATAAATCATTAATTTATGGTTTATATAAAGTA
>JBBDHI010000014.1:20200395-20212016 GCA_037177115.1 Craterocephalus stercusmuscarum
AAGTGTGCTACTAATGTAAAAAACATCTGCCAACAATAATCTCGAAAGGAAATGATGCTTACACACATTGTTTCCCGAGGCTAAGCTGCTAATGGTTTCTGTTTGCACATAATAAGTGCACAAAGTGCAAGCTTTTGTGGTTATATTTATAAATGGACATTTTCAGTTGCCTAGTTTTCTTATCCGCATTTCCACTGCCCATATGACCGCTCACCATAAAATGAAAAGCTACCAGAAGCTATAAGGAGAACTTAGCAAAGGCTAACAATTTCTAGCAGTTTCAGAGACTGGGACAATTGGATAAATCCCATCCTTATCCATTAAGGATACTATAACAAGCATGCTCCTCTTTTTTGAGGCTTGGTGATGTTTAAGGTGATAATACCTTTTTTTTTAAACACTGCAGCTAACTCAGAACACATGAAAAAACATGCTATGAGCTCTTTATACCCACATATGACCACCCACTCTAACTCCACCCACTCTGTAGCCCACTCTACGCGTTCTCCAGCAGTGCAAACTCTGATATCTTATCGGTATTAAATAAACCAGTAGTAGCAAGTAGACACAACAGTGCATGGCTTTACCCGCACATCCAGGCCTGTTCCCACATCACCATCTAGTACTGGGAGAGAAGATGTTTCTGCATCTACAAAATCTACCACAAAGGTTACATTTCTTCCAGAAATGAGAGGCAAGTTCATCTACTTGTAGAATTTTGTTACAGAAAAAAAGAACAGTCCCATGTTACAAAAGCACAATATCCTTTAACATATAGCTTTTTATCACATGAAACTGTTTGCAAACCTTCAGGCTAACTGGTGTTCCCTCATTGAGAGCAGGCATTTACCTTTTACTGCAACATACAAAAAAAGACCTGGATGTTTATTTGATTCTTTTCTGATACGAGTAAAATCTAATCCATAAAATGCTTCAAAGCATACTCAAAGACGCATTATATTCAAACCGGTAGTAAAAAACCACATAGAATTAGATAAAAGTAAACAACAACATCCAAGTAACTGTGCGGTAAATATGAAAAGCGCTTTTAAAAAGACGAGTTTCTAATTGGAAGTGGCAGAGGTCCAGAGAAAGAGGACTACACTACAGAAAGCTCTGTCTCTGTTTTTCTATTATAGCTACTGATCAGACTAGCAGGGAAAAGCAACTTCACACATTTGGTTCATGAAAACTGCTGGATAAAACAACAGGCAACCACATAGAGGTGCATCTTTAATCCGTAAAACACTTTCAACTTGCAGCTGAAACAAATGTGAGTACACAGATAAAATACCAATTACACGTCCCAGTCTCTCGTTACATTTCAACACTGCAAGGTAACAGCTATTTAGATCCAACAAGAGCAGCTACAGCCTGACTTCTGTTGTTCCAGAGGTTGGCTCTTCTGGGGTACATTCCTTTGACATTTTTCTCAGTGTGTGCGTGTCTGTGTGTGAGATGACCAGGCCACCTGTGTTGCTGAAATGTCACTGCCAATCTGCAACCAAGGGCTAAGACAGGCAGGATTACAGCTCTCTGCCTGCAATAACAGATGGGTTGGCTTCCGTCATACACACTGCTGAGGGCCAGTCTGTGAGGACAACCTCTACCTCCTTCAATGAAACAGTCTTTTTGTCCACAGGGAGAAAAAAATACATGCTTCCACTTAAAGAATACTCAGAGTTCATATCAAAGATTAATATGAGGGCTTGTGTTAAATTTCTAACTCTTAAAACACACATGTATATTAAAAACAGCATCATTAGAGTGGACGGTACCTCTGGATTATTTTTGTGGACTAATATGATTTTGCAATGTAAAGCTGTTCAGCACTTCCCTCAAGAATGTGACTCACTGTAGAATATACGGTCGACCTAGTAGACGCATAAAGCGCTGCTATGGAGTTGTGATTCAACCAGTTCCAAAACCTCCAAGAAAAGAAACAAGAGCAGCATGGTGAGTGCGACTAAGAAGATAGGATAGAACTGTGATTATGATAAATAGCCATTACGCAGTAATTATGGTATAAATAATAAACTCTGTGTGTGTTTATGACGATTTAATAAGTTAAATGTGAGCAAGCCCATGACATGACAAATCACATTACCTGATATGAATTATCTGAAATGCTTTACCCGACCAAGGGAAAAACATAAAATGCAGTTCTGCCATCAGATGATGATCATTGAGCAGCTTCTGCACCAAAAGTATTATTAAGGACAGGCCCAGTGCCATGGGAAATATGCTACCGTGTGAAGCAGCAAAGACTTGGCTGGATGCCTTCTGACACATGGTCTAACTGGCTTTCATCCTATTTCTACTCCTACTTTGAATAATGGAGGGTTTTTTATTTTTTTTTAGCAAATCACTCTAAATGGATGTAAATACTTAGCCCAAGCATTTTCTTCTGATTCTTCCTATCAGAAATGACAAAAAGCCTGCTGGTTTTCAGAGGACTTCTGGAAAAAATCAATAAGGACTTTGAGTAAATAATCCATGTCCAAAAATTTCTTTAGCACGTGATGTTTACCCTTAAAGAAAACGCTCAATTCTCCGTTTCTATCCCCTTTAAGTTTAAATCTATCTAGCGATGCCATTGAAATATACTTTATACATTAGTATGATGAATAAAAGAGATTGTATTTAGTGTTAAATGTGAAAAACATGTAAATAGAAAACTATGAAATGGTTCACTAGACACATTGAAAAATTCCATCATGTTCTCTCTCATCCATGAGCAAACGATCTAAAACAAAGCAGTCAGAATTATTCATGTAAACAAACAAAAAGCCAAAAGCCTTTGATACACACTCACAAATTCTTCCCTGGAAACACAGAGCCTACTGTAAATTTGACAAGATTATCACATTGAATTATCTTGGATTATAATACTCACTCCCCATGATCTTCAGTCCACTATTGAACATGTTGGCAGCTGTTTTCCAGTTCAGCGTCACAGCACAAGCTTAGCACCGCTGACCAGAGGGACCGTCTGAAATCAGCAGCCAGCGCCGTGCAGCCGTCATCCCACTAACAGGGGAATAAACCCTTTCTGGCACAGTCCTGCTGTTTGGTTAGCTGTGAACTTTGATCTTTGTTTTGGGACATACTGTTTTCTTTTTCTTTTTTTTTGCTTTCCTGGTAAGTTTTTTTGTCTGACAGATGTTACTCAAGGACTGTGCAAACTGGATGCTTTATCTGGGGTGAAAAAAATATAGCGGCTGAGCAAGGCAAACAATGGAAGAGAGCTGATCCAGGAGGACTGTGTTTCAGGTTAATGCATTACTCCAAGTAATAATGGGCATTGTCATGCAAGTGTGATGAAGCTTTGATTATTTCTTCTATTAAATGTGTGATCCTTGCATTAACTCAAACCTTTCCCAACAACTCCATCTAACTCTACACTATCGTTCAGGATCCTTTAAACAAATCAATATTGGTGTCACATGTTGCTATTTGTGCATTAAGTCTGCAACAGTATCTTCACCTGCAAAAGATAAGTCGTATCCAGTGTGTACCTGAATCATTTTAGTCAAAGATGAGCGTTATTTTACACAGAATCTTGGCCTAGTTACATGTAATACCTGAAGCACACCTTGATTTGGTACCTAAAACAAATCCAAATAGTGTGCAGGTCAGGACAAACAAATACTGATAGGACAAGCCTGATGCCAAAGCCTTTTTTTAACTTTCTAAAAAGCACATGCTGGGCAAGGTGAAAAAACATTTTACAAACGACCAACTAAACAAATAAATTAAGTTTCAGGTAGATATATGCCCGACTAAGGGACAAATGCAGGTAACATGTTCATCAATGGGGATTACAGATATGTGAACTTAAGCATGTGCATTTCTATGTTTTAAATGAGACATTTGTGAACAATACTGTCCACCATACCTTCTGGAACAAAACAGGGTAAATGGTTGGTGCTTTCTGCTCTATTTCCCACCGTCCTCGTTATGCTGCACACTAACAGAGATTTAATAACAAGTTGTAAATCTTGACTCATTAAATCATGCATTATTGTCTCTTCAAGGTGATCGGCTTATATAGTAACTACAGGAAATTTATTTAAAGAAGTAATTGATGTAAGTAAGTGATGCAATTTAGTAAGTAATTAAATGTTTTTGGCATGCATATTTTTCTACATTTAGCTGCCACAAACTGATGTACAAAGTTCATTTGGAACTGAATAAATCAATTGTCACATGATTCACAGGGGTGGGCTTTGATCATGGCTACTCCTAGAAATTCAGTTTTACCTGAAGTAACACACTACTTATAAGATAAATAATCTTGCTGTTCTTGCATTGCTCCACATTCACCTAACAAATGTAACTTAAGCATTTAGACCAAGTAACTAATGCAATGATGATCAGCTCTTCCAATGGAGTCAAACACTTCTTCGCTTGCTCTCAAGAATCCAAACATTAAAATCCAAACTAAAACCTCAACTTTGATAAGATGACCACCTCAATGCACTGTCAGTAGATAGAGACCAGTCAGAAGATTTCTGGCCTATTTGACCATCGCAGGTCTGTTAGGCAAACAGCGACGGCAGCAGCCAAGGCACACAGATAAATCTGCTTGCTTAGCATGTCTTCCAGCTTTACTACAGACCTCACAGACATGTGGCACATTCGTAGTAGCATGGTCATACACTTATACCAAATGCATGCTCACTGCCTGTCAGCTTCCTATACCTTTCTAAGAAAACACTGAAATCAGCATGTTTGACTGAGACAGTCTGATAACATGCAAGCAGTCATGTGTCGGATCGCTTACAGCTCATCAACTCTGAAATTCTAGTCTTGTTTCTTTTGAAAAGAATAAATGAGAACAGCCTCTATTGCTGCATCTACAAATAAGATTACAATCGTCGGGTATGTCGAAGACATGCCAGCCTCCCTCCAATAAATATGACTGGAAAACTGCATCAATTCATAAATAAAACATGCCTTGTTCAGCCGGTTTACCTGTTGGTAAAGTGATGTGCAGCAGGGTGAACAGAGAGACGGAGAACAACAAGAGAGAGAGGAACTAACCTCCTGCTACATAAATGCATCGGGTGAAGAAAAAAAATAGGTGTCCCGCTAGCTGCAACCAGGATTAAAAATCAAAAAAGAAAGAAGAAACGGAAGCCTCCTCAGGGCTGAAGCCTTGTTGAGAAGCTCTCCCTGAATGAACCGGCCGAGGAGGAAGACATACAGGGGGCGGAGGAGCAGGGCAGCCAGGCCGGCATTCCAAGGATATGATATACAGCTGCAAGTGCTCTTACAGAAACAGCCTCCTGCTACACAGACAAACAGACCGATGGTAGAGAATCAGAGCTGAAGGAGGAAGAAGGTAAAGAGCCTTACTGCTGGAGGATGCAGCCAGCATTTAGTCCTTTGTGCGTTGTGTCAGCAAGGATTACCACGGTGAAGGAGGAGGAGAGGAGAGGGAGGAGGACGGCCGGGGAGAGCGGCTGCCCGACGAGCGCTGCATTCAGCTCGACGTTCCGCTGCTTCCGCTAAAACACTGGCCGCTGGGCTTCGCTCTGCACAGGCTTCCTCCTCTGCTATATTCCATCACTGGTGCATGTGGGCATCAGCGGCACGCGTGGAAAGCAGAAACACACCGTCTTCACACAGCAATATGTACAAACACATGCGCATCACACTCTGCTTAAGGATGCACAGCCCACTTCCTCTCACTGCCCGTGGGGACACCATTCGCCCTGCTGCCGACGAGCAGAGGACGGAGGGGAGGGGGAGGGGGAAGGGCATACATTCGGGGGGCAGGGTCTGGATGCTTTTGGGTGGGGAGGGGGGTGCACATCGGGGGGTGAGGGGTGGGTTGGATATTATTTTGATGAATGGACACCTGCCACAGACCTTATTTCCTGCTTTAAACTGGTTTGTGCGACTGCTGGTGTTACGTGAGGTAGCTCACAGCCTCCTTCAAGCTCATGCTCAAAACAAAGAGGAGGGAGATTATGTGTGTGTGTGTGTGTGTGTGTGTGTGTAATGCTTTCCTAGCCTTGAACTGTTCTCTTAAATGTGACCACAGCTGTGAGTGACAGCCATATCTGCTCCTGAAAACCAGTAAAAAACGGCTTTCTGCTGGTACTTGGCTTCACGTTCAGATGCACAGCTGATACTGACAGCACATGAACAGCCAATGCATGAATGGGTTCCTTGGAAATGGTTGTAATGAAGTTGATTGCACCTCTCTACTGTCTCCAAACAAAGCCACTACCTCTTGAACATATAAAAAGAGGCCTTCATCACACAACTCCTCTTCATAAGACATCAACACAAACGTTTGATCAGACATCAAACAGAGAAGATGGAGGAAAGTTGTTGTTGTTTTTAAGTCTGGAATATATCGAAATGGGATATCTGATCTATCAACAATTGTACCAGTAAAGGTAAACCTTAATTCAGAACCTTATAGCATTATAAAGGGGGGCAGAAAAGATATGAGGCATTGCACAGTCAAATCTGTGAGCCGAATACTGGATAATATTCACATTTAATCTACTCTGAGGCCTTTTGTTAGCAGCAGGAAAAAGTTAGTGAAGGTTCAGCAAGTTGAGCTACCACTTTGCTCTCGTATCTGTGGCTTTCTTCAGCTGCACTCCTTCTCTCCAACATTTCTGCTCAGTTTCCATTCACTGGCAGGTCACTCCATTTTCATGTATGCATTCCTCCTTTCTGTTTTCTTGGTGATTTAGAAACTAGCTCAGAATGGCTATATCGCCAACTAGTGGACAAGAGCAGCTATGTATACTACACAACGGGAATAATGTCAATTAAACCGCCATCTAATGTTAAAATGGTTTCATTGACCAGTCCTACAGGAGGCAAATACATATTACATCTAGTTTTGCCTGCTAATTCATTTTAAGGATCTGATCAAAATGAAGCTGTAATAGGCGGACACAACTTTAGAAATCGTATAATTCCTAGTGCCATTCCCTTATTAATTTTCTTACAGGTCCCAGTGGCAGCAGACATATGCCCCATTTCCACTGAGCAGTACAGTACATGTCGGTACGGTCTGGTACTCTATTTTAAGCATTTCCATTGTGGAACCATCCCATTTAATTATGGGTCCATCAAAAATGGTACGGTACCGTTTGGGCGGAGCTACAATAACATGCATTGATTGGCGGACAGAAACAAAACTCCCAAAGCAGCGAGACACAAACGCCAGTTGGTCTACGTTAGAAAGTAAACGGTAAACAATTACTAAAAACATCAGCAGGGTCTGGAGCTTCAAAGTTTCCTCCCACAGTTGCTCATGAAGTTGCGTAAAATGAGCTGGATGGAGCGGTGAGGAATTAAAACCTATATAGAGACATAACTCATGCTGTTTTGATTTCATGTGTGTTGGTGTCACGTGAGCATGATGGCACACTAGAAACCCCGTGCACCGGTGGCGGCCCGACTTTCAGTAGAAATGCTTTTCTGAATGGGCTGGACCGTTCAGGACCGTACCGAACCGTAGCAACCCATGGAGACGAGGCATTTGACATCAGAACAGTCCTTTGCAGATATTTTAAGATGTGGCACATTAAACTAGAGCCATTAAGGATGCTTCCTTGACTATGAGAAGCAACAATTATTTCCCCAGCATGTCCTGAGTTTGTCCCAGGATCTCCCATTTGTTAGACAAACTCAAAAAAACTAATTGAAAGGAAGGGGTAATCCTTGTGAGACGCAAGAAATTGCTTTAACTGGTTCCTGCTAACAGGAGAATGAGATTATCTAACATTGACCCCGTCCACCCAAAAGAAGAGAGTAACTGGAGCCTGTTGTATTCTCAACCTCATTATTGCAGTATCTATCAAACACCTAATGAACATTCTTCACCTGGTGCAACACCTTATTCCGGATTTACCAAATCCCGAAGGATGAAAAGTGGAAAACACAAAAAGGTTTTGTAAGATAATTTTCAAGTGCCATAGATTTCCTCAGCATTGCCTGCGGACAATTGTTCTGTCTGAGGTAGCAGCAACAGTATTCTCATAAGATATTAAGATTGAATGCATGTATATTTCTTTTAGAGTGACATTTACCTTCCAAGTCTCTTAAAGACAAACAATGCTAAGCATGATGGTCAATAGCATGGTCCGATTTGTGTATGCCATCTTGTCCAGACTAAGCATAGTGTTAGGCGCAATGTAATCTATAGAGCAATTATGTATTTTGTCAGAAATTCAGCTTTTGGCAACCCAAATCCAATAATACTGAATCAAAACAGAGGCTAGCTATGAAATTCTGAGGGTAAACTGTACTGATTGGCAAAGTTGACATTTCAAAATTATGGCAATACAATAGCCACAAATGGTTTGTTTTGTAAAGTTTAGATTAAACATTTTTCCAGCATTCTGTGGGATAGATGGGAACATGAAAATTGCATGCAGACTACTAAACTAGCCATAAAAATAAGCCATGTAAAACACACGTTCCAAACTAAATAGTGATTCAATACGATATTTCCCCCAAATTTTTGATGAAATTAATTTGATTGATCACGTCTCTCCAGCCCACCACTCACCAGAATCAAGCTTCATTACTGCAATGCAAATTGTGGTCCATACAGTCTAAACACTGCTGCACATGCCAGAAACTTTGTTTACAAGTAGGTGTGGCAAAGAACAATTCCTACTATGACCATTTGCAGCACCTGCATAGGACAGCTGCAGCCAGGCTTCATCACTAGCAGCCAGATAAGACAGCTGTAAGGGCTCAGCTCTGGAAATGTAATAAATCTAATAATAGTTGCGCATGTTCACCTAAAATAAACAAAATTAGATCCAGTTAAGGCCAGGCTGTTTTTTCTCCACCATCGTTCCTGTCTTTTATTAAAAGAGTGTGTAGTCATTTTCCTTTCTCTACAAATCTGTCTTTACGACTTTAAGCCGGGTGACAGCGAAGGATGTTGATCGAGTTAGTAAATGATGACAGGTACAGCAACTCAACCATGGCAACCCAGTAGTTCATTTAACAGAGGTTAGCTTACTAGCATTGCGACTAAAACCTCAGTAACAGCCTGTTCTTAACAGCCTGCATTTAATACTGATAGACCCTTGCTGTGCTGGAAGGCTTCTGTCAAACTGTTGGACTCACTAAAACACAGCACTCAAAGGCATTTCTATTTATAGAAAAAAATGTCCCTTTCTAAATTTATCAGCTGACGTTAGCAGTTAGTTCAACAGCTCCATACAGATCACTGAAATATCGCTATTATAAGAAATATTTTTTAAATAATTATGTATGTATTTCGTTTATGATTACACAAACTGCTGATAAGTCGGTCTATATCTAATATGACGTCTATTTAGTGAGCCGTAAGCGGTAACATTTCCGGAAAATGTGGCAAAATTTAGAGCAGTCTGAGTGATTTTATAAGCATAGTATGACTGTATGTAGCACTAGCTTGTTTAGCGTTGACGCTAGCTAGCTAACTAATGTTTGGGAAGCCTGTCCTGGTGATACATTTTTTTGCTTTTCTCATGTTGGAGCAACTTACCTGATCTTTGACAACAAAATTTACTTTGTTGTAAAATAAAATTCCATATTGGTGTCCACTACCATCGCTGACATGATTTGTTTAGGGACAAATAAGTATTTTACTAGACTGAAAGGTTTTGCAGCACATAGCCATGATAACACGCCCATGCTTTGCGTCACTGAGGATGCTGCTTTCATGTGCTACTCGTAACAAACACAACACATAGGCCATTTGTTTTGTTTATTATTGTTTGGTTTATATTGTTTGGTTGGCTCTATCGTTTACGGGTTCAAATACTTATCGGTGAAGTTGTTATTGCTTGTATTTTTGTGTTTCTTGTGTTATTAAATTCTGATAATCAAAACAGAACAATAGCCTATTTTAAACGACATTTTTAAGTATAATACAGTTTCCAAGCATTTCATTAAGTATATGTTGGAAGGATTAAAGTGGTATATTTCTATCATTTTTTTAGACAGTGATCTGTTGATTATTACAGTATGAATAACTTCATGGCAATAAAGAGAGAATATACAATGAACAAATAAAACAATATATATCGATTGATAGATAAATAAATATCATTACCGAATCGAAAAATGCTGTAGGCACAGTTTTTATTAAAATATAAAAAGAAACTAAAAGCCTCAAAAACGTATCATAGATCGATTATATCTTTAGATCTTCTTGGGCGTTTATAGGCTTTTCAGCTTGTTAGCTCCTTTACTGGCTTATTACCCAAGCTTGATACCATGTCCTTATTTTTTCTTATTCAACATGACGTTAAATGAGCAGCAAGTGTTACTTTCCTGTGAGATTATCATAAGCATGGCTGTATTTCAGTTTAAATGGGGGCGTGGCTGCCCTCCTTTAGGGCTTGCCTACAGGAGGGCAGATGCCCAGTTAAAGCTTCACAGTCTGAATATGCTCATACATTGACACTGATATAAAAAGTCTAAATTATGTTTACAAAACAATAATGGTGTGAATTACAGAAACAAATAAGTGCACTGCAGATAAACCACTGGGTACTCTTTTATTGACATATTTGGAGTTCAGAGAGACACAACATGCTAGTTGTTCTACTACACTCTAAACATATTCTGCAAATACATATATGTGTGTGAATAGTAAAATATTACACTAAACCTAAGAGTTGATATAAAAAGGCAAACAGCTGTCAGTGCATGTTGTTCTAACAGTTGTTCCATACTGCCACCTGCTGTTTTTGTTCATTGATAAACTTACAATGGAGATGAGATGGTGATTTCATTAAACTGAAAAATGGTTGAGAAGGGGTTATATTCCCATCCATGGTAACGTGAATAAAAAATAAAGATCAACACATGGAGTGAAACCACGAGAGATTATTCTTTTAAGTACACAAGGCGCTGTCCTCTTCATTAGGGGGCTTCGGGTAGACTGTCATAAAAGCAGTGTTTTCTTGAAGATGAGTATTTAACCAGAAAAGGATGTTCGCTGATTTAAAACACAAATGTCAAAGGGAAAAATAGAAAACAGAAAAATAAGTTGGAGGAACCATTTTTCTGCACTTTACTGAGACATGTAAAGGTTAGAGCTAATAAGGCTTTGGGAATTATCTCGGTTCAAAAATGCTAGTCTGTTAGACTTTAATGTTTGGCATTTGTGTTGGTGCAACTATCAAAACAAAAACAAATCATGTGTCAGTAACAGGCGTTTTCATTATTAATACATCTATAAACTTCCTTCAAAAGTGATGTCACAAGTAAACATAACAAAGGGATATTTTTTGTAAGCTGTTTCTGTGTTAGTCATTCCTACCACACATAAACATATTAACAAAGAATTATATTTATCATCTCATAATTATGACTTTAAATCTCATTGTTTTGACATACTTTGTCAATACCTACAAGTGGCAGGATTGAACTTCCTTTCAGAATGTGTATTTTATCAATTTCCAGTAACGTTTTCTCAATAAGTATTTTTCATGTGCTTGAAACTTTTACTTGCAAATCAAATAGACATCCTAAAAATTAAACAAGGAAAAAACATCTGTCTCTGAAATCACCTGAAGTTGCCAAAAGAAACTAAAATGTAATGAAAATCACATTGATTTAGAATTGTGGTTCAA
>JBBDHI010000014.1:20215015-20225421 GCA_037177115.1 Craterocephalus stercusmuscarum
AGAAGAATACAACACACATGCCATCAAGAACAGGGTTCTGGATCGACAGAGTCAATGAGGCTAACTACAGAGATTATGGGATTAGAGCTAACGGCTATCAGAGCTAATGTTCACGGCATGGGGACAGACGGGAGGAAATGTCTCACAGCAGCAGCTCTTACCTGCTACGTCCTCAGTATCCGACACAAACTCACTTTCTCTACACTTACAAACATATTTCTGAGCACACCGAGCCTGGAGCTGCGAGAGGCAGTGAGAGAGATTACGTGTCAACTTAGAGGGTACGTGACTGGCTGGCCACTGGAAGCCCTGCTACACCTGACGGGCGCCATTTCCTCCTCCGCGGGTGCAACGTCATGTAGAGATCGAGTCAATCGTGTCCCTTACAAATGGTTCCGCTATTCACTATTTCATGCTTGTGGCTTTGGGTACTCAGATTGCTCAATGAATACATTTAAAAGTATTTGACGATTTAAAAAATTTAAGTGAAGAAAAGAAAATAATAAGACCCAAATACAAGCATGTTTCTTAGAAATTGTTGAAGAAAATTAAATAACGACGAATATGTCCATTATGTGATGAGGGTTTGTATATTACTAAACACAGTCCTCATTATCAACCAAAACAAGTTTATTTCTTAGTCACAGGAGCCTAGAAGCTTCTTAGCCCTCCACTGGAACCCACAAAGATGCAGTGTTTGCTGCAGGCGGTCTCTAGAAACATTGCTCTGACTTATCTTGTGCAAAGTAGAGATAAGTTCAGAATGAATATGTGTGCATATTTGACCTATGACCCATCATCCAAAACTATGAAAGCACAAATCCTCTCAGTGAAAGCGGAAGAGATTAAAGGTTTCAGGTTGTCACTTAAAGCTCAGGGAGTGAGAGCAATTATTATTAGACTACAATAAAAATGTCATAACTTGTAAAAGTTGAATTCTTTCTCATAAGAGTTTTAAACAGAAATGGGATTGATGTAATTAATGATGAGTTTGTTTAATTTGTATGTTTGTTTTCAAGCAATCCAATTAGTCTTGATAACATTTTTAATAAATTTGTACTTTATTCCTACTCTTACAAGTCATTATATTACTTGAACAAAATACTTAATGATTAACACTTTCCTACTTCATGCTTTTACTGGAATCCTGACTATCTTTCACATTATCAGACTCAAGACTTCATGGATACCATATCAGTGTCTCTTTTTCATTTTAATGAGCATATTCAAAAGTCAGAAATCACACAGAACTGATAGCGTACTGCAATTATAAAAATGCAAAAACTGCATGCTTACTTTTTATTCATTTCTTTTTAAATGGATGGTGGTGAAGTAATCAGTTAATGAGCATGGATGGTTGTTTGTCTCCCCGTGTTGGCCCTATAGACTGGCAACCTATCCAGGGTGTACCCTCCCTCTTGCCTGTAAATTGCTGGGATAGGGTCCAGGCCCCCGTGAGCCTAAATTCGACAAAGCTTTATAGAATATTAATGAATCAATGTTTATTTTTAATTCATGTACAGTGTGTAGTTTTTTTTTTTAGGATGACAGGTGAACATAGGCTGCTTGTATAACAGAATACTATTATATTATTTCTGTATATATGTATTACAGAATTCAATTAAATCTGAAGCATTTACATCAAATATTACATAAATTGTAGTTTTAGCTGAAAGCTCATCACAACATCTGAAAATCATGACATTATTACATTACAATGTATATATTCTTCACTTTCTGGTTTGAACACATTTTTCAAAGAGGGTCAAAGACAGTGATATCCAGAAGGCGATCATTTCTTCAATAAATAAATCACAGCCATTCCCATGCATCAGTCTGTCAATGCAACCCTGTTTCAAAAACACAAAATTAGGAATAAAGGCGAGATGAACTCTTGTTTTACATTCATATATATTTTATATATAAGGTGACCAAATGTGTTGACAAAACAGCAGAGGTTGTGCAACAAATTGCTCTTCTTCAAGCATGAATTAAGCAAAAAGATTGAGATATTCTGTAGCTACTTTTGCTACAGTTCAGGGTGTCCAAAGTCGGCCGCTGTTCTGCAGGTTTTCAACATTTCCCTGCTTCAACACACCTGACTCAAATTAAATGGATCCAACAGCTAACCAAGGTCTGCACAATGATTCATTAATGTGAGTCAGGTTGGAGCAGGGACACATGGAAAACCTGCAGGATTCTGCCACTCGAGGACCGGAGCTGAATACCCCTCGGTTAGTCCAGCTGTGGATGTTTTATAGTCTAATTTTACTCAAATAGCCTACATCCAGTGACTATTTACATCCACCATGCATCTTCACATACACTAAGAATTTTGATTTTACCTGCAAAATGTATTATCAACTTAAAAATTTCTTGTGATGCTTCTTCATTGATCAACTCATAAATAAGACAGTAGGTTTTCTTTCAACATTTTAATTATTTTCAGCTTTGGTTGTTTAGATAGAGCAGGTGTCGAGTTTTGTTTTTTTTTTTTGGGAGGGGGGTGTTTTTTTAGTGTTTTCATACCCATAATAGATTTCATTATGAAAATGATCAGAAATTGTAGCCTGTTGTGACAGTTGAGTTTTACCCCCATCACTTTTAACAGTAATACACTTTTTTTCTTTCATTTTGGGCTATTTTAATGTAGCCTATGAGTGGGATAATGTAATAACATTCCGTTTAATGGTTTTAATTTTTTTTCTTCATTGTTACTTACACACACCTGCAAATACATAGCATGCCTTACCTCTTGAACTTCTTTTTTTATTTGTTAAAGTCAAGCTGTGGTTCCCTGATATTTACCTTAACGCCCTCATGTTAAGATAGTTTCTAAGATCATTAAAGAAACCCCCATCTATCTGCACAAGGTATGAAGGGCCTGGCTGCTGATTGTGAGAGCAACTTTAAAATTTGACATGTTTTCTCTTGAATAGATCCATATTGTTCTTTTAGACATTTTTTCCCAACTTCATAGATCAGGGGCACCAATTACACATATACCAGCACTAAACTAAATCAGCTCAGCCATATTGTAAAGTATCGTGATGTAAAAAAGTTATAGCTGTAGTTTTATTCGCAGTCTTTTTCCCCCTCTGTCTTTCTTTTTTCTTTTTTTTCTAAGCTGTATTACGTAAACCTTAAAATCGTGTCCTGAATAGGCCATCTGATTCTGCTTTAACTGAGCTCTGGTTGCAACAAGTGGTGCGACGGACAGCCCGCGCGCGTTTGGTTTTCATTAGATCGTCTCGACACTGACCCCCTGCCCCAGCTACAGAAATGCGAAGCCTGCCAGCTGGCACGCGCGCCGCGCGGAAGAGAGCCGAGCAGAGCTGATGTGCAGTCTGCATTGCTTTCACTATCCGGTCCTCGGGCTTGGCTGCACAGAATAACAGAGGTGACAGAAGCTTCCCAAAACAACACGCGAATGACGCGTGCCATGGCCAAGAAGTAGGCAAGAGTAGGCTGTAATCCAGGCCATTGATGTTAAAGTGGGACTGTCCTCGAAGAGATATTATATATTTCTTCTCCTGGAGGCGTGATATCGCAAACCATGGAGTGCTGTCGGATTCCCAGAAGTTTCCGGAGTAGTGAGTGGAGCTTCGCTCCTCTGCTGGCCGCTGCGCTGCTCAGCCTGCTGTTCGTAGGGACGCAACTAACCACAGCCTTTCCCTCCTGGAGGCTAGAGGTATGCTGTCACCACGTCATGACACGTTAAAGGATGGTGCTGTTTAGCATTTTAAGTAACTTATCACCATGCTCCACATAATTCTTTCCTTCATTCATAATTCTTAACTGCACGATTTGCCTCATCATGCTTTATCATGCTGCACATTGGCAAGACAAAAGTGACTGAAATGGCTAAATGATCTCTGATTATCTCCAGAAGTAAAAAGTTTTTGCGCATGGACTGTTTTGATGTTCTTGACTCGCAGAAATCGTGAACTTGTGCAAACTTGTATAATAATTACAGAGCGATTGTTGATAGGCAACATTTGACTATTGACAAAATTGGACTCTTTATTTAAGTTCTGGCTGTATATCTGTATGTCTGTAATAAAATAATAGATAAAAAGCAGGATTTTTCAAAGGTATTCTCTGTCCGGTAAGTTTCAATATTTGGCTCCTTTAAAACTGACATTAGTGAGACATCAGCAGATGAAATCACTCGCTTTCAGAATCAGCTCAGAGTGATGAATTAGCTTCGGCAGCAGAGTGGATCCCTGAGCAGTAATATGTTCAGTGGATTGGATAAATGTGTTCCTTCACACACTTCTGTGATTGCCAACCACCCACTGTGATACAAAGCCTGAGGAATGGCTTTATGTCATTTCCTTTGCCACACACTCTCATTACCTGTCAGTCAAGCAGACTGTCGGTGTGGACTGCATGACTGACTCAGAGGAGCCACAGGCTGCTTCAATAAAATACCAGCTTGAGTGGAGAATATGCAAAAATCATCAAGTTTATCATCAAGTTAATTAACAGCTTCTACTTTTAAAATATCCAACTTTGTTCTCAGGTTACATTTGCAAAGCAAGAGAAAATGCAAGTGCAGTGTACAGTTTGCGCTTTCAATTCTAAACAAAATATAGCTTTTGTTAGAGACGTGTGTTTCTGAGACGAGGAATGAAAATCATAATCCCTTGTTTAGCAATTTGAGGTTAAACTCTTCCAGACTCCCCTCAGGATCCTCAGAGATTTGCTCTCAGATGTTTTGCTCTGCAAGTCAGCGCTCACTCCTGGCTCCGAGGTTTATTCTAGAGGGCTTGCTTCGGTCCTCACGGTTTGCAGTTCATCTCGATTTGAGCCAAAGTGTGAGAGTCGATGTGCAGTGAATATAATATGACATGACACGGGAAAAGCTGTGCTGGCCTTAATACATCAAACCACTCATAAGTCACTGAACACATGACTCTAGCGTGTCAGCTGAGGTCAGCACAGCAACTGCTGTGTGAAACTATGGCCTGTGCAGGTTATTCAGGGGAGAAATATCATTCTTTATTTCAGGGTCAACATGTTGAAGTTCAGCAACGTTCAAACAGTCCACCAGTCTGGCTGGGAAGGAAATGAAGGAAGTACTGCATCTATTAATCTTGACTGGGTGAAGCAGAAACAGGAACCGGAGGATAGGGTGTAGAATACAAAACCAAGGGAGTAAACCTTGATATTTGCATTCCAGCTGCAGCCGTCTACCCTAGTAAGAAAACTCCCCTGCATAGGTCGCATTAGGCTTAATTTGGCATAACTGTGAACCCATTTAAACTTCAGTCATGTTAAAAAGAGCAAAGTTTTCGGTTTCCATTCAAAGAGAGAGATCAGTCAGGGTGTGTTGTATGAATAGTTAGTCCCTTCATAGAGGGATTTCTGGTTATTCACCCAAACGTTAACTGTAGTCATGTGAGGAGAACGGTTCAAAGCCTGGCCAGGAGCTCGTAAACTTGGCACGCGGCCTCCTCTTGGCTGCACCTGAGATCCTGATAGCACATGTCTGGTGCTGTTTGACGCTGTTGTTGGACGGACCGAGGCCTTCACACTTAGTGCACCCAGTATCTGGTTGGTAGCTTCTGTTAAACATCTCTCATCCTGCACGTGATATCCTCATCGGTCCTGAGGTGCACAGGTTACAAAGTTTAAATGGTACCTCCAAAAGGAATCTGGGTTATGTTGTTCCCAGCTACTGCAAGATTACATAACCTAAATGTCACCTAAAGGTCAACCAATATAGGATTTTTATTTATTTATTTTTTGCCAATATCTATAAAGACTATAAGGCAGGAGGGGGGTCAGGTTTGGTGCCTATTGGTCCAGGAATGTATTTGGTACAACTACTTCCTGTTTCCTGTTGAATTGCTGAAATTCATATATTTGATAAAAATGCAGTTAGCATGATGAAAGGCTGCAGCATTTCCTGCCTGACAAGCTTTTCAATGTGTAGGCTTCATCTTGTAGAAGCAGCATCTCAAAGTGTAGGAAAAGTCTCTACTTGTTCTAAGTTGTCACGATAATTTAGCAATGCAATAATATTGATCTGTAAATGCTGAGAGTTCATTAAAAACATGGTTCGGATTGATGTTCAAAGTGTGGGGTGTCATTGCTTACTGTTTAGTAGAGAAGGTGATGGTATGCAGCTTCATCCGAAGTTGCCGTAAAACCAATAAAAACTTCCATGAAGCATTAATCCGTCCAGGCCAGCTCTCCAACTGGTGATTTTACTGCAGGAGTCTGTAGCAGCGGGTGCAGGACCAGATTCAGTCTCCCACTACAAAGCCATCGGCTGTGGTGAAAAGGTCGTCAGCCCCGTTCAAGCTTTCTACACTTACGTTTCATCTTGATATTAATTCTGCCCATTTTCTTTTCTTTTTGTTCACCAAACAACTATTTTTCACAATGTCCAGGCAAGACTGAAATATTCCATTTACACAAGTATGCAGACCCCTTGATTGGTACTTGATTAAAGCGCCTTGGCAGCCTCAATCATTGTTGGGAATGAAGCTCTAAGCTTGGCACACCGTTCCTTTGGAAGTTTCTCTCATTCATAGTCTCAGAAACTTTATAGCTAAACCAGGATGAGAGAGTTAGAGTGCATTTTCAGGTTTCTAAAACCTCAATAGAGACCTTCCACTTCTGGAACAGACTGTGGCTGGATCATTTTAACTGAGTTTTCCTGAAGCTGCTACTGTTTTCTTGGCAGTGTGCTTTGGGTCATTAAGGTCATCCATCCCAGATTACTCAATTTCAATAGGCAGCCGGATCTAGGAAGTCTGCTGATGCCGGAGTGCTTTATAGGCACTTAAAATCAGCAATGCAGACAATTGAGTTTATTTTTTGAATAATTTCTTGTGACCTCAGGGGTATAGCTTGTCTTCAGTCAATGCGTAGAAAGAAAGATGCAGTAGAACTCAGTTTTTTCAATAGTTCACAGCAAAGTTATCTGAAGGGACTTTTATCAGTTCAAGCCAGATCATTGTGATCCATCGGATACAAAGCAACATTAGTCCAATTTATAATCACTGTGTTCATATAAGCCTATTCATAAAAACAGCCTGGCCTAAGGAAAAGCAACAGATTATATAGAATCTTCTGTTCCATTCAGCCTCCAATCTTCACCATACATGGGGCAACAGTGGAAACAGGCGCTACAATAGCCAGGAAACCTGCTGAGAGAGTCGAAGAGGAATACAAGTTCATACACCAGTAATGCAATAGGTTATAAACCGAAAAGAGACAAAAATAGAAAGAAGTGCTCAAGCATCATGGACGTCTCTCAGCAGATGAAGCTTATGACAGTATGACTAAAGGGAGAGCTAAGCCACCGCTAACTGTAAGATTTAACAATAAGGAATGTTTTAAGCCTGATATTAAAGGTAGGTGAAGACTCTACCTCCAATTATACTTAGAGACTCAAGGATCCACAAGTATACCTGCAGTCTGAGAGCAAAGTGCTCTGCTGGGAATATATGGAACCATTAGATTGGTCATGAAAGGGCTTTTTGTGGATTTTGTGGACAGGGAGCCAATGAAGATGAGAAATATCATCTCTTCTGCTGGTTCTCACCAGAACCTTCGCAGCGTTTATTTAGATTCATGTTTTTCTATAACTTACCTGGAAGACATATTCGTCATCTCTGATCCTGCTGTGATGCTGTAGGAGTCATTTTTTATGCAATTTATTCTTTTAATATCAAAATTCCCGCATACACAAATATATCTGTGCTGGGCGGCGTTTAGCTCAACGGCTCCAGCTTCTTTGAACGTTTGCATCCCGGCCTGTGGTCCTTCGCTGCTCGTCACCCTCCTCTCCCTTTGACCCCATTCATGTCTAACTACTGTAAAATAAACGCTGCTAGAGCCCAAAAATCCTTTAAAAAATATTGCAATTTCTGTTCATATGCAGTACATAATTGATAAGATGATATATTGTTCAGTTGTCAGACAAGACAAGAC
The DNA here is from genome assembly GCA_037177115.1 of Craterocephalus stercusmuscarum. Taxonomy (NCBI): domain Eukaryota; kingdom Metazoa; phylum Chordata; class Actinopteri; order Atheriniformes; family Atherinidae; genus Craterocephalus; species Craterocephalus stercusmuscarum. Next base: position 20,222,966 of record JBBDHI010000014.1, read on the forward strand.
ACATTCCTGTTGTAAAGCACAGAACAGGCTTCTCGGTTTGGAATCATGGCTCTTCTTCAAGTGTTGAAAAGGGAATTTATTACTTAAACCCATCTCCATAAAAAGTTATAGATTTATCAACTGGTGCTATCATGGAATATTGCAGTGAAGGAGAACCACATTTTGACTTCAGTCAGAGAATATTTATGAATCGCTAAAAGGCAAAGCACCCATAGACAGCCCTTTAAAGCAATAAAAGACTTCAGAATCCAGATGTGATTATTTGGAGCTGGTGTTCCACATCCCCAAAGACATATCAGCCACAGCGGATCTGTGAAAAGGCTCACACTTAATATTGGTAAAACATCTTTACTGCTGACCAGTGCCCCTTCACTTCAGATGGAATACTTCTGCATGAAAATGAAAAAATCTAACCATCTCATCCAAAACACAAAAATAAAGGCTTTAACTTCCAAGACAACACCATCTAGCGATGTCAGCTGTAAAGGTTAGACTTTATAATCTTCATTTTGTTTTACAAAACCAAATAATATCCGAATGTGAATAGCTCCAGCTAGTCTTCTGCTCTGTAGGTCGTACCTTTACACTGTGAGGTGAATCATTAAAGGTTTTTGCTTTGTCCAAGGAAGAAGCTCACACCACTATGTTGCTCATCGGGATCCGCAAAGAGGCCCGGTCACAAGTGCTGCACCTGTCCAGGAACAAACGCTACACCCTCACCCCGGAGCAACTGAAATGGGACAAATTCAAGCTAACATACAAGTATTTATCCGCACTCTCTCCTCACAACAAACAAAAGATGAACAAAAACGCTGTTTTTATAGATGAGCATGAAGATTGATGTTGCATCCTAGAGGGAATTTTATCTTGCTGATTCATTCTCTTCTCATCCAGTTTAACATTCAAGTTTGTCCACCAAAACCTGCCCCGAGTAATCATCTAATGACTGCCATACACAACTCTGGGCTTTCATTTTAAGGAGAAGAGGAAAATGAAAGAGCACACAGGGGACTCGCACTGTGGTGGCTTCGCTTCAAAACACTTTGGATTGCGCGGCGCTAACTGTTCGGAAAAGTTCCAGCGACTTTACTCGCTCTGGAGCTGTAAACTGATCCCATAAAGTCCTCATTGGGAAGATTAGGCTCAACCTCAAAGGCTCACTCACTAAGTTTTGGTGATTTGACAACATACAGTGAATAATTAGCTGATATAGTTCTTAAAACAGAGGAATGTATGGAGCAGACAGATCAAACCAAAAGTCTCAGCGTAAATCTAATCCTGGCTGAGATACATGAGAATAGGATATCTCAATAATGGAGCGCTTGTGGGATTTCTTGTGTGTCTGAACAGTAGCCATTGTGTTTTGGCATATTCCCCTTCTGTGGAGGAATTTGCGCAGAGACCAGCATTGGCTACACGACTCCTCTGTTTCTCAACAGGTTGCTCTCCTTCCCTACAAACTTAATAAATGCCAGCGACACGCGTCGAGGCATCGCCAAGGCTTTCGCCATGTGGAGCGACGTGTCGCCGTTCACCTTCAGAGAGGTGCCAGCCGACCAAGAGGCAGACATTAAGATCGGTGGGTACTCTGCTCGCCGCTGCATGAGCCCCCCAAACAGATGTTCCTTGGCTCCGCACTGTGTCTTTACCGTTTCTCTCCCCATGCTGTCATCGCAGAAGCGTCTCTGCTTCCAAACTCATTAAATAACACTGCCGTGACTATATTACCAAGCTTATATCCAGGATGATTCATCATTCTAAATCATAAAAAGGGATGCTTGACAACTTCTATACGTGTCAGCTCACGGTAAATCAGACTAAATTGTGGTTTATCTGTCCCCCTGCATGCATTCTGTGACAGTGAGAGGCAGGGTTGTCATCCTGCGGGGTTATGGCTGCGCAAAGGCCTCTCTGTGTACAGCTGAGCAGAAATAATCGAGCGAGGGCTTTCCTCCTCTTCTCAGAGCTATTTGTCTCTCTGTGTTTTGGCAGGCTTCTACCCAGTCAACCACACGGACTGTTTGCAGTCCTACTTGCACCATTGTTTCGACGGGATCACAGGAGAATTGGCTCATGCGTTCTTCCCGCCAACAGGCGAGATCCACTTTGACGACCACGAATACTGGATTCTTGGAAACATGCGCTTCAGCTGGAAGAAAGGCATGCATCTTCATTATGTTTGATGAAACTCACGCTATGCTCATAAATGCACCAGACTCCTAAGACCATATGTGCGAGGGGAAATACACAGCTTTATCTTCTTGCAGGAGTTTGGCTAACGGATCTCGTCCACGTGGCAACTCATGAAATCGGTCATGTCCTTGGACTCATGCACTCCATGGATCCAAATGCTATAATGCACCTCAATGCAACACTGACAGGGCGCAAGCTAATCACACAGGATGAGGTGTGGGGTTTACACCGACTATACGGTATGTCCTCATGTTCATCGTATA
>JBBDHI010000014.1:20250009-20261215 GCA_037177115.1 Craterocephalus stercusmuscarum
TATATATATATATAAATTTAATAGTAAATGATTAATTTTGCAGAATTTTACCTTTTGCTGGTAACGTATCAAATGTTAGCAAACTGAACACACTGTTATGACTTGGCAGCTGTCCTCACATGTATAAATAGCTTGTAACCGAATCCTGCTCTCCATCCACTCTTGACTTTGTACCTGCTGTACCTCTTCCTGCCTCATGTCAGTGATGTTTGTTTACATAAATACTTGAACCACTTTTCCCACAGGAAATGGAAAAAAGGCTAGAGGAGAAGCTTCGGATCAGTCAGAAAGAAAAGTAAGACCCTAATGGTTTAAGAAAAATTACCCATATATATCTGTGATGGTTTATATTTTCTTCTATTCATTTATAGCTATTCTTAGCTTGTTATGACTTTTAACTATATGCAAACAACAACAATATTGTTTGGAAGTGGGATGGATACTTACAATTAAGTTTAATGTTGATGTTGTACAACTTTTTCCTTCTCTACAAAGGGAAACAAGTAATCCTTCCCGATCTCCATTAAAGACAACCATGGTAATACAAGACAACTCCATACCAGCAGGACCGCCTCCTCAGATACGCATTTTGAAACGGCCTGCAAGTAATGGATCATTGGGATCACCCATGAACCAGAACAGGCCCACACCACAGGTCAAGTCACTGGCCCAGCGAGAAGCAGAGTATGCAGAGGCCAGGAAAAGAATACTGGGCAGTGCCTGCCCAGAGGAGACTCCTCAGGACAAACCCATCACTGACAGGTAATAATCATCTATAGCATGGGAATTTCTGGAAACCCTTATAAAGTCTTTCTGAACTGGAATATAGAGACAGACTGGTAGAACTGAGGATATATCAATCCCTTAAAGGTGTTTTTGATGTACCATCTTTTGCAGAGTCCTTAATCTTACGTCTTTATCTTTCATATTGCAAGTAAATTGTGATTTTTCATCCTTTTTTGCTACAGCAAAGAAGGTTGTTAGCTGTTAAGTGTGTACTTGTATCCCTAAAGAACAGGAACATTTTGTTGTGTTTTTTAAAATTACAACCCACATTCTAATGGGTTTGCAATAAATTTTTCTGCTTTTCTGATCTAATGTAACTTTCATGGCAAAGGTTAGCTGGAGGAGACTGAAATGTAGTCACGTTTGACTTTAAGTTACTGGATGAAAAGAAATTCTTCACTTCAAACTATTTTTTATGCACACAGCTGAAGTTACATGATAGGTTGGACTCTAAAGTTCTGTTCAAACTTATACTTGTGATGGGAAAGTTTCTAAAGCTGAGCTTACACTAAACTCAAGACATTTCTGATGTGAAACCACAGGGATTTGGTAATTAGGACAGCTCACGAAAAAATATGTCCATGAAAACCAGATCTGCTGCTGAACTTTGCCAACTGGGAACGACTACTGAGCAGCTTCCGTCTTGTAGCTGGTGAAGGGGGGAAAGCTGTTGCCTTTAATTTACTCTTGCTTTCTTTTTGTCTGCCAGACCAGGACGCAATAACTCTACATTGCCTTCAGAGGACACCAGGTCAAACAATCACACGGTCCGGCAACCTGCCGGCCCAGACGGCACTCATGGGTTCCGACAGCACAGATAAGTGGGCCTCAAGGGTGACTGAGTCATTATGGGGAGAGAGCTGGAGGGCCACCTGAGATCAAAGTACTGTATTCCTACAACTTCCTTCCTCCGGTTTCCATGTAACCGATGGGCTGCGAGTTGGACTTCAGCGCTGCCCTATCTTCCCTCATCTTCCCTTTCACAGTCACATGGAGTTGTCAGGAAGCAAGGAACTCCAAGAGGAAGTTAAATGGAACTGTGCTCTCCCCTCTCCAGTTTGTTTGGCACTGTGATTATGGACATTTTCTGAACTCACTGTGATGATCCCCCTTTAAGAGACTCCTCTCACCTCCATCTCGCTTCGTTGTCTGACCGTAACGGCTCCATTTCAGGATGCCAGATGGGCAGAAGCAAAGACTTTTGAATAAAGAATGGATAAGAGATGAGATGATCGAGGGGCCATATCAAAACTAGATACGTTGGTTCTTGTGCAGCATTCTCTTCCCAGCAATAATACCAGACATCACCTTTTGTCGTTTTCGTCTTTCAGACGATTGCTCACAAAATGCTAATTTTTCTCACTTGTCTTTATCAAAACTAGGGATGCACTGATATCTAATGAATTGAGATTACAGTTCTTATTCAACAAGAATTTATTAAACCAGCATTATTTATTGATCTTAAAAAGAAATTCAATTTAATGTCTGAAATTGTAATGAAATACAAAACAATTTTTCGACTAATGTGAAGTGGTAAAGGCTTCATTTAGGTTGTCTCACTAAGTTCAAACATGCACTCTGGACTGCAGTCAGCGCTGTTGCTGTAAACAGCTTTTCTGTTCCATGTATCAGTGCATCCCTTGGAAACAAATTGCCATTTGTTTTTAAAAGCAGAGGGTAGGGGTTGTGTATCAAGTAAAAGTTCTGTTTACGGTTTGTTTTCATTTTTATTTTTAGCTTTTCAGCTGTCTTCCTTGGACTGTCACTTCATTTCTATTTAAAACTAAAAGAAAAGTTTTAAAAGAGAAAGTGGATTTAAATGGAAAAAAAAGTCTGCCTTTTTATTTTTAAAAAAGGCGTCAGCAGTATTTAAAATGAAATGAACCAAAAGCCCTTTTTAAAATTTAACTTCAATGTTATTTGAAAGCGGTGTTGAAAACAATTTAAATGAATCAGATGGTAGTTTTGAATTTTCTGCTGTGCTTAACAAGCCTCTGTCACGTCTCCACTTTGCTAGCAGTGTTTCTTCATGTCCTCCTCTGAAGTACAACACGTAGGAACTCAGGTCTATATGAATGAGACTGAATGAATGAAATGAACTAAGATTGTATTTTTCCAGCTGGTTTGATTACTGAGACAACTTTTGTCTGTATTTAAGCTCGGATTGGCACTTACACGGTGCTCTATAGAGTGAAATATAACTGGTGATGTCTATGTCTCGAGGTAAATGAATGCTAAATGTTTTTGTCAATGTTTGCATCTTGATCCCATAACGGTAATGTCACCTCTTGGTTGGATTATCCAGTAAAAGGAGGTTCACTGCTAAAGTGGAGCAGAACAGCAGGATGTTGAGGACAAGAAGAGTTGACAGCATGGCTTTCCTGGATCATTGTGCCCAACAGATGTCATATGTTTTACCTTTAATTGTTCAGAGATCTTAAAGCCATATTTAGTGGTGCAACATAGTCCAAACAAAAGGCTCTTATGGTTAATGGTTGAATTCAGCTTGTGCCTCCTGTATCATCTTAACTTCCTGGTTGATTTTATTGCTTTAGTTCAAAGAACTGAAAATATTTGAAGGGGATTTTTTCAATATTTTCAAGATTTTAGTTAAGGAAATCTAGTGGCAGAGCAGGAACAGATGGGCTTTGCAGAGCTCAAAATGCCTGTAAATGATTTAATAAAATGATTTACTAAAAATTAGACTTCATGATGGTGCATGTTCATTACTTTGTGATGAAAACATAAAAAAAAAAATCAGACCAATTTAAATAAAAATAGTTTTTTAATTACTATAGGTAAACACGACTTTGTATCACTGGGGATGATCAGAAATCCAGTGATTTGGACCAGAGAACATGTCGTCCGATAATAGCCAGACGGATGCTAGCTGAAGGAGATCACTGTGTCTGTGGGGGTCAGGGTTCGATTAAGTGGTGGCCATAATGTGGAGTCGGACAGGAGGACCTTCAGACGTTTGTATTGTTTCTTGGATGGACGCTTCCCAAGAAGCCACCTAAGGCAGTTCAAGATTCCCAGATCTATCAGTATCTGTTGGAAGAAAAAGGTTTTGGTAAACACTTAAAAGGTTTTTTAAACACATTTGGATTTGATGATAGGTAGTTGTAAATAATTATTAGCACTGATGAGCAAGCATAATACACTCAAGTGTGCTTGAGGCAATTTATTTGCAAACTTGATACTTTACAGGACAAGATTTAACACCTTTCTGCAAGTACAATATAGATAATTGCCAGAAGTTTGTAGGAAAATGTCCTGAAAGGCATCCAAAATTGAAAAAGACCAAACGCATACAAGGTCAGTGCAAGTTCAGCCTAAACTGCAGTATAAAAAAGTGAGCAACATCTCAGGACAGTGAGTGCAATTTAAACTGATCTTTTCTGTAAATATTAAATGTGTCATCTACTGAAAATATAGCTTGTGTCCTCTATAAATAGGAGTTGAAAATGAAAGTATGAAATTTAATGTTAAAAAATACACAAACTGTGGTTTAGTGTCCATGGAAACAATAGTGAACAGGGAGGATTTCCTTAAATATAAAAGATGTGTTATAACTATAAATGTTAAGTACTTTTGTGATATTTCTCAAATCAGAAGGCAAAGAACAATACTATTCCCAAAAAATGTTACAAGTAATAAATGTATTCACAGGTCCAGGTTCGGTTAAAGTTTTAGTGGCTACACTTCCTGGCTTTGACTAGAATTGGCTCCAGCTATCAAATGTCCATTTGATCAGTAATTGATCAAAGTTATTAAGTTATATTTTCCCACACTGTATACATTTAAATATTGGGTTAAATGTCTCCCCAAGAATATATCAAACGTAGATGACTACCTCCTGAGGGGCCGGCATTCTGACTTAAAGATTTCCATTTTGCATTGGAGTTTTCTATACTGCAATACATATACATCTAGGCTTGCTCACCAATGTTATGAAAGTTTATCGAATAATATGTCTTGATTAGAAACAATGCAGGAACCATATTTTCACTCACCTCCACAACAAAACAAATAAGAAAGTTGAGAGCAGCTACTGCAACAAGCAGCATTTTAAAGTTCATGTCAGTGATGTTGTACACTTCAAGTATTCGCCTAAAGAAAGGGCCCGGATACAACACCAACCAGGCCATCACACCAAAGTGGATGAACAGCAGGCAGAGGAAGAGCACTAAAAAGATGACATAAAAGTCACATCAGAGGCTTCAATTTCAAATAAATCTCACTTATAATGTGAATACAACATAAAAAGACTGGGATAGCCTCTGGACTTGAAATCATCATTCTTAGAAATTTCTAATAACTCACCGTTGTGGTAGAGAGGTTTCTTGTGAGGGTAGCTTTTGGTGACCACCACTGCCATGATGATGTACTGGAAACCAGACACGTCAAACACACTGGTGTTCTCCATGTTGGGCAGATTGGCAGTTCCAAATACAGTTGAATTCAGTGGTATGTACCTAAAAACCACACATCCCATCAGTTCATCAAGTACATATGACAGATGTTCGTCTTTAAAAACAACAACAACCTTAACTGTTATATTTGCTTGCTTGATATAAAAAGCAAAAAGTAAATATATATATGTTTTAGCACGTAAACTTTTAACAGACCATTCCTGTGTGGTAGTGATGAAGAAGGCAGCCAGCTGGCCCGCGACGATCATGCATGTGTGAATAAAGAGGCTGCCAAATACTGGCAGTGCCAGCAGACTGGCTGGAGGTCTGCGTGGGTGCAGCTCCTCACTAGGGCCTCCTCTCCCCATCACAATGGCCAGCAAAGTTACCAGAATAAGATCACAAAACAGGAACTGTAGGTCAGCCATGGTAGTCTTCACCTGGACATCAAGAACATTTATTTTGTTTTATTCTTTCTCTGAACAGTAACTATGAAGTTCTGGCAAAATATTTATAGAAAAGAGAACTGAACTGCCAACCCTTGTACTAAATTTCCCATTAAAGTACAGCAGATATTGCAAACTGATTAAATAGACAAATGTTTGGCAGTAATATGAATTTGAGACATTGGGGACAGAAGAGAAAGTAATAGCTACTTTAAAAGTGAGGGGTGTGAACAGCTCCCTGGCTGCTACTCACTGTGTTAAGGATGAGGACGGAGCAGAACTGAATCAAACTGTACAAGGCCATGTATCGAAAGAGACTGAAGGAGGTGACCAGAGAACAACGGCCCTCTCTGCACAAACAACAGAAAAGGTTGGTTTTTGCTTTTTTTCCTCTCCCCTTCCCAGGTAGATGATTTGCAACAAACTTTACAGATCTGTTTAGTTTTCCAGACATCCGCCTCCGGTTAGCTGACCTGATAAGCAGCGGCACGCAGCTGATGTTTTCAGTCTTGGAAGTGAACGGTGAAGCAACAGAAGCTTCAGCTTCAGACAGAGACACCCCAACATCAGCGGCTCTTAGGGCCCCGCAGTCATTTGCCCCATCTCCACACATGCCCACTCGGTAGCTACAGAATGGACAAGATTCAATCAGTCACATGCTTCTTACTGACAGTCAAGCAGCAAACAGTGCTGTCTGGCAGTCTTTAATTCTAATAATCTAAAATGATTAATAGAGAAACAGTGATTCTATATTTATAATTTAATAAAAACCTCACAGAACATCTTACGCGGACATTTTCCATACAGTGGTAAAGATTGTCGTCTTAAATCATATAGTGTGGGTATCAACTTGCAAATTCAACCCATATCCACAAGAACCAGCCAAAGTGTTAAAGACAGGACAAATGTGCAATAGATGCCTATTTTCTGTTTTTTTCTGGGTGAAGTTATTCATCTTTCCTCATCAAAAACAAAAATCTCACTTCAACTTCTGCAGCTCCTTCACCAGCTGAGTTTTCTGGTCTGGTGCCATGCGAGCAAATACGGTGGCTTGCATCAAAACCTGCAATAATACCGAGTCAAGTCACTATTTATGCAGATCAAGGTCAAGATATTATTCAGGTATTATATATGTTACACTACCTTTGGAAGATACTCAGGAAAGTGGTCACAGAGGGCAGCAAATGACTTGCCATTAATAGCCAAGTGATAGCCAAAACCACCCTGATAGAGACCCTGACAGGGGAGGAAAAACAACACTAAGCTTCATCCAGGTCCCTGAAAAAGTCCACTGATGCCACTTAATTAAACAAAAAAAATTAGTATAATCTTGCATGCAGTAATGTGTGAATGAGTTCTTCTAATCTGACATTGACTAAAGTCAAAACCGCTTTTTGTTAATAAATGGATTTTAATCCTCAAAGCTCCCAGATTTAAACGCTCTTCTGTCCTTGTGCTGGCAGTGCGCCCTATGCATAATACTGGAGGGACGTTTCTAAGACAGACCGACCCCATTGATGGCATCCGTGGAACTTTGGGTGGCTATGGCCCCTCCATCTTCCAGGCTGAATCTCAGGGTGGGCATAGACTGGGCCGTGTGGGGGGTTGCAGTAACGAAAATGACCTTCTCATCAGATTCCACCATCCCACAGCTTTTTGCAACATTTACTGCTGTCAAAATGTTGTCCCCTACGTGAAGGACAAAATAAGACATGTGGTTGTTGTTGGTAACAGTATATAAAGAAGTGGACCTACAGACCAGAGAGGCTGCAAAATTATTCTCACCAGTGACCATAACGTTGCGAATGTGTGCCAGTCGCAGGACGTTAATTACTTTCGCGCTCTCAGGTTTCACCAGGTTCTTCATCATCAACAAGCCCAAGAACTGCATGTCTTCCTCTATGTCCCCGCTGTGAACCGACACACAGATGCATCAACATGCAGCCACTTGTTGGAACAGAATACAAGCCAGAGAGGCAGTCCATATTCTCACCGTTCAATGGTTTTCAAGTCAGACTTCACGTCTACAGGTTTACAGGCAAGAGCAAGAACTCTGAGACCTTCGCTGGAGAAGCTATGCAGCTGGCTGGAGAACTCAGCTGGCACTGTAAACACAAAGCAACCCATTCTGGATAAATGTAGCTCTAATAACAGGCATAACAGAAGGAGGTAACTTATCTGTATGTGTAACAAATGATTTCATTCTAATGAAGTAAAACATTAAAGTAAAAAGAAGTGGTTCCTTTTAATTTTCTACTAAAAACACGTCCAGTGGAAGATTTCTAACTGAACCTGTTTCAGCTCGACAGAGGCTAGCCACCATCTCTGGAGAACCTTTGATGAAAGCCACAGCTGAGTGTCCACCATGGGCTACCGTCACCACGCTCATCCTCTGCAGGGCCGAGGAGAAAGGAAACCTCTTCACAATGGCCACGGCCTCACCGCTGGGCTAACAGCAACAATGACACAAATAAATACTTCACTCCAGACACTTTTACTTGTTTTATGAAAAATATTTTTGGGCTCTAGTAGCCTTTTACTTGTTATAAGCCTGCCAGGAAATGAGGTTAGAGAGATGCAGCAAAGGGCTCCAGAGAGACTCTAACCTGGGCCGGCTGCACCGAGGAAGCAGCTAATACAGGGACAGATAAGTCTTTTATGATGTTCCCTGCCCTCCTTTGAGTTCAGGAGGAATTCAGGTCCTGAACAGAGATCGTTGGGGCTCCAGTGATGTTGTCTGCAGTTTTCAGTGTGCTGCAGTTTGGTCTTACCCTGCTTGGTAGCAGCTACAAACCACATATGGTGGTGGAGGAGCCCAGCAGCAGCTCGCGGGGCAGGCTGAGTTTCCTCAAGAGGCACAGGAAGTAAGTTTGCTGATAAGCATTCTTGACGAAGCAGCTGATGTTTTGCTCACACTACAGATCCTGGGTGATGATCGAGCCGGGAATTTGAAGCCTGCCACAATGCTCAAGCCCAAGTTTATCTATAAAGCATGTTTACTGAAACCAGAGTTCCCCAAGGTGCTCCACAGTGAAACAACTCACAGCAAAACAATAAAAAATCCTTTTTTTTAACATAAGCAGTTTTAATTTAAATAAAAACTGTTCAGAGCTTGTTGTAGCTTATAGAGGAATGCAGTGAATCCTGTAATTGGCAATCTTTGTTACTAAAAGACTATTGACTGTGAATTTAGATCAGTTTAAATCAACAATCTTAGGATCCATTAACAGAGGGCAGGTGGCAGTGAGAGGAGGGAATGATGGTGCTGAATGCTGAGCTGAGGTTCATAAACAGGATTGTCCCTGGACAATCCAGGCGCTGAAGGATATAGTGCATTACAAAGCGTTCTAAGAATTTGATAACTACAGATGTCAGAGGGACAGGCCTGTAATCATCCAGCCATGATGGTGGGTTTCTTTGGGAGTGATGATGGAGCACATGAAGCAGGAGGACACTTTCCTCAGCTCCAGAGATCTGAGTGAGGACGGGAGCCAGCTGGTCTGCACAGGCCCACAAACAGGAGGGGTACACCCCATCTGAACACAGAGCTTTCCTGGTCTTCTGTTTCTGGAGCAACCAGGTCAAGCGTGATGCGGAGACCCCTTTATCTGAGCTTCACGAGCGCACCGGCTAACCTACTGTTTGCATCTCTTCCACAGTCCATAGAGAGCTGCTGCTTCGTTCGCCAAAAGGTCTGAAAACCCTCCAGGTCCGAGTGGATGGATTGAGAAGTTTCCAAAGGAAGCTGTCTAATGTTTAGAAGCGTATCCCTGCTGAAAGTGATGAGCTTCAAGTGCACAGACACAAAAAAACAACTAAACGCACACAGTACGAGACTATGTAGGCTGCCTTTCGCTGCACCGTCTACTGTAAGTCAACAGGAACAGTTTAGGCACCACAAGAGGAGTGGATTGTTCACCTGAAAAAGTGGGACTGATGATGCCGTATTATGGCCATATTGAGTAATGGTAGGTGCTGACTGGACTTACTGGTCCCTGAACCTGAGGTTGATGGTTTGGAGCTCTCATAACAGCCAAAACTTTGTGACCTCCAAATTCTTCACTGAGCACATCTTCATCTCCCTCTGGTTCCTGCAGAGTCTGGGAAATTAAAGGGAAAAAAGGAATACTGGATTTGACACCGATATACTCAAACATTTTTTCTTGTAGCATGAACAATAAACTATTTTGATTAACAGTGTTATTGTTGCATGTTATTTACATTCTGTACGGGGAGGTGATCAGAAAATGGGCTGCTTTTAGTGTAGACCTGAAGATTTGCTAAGTCAGGCAAATCATCAGGTAACACAGTTCAGGTCAAAAACCCCTTAAAACCAATAAAATAAGCTTTACAGTATCTTACCCAGCCAGTAGACTCCACCATCTTGAGCTCCAAAGGGTCTCCGAGGGGTTGACCTTGTAGTAGGGTGACTGTATGACAGCAGGCTAGGCCAGTTCGCATGGGGCTGGGGGGCAGGAGTGTGGGGTCTGGAACCAGCTCTGAGAAACCAGCAGGTCCACCTTCCATCACTCCCCACACATCCAGACCTTCCTCCGTAAGGGTTCCTGTCTGGAAGAGCAAAGGTACTCAGATTATGCTGGAGGCAGCATCAACAATAAAGTCTGTTCACAGATTCTAACTTCACCTTGTCAAAGCAGAAAAGTGAGACCTTGCCACAGACATTGATCCGGGGTGGACTGATGCAGAAGACTCCTTGATTCTTCAGTCTGCGCTGCGCATAGATTGTTCCTGTGGTGATGGCAGCAGGCAGGGCAGGAGGCACAGCAATCGTTACAATATCCAGGCTTCTAATAATCAGCTGCAGCCAGGTCACCTGAACACACCCAGCCACAGGTCAGTAATATAACTTTATACAGTAGATGGTGGTCATATTTTAAAAAAGCAAAAAATATTTGGTGCTTACATTGGTTCTGATGAGGACCACAAAAATGTAAATGGTGCCAATGAGAGCTGAAGCATGAAAGACATCATTAGAAAAGTACATCATCTGAGTAATTGCATGAGTGACATGATGACATTGATTTACATCACTTAAACAAAATTGCAGCAATTGTTAAATCTCACCAATAACAGCTAGAATGACCAGGAACTTGATAGCATCTTGGTAAAATCTGAAGTTAATCGGCTGAGGGAACATAATGGAGCTGACCAGGGTGCCTTTGGCTGTAAAAAACCCTGTAAACAAGACAGAAGCAGCAGAACTTGCTTCACTTAAGAAACAAACAAGCTGTGTTTAGCTAAAGTTATGTTGATATCTCTAAGGTCTAAAAAAAAGTTCAGCTGTTCAGCTTTCTAACATAATTATAACTACTGAGACAAATGATGTGAAATTGCTGGCAGGAATGCATATAGCACCATCTCTCCTCTTACTATATGGAGAATTTAACTATGATTGTCTTTATTGGACTGTATTTTAAATCAAATCAAACTTTATTTGTATAGCCCTTTTCAGACATAATGGTGCATCACAAAGTGCTTTACAATGGGGTGCCGAAGTCACGCCCATCTACTTCCGCCTCATGGGTGCTTAAAACCGAA
>JBBDHI010000014.1:20302636-20312791 GCA_037177115.1 Craterocephalus stercusmuscarum
CCCTTTACGCTCTTTTTTATGCCCCCTGCTGGTCACCATCCAGATAAGCAGAGGCCTTAATACAGAAGAATAAAATGACAACTTTTATTTCTCTGTTCCTGACAGATTACATTTCTGTGTATTAATGTTATTCGTCATCTCGTTGAAGTCCTGATTTTCCACATCTCTTCCAAGATGATAACCCCCCACTTTCTGTGTCTTGCTAATGTTTATTTGGCTACAAACATTCATCAGAAGGAAGGAGGAGGACACTAAAACACAAGCCTGAGTAACTCTGCTTTCATGTAACATAAAAGAAGATTCATCCTGCATGATGTTCACGAGTGATTGTACTTTTCTACTTTTCTACTGAACTTCCTCCCACTCACTCACTCTCACCCACAAAGTTAAAAAATGTATGTTCTGTATTACATGCTTTCTGCTAAGACATGGGTGACATCTTTTTAGTATTTCACGTACATGTTCATCTGCGGCGTCTAAGGTTTTTTAAAACACCCAGTTTTATTATATTGCTTTCTTATTTGTTCAGTTTACTTGCTCTTTTTAGATTAACTGAAATTCTGCAGCTATTTTCTGATGAAGTGCTAGTTTGGCCCTTGAATGAGGGATTTGAGGATTGAGAGATCCTCTTTTAATTTTATTTGTGAGGTTAGAAGTTTTACTCAAAGATGCTGATGTCAAGTGAAGTTCCCCAAAACTCCACCCGGGTACCTGTCTGGTTTTTACTAACAGGGTGTATTTGCAATAATTTGCTGATGATTCCACTTCTCTGTGCCTCACACCCAGTCCAATTAAGCCCCGCTTTGGATTATTCCTGATTAATGCCATATCTCACTCATTATACAAAGTCCTCTGAAAGAAAAAGAAAATAGAAATCAAATCTTCAAGCCAACATTACATCTGATGGATTGATGGTTGCGATGCTTCTGCCGTCATTGCAGGATAAAAACCAACAGTCTGCAATGACTTGAAAAAAGGATTGCTGAGCTGATTGCACCAAAGGTAGTGATAATATTACTTAGTTTCTCTTCACAGCCAACATGTCAATCTTACAACTGATGTTAAAATCTTAAGGAAGCTTCTTTGCATGACCCCCATGTGAGCCTAATTACTCCTAAAGATCTTTCTCAGCGCAGTCTGAGTCATTTCCAAGACTTTCTCATCACCATGGCAGACAGAGTCAACACCTCTTCTGTCAAAGTCACGCATCATAGTTTTCCCAAGTTCACATCTTTTTTAAGATTCATCTTCAAAACTCCCTCTATCTTCAGAATTATGCTATTTTTATCTTCATATTCACATGAAATAACCACTTTGCCCCTTTAAAAGATGGTTTGTTAGCCTTTAATTTCAACTGAAGGCAGCATGTCTCAGTTGTTGATATTATTAATTGATATTTCTGTCTCAGTTTTCTGCATGGCTTTTCTGTTTTGCTGTTACATCATCCCGAACGAGATTACCAGAGACTTAAATTCTCATACACATTAAGCAGAGGTATTCCGTTTGACCGAGCTTAAAATACTAAATGTTTGATATTTAATCAAAACTAAAGCAGAAATGTGATTCAAACAAAACCTGCTGAGCAGGTTTATTTCAGCTGGCATCTGCTGCCACAAGGGCATAAGCTTTTCTGTTCTGTTCAATGCTAACTCAACATTTTGGCTCATGGGCTTATACTAAATGACCTACCAAGGCACAGCAATATAGTTCTGCGATTATACTAATGTATGCCATTTAATCTAATGTAAAAATGGCGCATGGAAGTTCATTTCTGTGGGGAATTTAGTGTTAGTCAGCAGTTTAAGACAGGCGGAGGGGAAATTAATCTTCATATTTTCTACTCTTAAATCTGCGCTAACGTTTGATCAGTTTTTAAAGCTTATACTGAAGCAGTGTTTTTTTTTCTTCGCCCGGCTTTCTCCTGAAAGCAAATGAGACTAAATAATTTGAGGTATAGACATCCTTGAGCCATTGGCTTTGCCTTTAGTGGTGTTTCTGATATGCCTGTGTCTGAATCATCACACAGTTGGAAGACTTCCAAGAGGTCACAGTAAACTGAGAAAAAAATTGGTGCGAAGAGCCAAAAATGGGCCAAGCAATGGTGGGGGAGGTCATTTTCCAGATCTCCACCAACTGCTGCGTTAACCTGGCAAGCAATAAAAGATGCGGATACGCCTTGGATGACTGTATAAGCTTTCTTTTGCATTTAAGCATTTTATATAATAAAATAATAATTCAGCAGATTTGCTTTAAAAAGAAATATCCATTTACCCTATTAATGAATATTTGGTTTGGCTTTCTGTCATTTAGCAGTGTAGTCAGACCTTTCAGCTACCGATGATCAACGCTCTTTAAAGATTGGGGTTAAGTTTATGTGAATGTGGAGCAGTTAAAAGGCAAACAGCTTACCGTAGTACCGGCTCGCCCTCCAGGCCCTGACAGCACAGTGTAGGACTCCGTCCAGCCACAACAGCAGCCAGCTGATGCAGAAGCCCAACAGCAGGCCCAGCATCAAGTCCATCTCTTGCTTTGTCACACTGTCACTCACAAAGTAGTTCTCTGAGGAGTCCACCAAGGAATGGTCCCCATCATACGGGATAACGTAGTGGACATGATGCCTAGGGTGAGACAGACAAGTTTAGATGATGGAGGTAGATATACTGTACTAAATGTATTTTTTACATAGCCCTTCTAACTCAGAAGAATCTCAGGAGATTTCTAAATTTTAATAAGACCGCACTAATCCACACTTTGCAGGAAACCCCTGAAGCCGTCTTAAGGACCCTTGGGTGTCCGCAGGCAGCACTTTAGGAAGAAAATGTTATGGTTGACTTGTAATTTTAGATGTGCAGGAGCATCTGATGGCATGAAAAGAAAATGACTATTACTCCCCTCTTTTTAACATTATCTTTCTTTTTTTTAACCTGTCTTGTCCAGCATCGTAGCAGCATAGAAAGATCATCTGGCTTCTGTTTTGTGCCGAGCAAATTTACTCTATCAAGAAGGGATTTCTACTGTATGTATAAAGTTCCACTCGAGAATATGAAAACTTTATTAAATGAAAATCTTAATGCTGGACCCGACCGGAGGGGACAGAGAGAGAGAAGGAAGAGAGAAAAAGACACAAAAAAAAGAAAAAAAAAGAAAAAGATTGAGGAGAGAAATGGGTAAAGAAAGGGTGTAGGGGGAGGGGTGGGGTGGGGACAAGAAACAAAAATACACCATACAGGAAACAATGCAGTCCAGACCACTTGCAGCAAATACATATAGTATACAACTGAGAGCACTTTAGGCAGTAGACCAGTACACAAATAATAATAATGATACTACTACTTCTACTACTACTACTACTGCTACTGCTACTACTACTAATAATAATAATAATAGAGGGAAAAGACAGAAAAAAAGATTTATTGTTTATTTTTAATGTTTTCCGGTACTGTTTCGGTTCCTTACAAGTCTACAGTGGTGTCACTGCTTGTCTTGGAAAATAATACCTTTAAGAATAAAATTATGATAAAATCACTTTATCACACACATTTATTCTATGAAAGTTAACTTTTTACACCATTTTAAAATGAGAATTGCTTTTTTAAACCAATTAGATTTCTAGAAAATGCCTTTATTTTTTTCTCCTACAAATTCACAAAGTGATGATTATTGCCAAACAGTGAGGAGTGAACATGTCACTCCTTTGTATTACCCTTACTAGCCCACAATGTTGCAGCATCTCCTGAGCAGCAGTCATCCAGACATGCAAACATTCCCTCATCATGCTACTGGAAAGCAGACACTTCCACATGATAAGGAAGCTTTTTTTTTCTTTACATGATCAGCTCTCCAGGGAAGGGAAGAGGCCTTTTTGTCAACCAAATTACACAAATAGTTGTCTGACAAACATAAAAGATCACAGCAAGAGACTCCTGGCCGTAAAGATGCGCTCGCACTTTGGGACATTACAATGACAACAGGTTTGGACCGAAGGAGAGATTTTGAAGGTACTTTGTCGCAGCAATGTTGAATAATATATCGTAGTTTGAAGGCTGGAAGAGATCTGAATCATCAAGACTAACGCAGCGACTCAAAGATCTCCCAATTTTTTCTCAGCAGGAACAACAGATGCTGTTTTCTGCATTTTTTTTTTTGTTTGTGCACCGGTCATGTTTACAGGTTGTTTTAACTTTGAAATAAATGAGTGAATTGCCCTTTTGACTCTGAGCATTTACATAAATATATTTTTATGTCAATTAAACATGTCTGTTATTTTAGCCACTGGAAGTTACGTGGATTTTATTTCCTGTTTGACATCTATAGAAATCATTTAGACCTGCAGAATATCAACATCATTAATAGAAAAGCTGCACATGACAGACTGACAGATCTTTTGAAAATGCTATGCAGGAACACTAGAGTACTTTAGGAAGATTTGAACAATCCTGAGTATCTTATTCAAGAAATAAACCCCGTGGGGAATCAAACCTCTCTGAGAAGATGTCACTCGGGTGCCAAAACTTTGTCTTCAAAAAACAAGGCTAAACTTTCTGTGTCACAAAAAAGGCTTTTGCTCAAATGCCCGGAAGCAAAATAATGGAATCTTTCATGCTGTATTTATGCATTTATACTTTCATAAGTAACTCTGCAAATTCTTGTGCAAAAAGAGTAGAATGTTGATCATTCAACAGGAATTACTGTGGAAAATCTTAAGCTATCAGTTCTCTACTTAACGGACATTTCACAGATACAGAGCTGAATATTGAGGCCAGTCTTCAGGCTGTCCAATAGGATTCAGCTTTATCCAGTGGCCTCCAAATCAAAGCATGAAACACTGCCAAATAAAAGGACAGCGGCTGTGTCCTAATGCTTGATAAGGTGAGCACTGTAGGCGTCCTGACACCTCCGTGCTTCATGGATGGAAAGACAGGCAGGCAAAACCCGAGCTTCCCTCTCTCCATCCACATATCCAGTGTTTGTGCTGTTCATGTGAATACAGATGACTGACTCTGATTCAGGACTGTTTCCAGGTCAGTGAGAGACACTGAGTGGTTCCAGTAACCTGAGCACTAACAGGAGGAGCAAAGACTCCACTGTACTGTGGTATAGAAATGCATTTGTTTGGTGAACTGGTATTAAGGAAAGAGGAGTCAAATTAAAATAGCTTTCCTGCCTACATGTTTAGGATTTTCCACCAGCAGCAAGGAAGGCATGAGATCATAAATCTAACGTAAGGCTATAGGTCATACATCAAATCCATCTAACTTCTGTAACATGTCATGTCTGTGGAGGCCCTTCCCCAACTTTGACTGGGACCTCTCTAACAAGTGTAATCCGATGTGATTGATGATGACCCATATCAGGATTTATAGGTTAAGGAAAAAAGTACTAGATTCACAATGCTGCCAACAAATTCTAACACATCAGCCCCCTCACTGCAGTGTGCACAGTATGCTGCTGTTTAGTCTTAATGTGCATCTGTTCAGCTTGCGCTAACATGAACTGGTTGCCTGCAGGACATGGGTCAGTCACCAGAATCTAGTCCTACTTGATGACAATATCAATATAAAGTGTGTATCCATATAAAGGATCTCACTTTAAATCTTGCTTCAGGACTGTCTCCATATCCACTATGGCACTATAAAAGTCCAAAATAAAAAATTTAAAAAGCAACACAGAGGCTTCCTTCCTCCTCTGCACACCCACAGTACTGTCGGCTGTATAACCTGCTTAATGCTGCAGAAAATTCAAAACAATTCTTATTAAACCCAAATTCATATATAAATAATGAGTGTCATGCTGCTGTTTTGCACACTTCAAACACGCTCTCACTGTGACAGAAAACAGCAGGTAGGCTGATGAGCAGCCAATACCTAAATCCCCTTCTTCAGCTATAACCCCTTCACTTCAGCCCTCGTTTGTTCATAATTGGCCCAGCTGGTTTTATATTCTCTCCAACATCGCGTAGACCCGCGTCAACCGCACAGCGCACTTGATGCTCAGATTGTTTTTGAACGGCCTTATATCGCCCATAGTTCATTACCTATTTATGGCTCCGGCACACACCTTCGTGTTTGCAGCAAAGCCTCGCAGCTGATGTATGAATAGGCGAAAGCACCCAACGATCAAACGCGAGATTGGACTATCTGTCAAAGCGAATAAGAAAAACCCTCTCTGGAAACAGCAGTTGCTATGTGAGAGCGCAGACAGGGTGATATCAGGTTGGCTTTGCGGAGCTTCACCGCCTGAATTCTTCGAGGCCTCTTCGAGGGGGGGGATGAATCGCGGAAAAGGGGGAAAACACACATCACTATGTTTATCTCAGATATTGCTGATGGTGATGGCATTTACCTTCCACAGTTGCAGTGACAGACGCGATCCTCCCCTCGTAGATGCGGTAAGATGTAGTTGTGAAAGCGATCCAGTAGTGCGTTCATGTCCATTAAACAGGCTATCGCCTGCAAAGAGCCATACCAGTCAGCTGGGACATGTCAGAGCAAAATACTTGGCTATTACTACAGACAGTAAAAGGTTTTCATTAGGCTACTGGTGAACAAGAATAATAAAATCATATGGGCTGAAAATTGTATCCATATCCTCCTGACTCTGAGAGGGGGACTCTATCCTGCAAACGGACTTAGATTATTTATTTATGACAGCAGGTAATTATAGGTAGGCTAACCTACTTCCACATGCCACTGATAGGCCTGTAGTGTCTCAAAAGAAAGTGATACGTTGATAAGACTTTTTTAATCATCCGATTCTAGCTTCAGTGAGGAGATCAGATATTCATATTGTGGCTGAGGGAGATGAGGATTTCTTACCATTACAACTGAGGCACCAAGAATCATAAAAATCATGGTGGTTGTGATCATATGCATCAAAACTTCCAAACTGACCGCCGTCCTGTTGCCCGGGCTTCTACCCGCGGCAGTGGAGACGCTCCGGCTGGGCTGTGCGCGCTCTCTCCGGGCAGGAGCCGCTCATGGAGCCGCCGCGCCGCTCCTGGCTCCCCGTGCCTTCAAACTGCCCGGTTTCCCTCCGTCTCCTCCTACACACGGCAAGCCGCTTTCTCAGCCTTCACTGCGCCCTCTCCATCCAAGTAACCCCCACCACCACCCCCCACCCACCCCAGCTGGTCGGATGCGGCTGCTGCTCGATCCACAGAGGCAGTCCGATCCTAATTACCGATTCAGAAGTGATCCAGTCTTCCAGCTGCGTTTATATCTCGATTCGAGTTTTTAAAAACCATTGCCTAAATCAAACCAATGAATTGCTCCTTGGATATCCTCTACGTGTTGCCTTGATATCCTATCTCCTTTTCCAAGTTCCCCCCAAAAAGCCGGTCTGCGCTTTAATGCCGGTGAATCCTGTCCTCCATCGGAGAAAACGCGTGATTTCTCTCGCCTGGACGTTTCAGAGAGCTGCACCAACTCCTCTCACGGCCATCGCCCTTGTCTTTCCCGAAATGCCGGATAACGTCGACATGAGGTCCAAATAGCACCAGCCTACCAGCTAGACCCACCCTGCGCCCCGAGGACGGTTCGCATCCAGAAACGGCAGCTGCATCAACGCTCGGAGCCAGACGCGCATGATTATCCCATCCTGGCTTCTAGCAGATCCACGGGCTTCCACTCCCACCTCCAGTGCGTGTGCGCGTGTGTGCCGGAGAATGTGTACAGTGGGCGGTATAAGGGGGAAGAACTGCAAGCTCCCTTTATGGCACAGGCCCATGCTATATTCTCATTATTTATAGTGGTTACCTGCACATTCACCAGAGCGGGCTTCAGGCTCTCTTGGTGATGGTTTAACCTTCTTTTCTCCATCTGCGTCACCTCTTCAGTGTGTGTGCACTTCTCTTTAGCCTCTCTCCGTTTCTTCTGTAGGTATTTAATATGATTTTATACATTTCTGCTTTCAAGATTGGCGATTTAAATATTAGCTTAAAAAAATCACGCTTCTTTTTTTGCAAATATTGATACCCTAAAAGGAACAACAATTTAATAATGATAAACCTAATGTTTTTATACATTTCTTCTTTCAAGATTTGCGATTAAAACAACGTTAGCTTAAAAAATACGTGCTTTGGTATACAAGTTTTGCTTCTTTTATTTATATATATGATACCCTAAATGGAATATGGTATCAATAATTTGATGATGATATAACTTGAAAATATAGCCTAACAACAGATGTTATTAAAATGGTAGCAACGGCCTCTAACTTCACACATAATGATCCCATAATTTCCTGACATCCGTGAAAAAAACTCGCTCAGCCATTTTCACAAAAGGTTGGTCCTGATACCAACTTTTAATTTGATCATATTAGCAATAAAAATCACGCTAAGAAATGTAGTTGTGAAGTGTCTCGTGGGCTATGTCCAAACAATGTAAAAACTGTTCATTGTTTCAGCACCAAGGACAGCAACATATCTGCACAAAAGAAGATTAAACGTGTAGGCCTATTTAGCTAATGGCCTATTCAAACCTAGCTGAACTATCAGCTAAAACGTAATCCATCGTAAGAAAATAATTAATTCCCTGTCTCGAGGAATACTTCATCGTGCGTAGCGCGGAATAACTAAACATCTGCTGTCACCCACAGGCGCACTGCTATGACCTGCCCCCATGAAAGAACACAGCCATGCAGGGCACTGGCGTACCAACCTCTATTTAACATCTGCAACGGGTGTAATGTAAACATTTAAGTATATGGACTTGAAAGCTTAATAACCACAACTATGAGTGCAGCTGCAAAGCAATTACAATTAGTTTGTTGTGAATGTGGTTGGGCATTCAGCACTCTGAAAACTAAGAGAAAGTCCAGTTAGAACCACAAACAAAAAAAGTGCACAGAGAGACATCATATGGCCCTGTATCTTCCCTTTTTTAATATGTAGGCTAATTTAGTTAAAGCTTAATAAAGAGTAGAATAGATTACCAAAAGAAGATGACATGACTTAGGTGGAATCCAGACAAACATGTAACTAACTAACTAACTAACTAACTAACTAAATGTACATATATGTACACGTACATGTACACATGCACACATAGAACAACCATGGGGACTCTGCATGACACAACGCATACCTCAGCCTCAACAATCAAAATTGAACGTCTATCGTTTATCCTAAACCAGGGATGTCCAGTGTTGGTCTTCAAGGGCCACTGCCCTGCAGGTCTAAAATATTTTCCTTCTTCTTGTGATACATGATTTAAAATTAGATGGATTGCATCTTGTTTTCAAGTGTTCAAGCCTGTTAAAGACCGGTTAATGTGAGTAAGGTGTGTGGAAGCAGATACCGTCTAAAACCACATCTCCCTGTGGGTTCCTTAACTCAAACCTTACCATAACCTTAGTCTATCCCTGACCCTGAATCTAGGTATTGTCTCTAAAATCTAATTTTGAAATTGCAAAAGGGAAAAAATGTTGTCCCATGTGCAAAAAGTGTTAAGAAAATTGTGGGAAATCCAATTTCTGTTCATATCATGTAGGAAAAATGAGTACACACAGATACATAACGATATGTTCAAACTTCCTGCTTGTGCATGTCTTTTAGTCACCTTTGGTGAACTGCTCATCTGTTCCAGTCAGGTGACTGACGCTGATTACTTTACATGCACAAATGCATGGATAGCCCTCAGGCTAATACATCTGTTCAAATCAAACCAGAACTTACGTAAACCTAGAACAATCCATATCCATGCACCAACATTACATATGTCTTTCTTTTATGCCAACGGGCTTCATAAAGTTGTTTAAATATTGTGTTGTTTTCAGAAATAAGTTTGTCATTCTGTTACCATTTGCAATGCAGTTTTACATCTTGAGGGATTTTTTCTTTATTTTAGTGTGTCTGTGGGTCTTTTTTTTTCCAAACATTGCAAACATCCTGTTTATTGCTTTTCAGCCCACTCCTCCCCCACATTATATTCACCAACTGTGTGGAGTCATCACAAAGAGATGTGGTGAGTAGTTTTACTAGAGTGGCAGAAGGTGGAGAGATTCGGAGAGGGAAGATTTCTGAGAAATTTGTAACTCAGCCACCTACTTTATTCTGAGTCATAGTCTGATTATGAAAAGACTAGATAGATAGATAGATAGATAGATAGATAGATAGATAGATAGATAGATAGATAGATAGATAGATAGATAGAT
>JBBDHI010000014.1:20509924-20520463 GCA_037177115.1 Craterocephalus stercusmuscarum
GTATGTATGTATTTCCACTTACAGTGAAACAGTAAAACAAGATTTCACCTCTCATCATCTTCGATTTTTCATTACTGATCCTGAAAGTTTGTACTAACACTTATCCAGATGAGTTTGATTAGCTTTGGTAGCAGCTGGTGTATGGTGCTACTTCCCATATTGCCTGTAAGCTCTATAAAATGAGCACACCCACACACATACACACAGTTCTAGGGAACATATCTCCAGAATAAACTCTGTCTCTCTTGAGCTCTTCCTGATCCTCTAATACGACTTCTTTAGCTATACTTGCATTTCAGCATAGTCTGACTAGAAAACATGTAACAGGCGATTATGCAAAAATATGTTAGAATGTCACAATCCATAGTTGTAAATTGACAACCTATGTCTGGGCCAGTCCAGTGTTCATTATTAAATCCTGTCCTCAGGCTCCCCTGCCTACCAGTTTTTTCCTGATTCACCTCACCTGTGTCAAATTAATAGCTCATTAAGTGAAATGTGCAGAGCTTGGGGACTCGCTATTTGAGAAGACCCATTTCATTTGAGTCCAGTACATTAAAGTTTGGAAACATCTAAAATCTCCAGGACAGGGGTTGCTGAACACTGCCCAAGGTTGGAGTTTTCTGTAGACCAGCGTTGACAAGAGACAAAAACCAAAACCCATCTATTTCAAAATGCAAAAATCCTAACTATATACAAGGACGTAGTTTTAGGGGGGGACACAGGGGACATGTCCCCTGCATTTTTTCAAAAGGCCATTTTGAACTCTGTAACCGTACACATTTTTTTTGGCTACATTGAATAGAGATTCGTTGAGCACTAGGACATCATGTCATGCTTCAATATATTTTTGTCAGGATGAGGAAAGAAGAGATGCAGGAGAAAGAGAAGGAAATTCTGGAGGAGAGAGAGCAGAAGCTGCAGGGCATGAAGGAGAAGAGATTGGAGAAAGGAAAGCTGAATGAGATGGAGAAGTGGATGGAGAAGGGAGAGGAGGAGAAAAGGCTGGAGGCTCGGAGGTGAGGTTAAAAGAATAAATATGTTAGTCTTCAGATAAGCATTGTGATAAATGTCAGAGTGATGATCATCTACATCAGAGCTTTCAAAGTTCATACATCAGCATCTATATGTTTTGTCAGATGATAAAAGCAAAATGTCCAGATACAGTTTTATATTGAAGCTGGACTTGCACTGAATGATGGACATTTTATTTAGTTTCTTCCCAAATGTAATGCCAGTTTGACTTTCCCACCAGTGGGTGGGGCTATGCAAATGATGATATCCATAAATAAGCAAAAATGTTAATAAGTTGTTGTGAAGTTGACAAAGATGAAAGACAGAATTCGGTGATAATGTTTGGCTTTAAAACCATTCAAACCAAGAAAAGGAAAATTAATCTTAAAAGTATCAATAAAAAACTAAAAGAAACACTAGAAGACACAGTAAGCTGAAACATTAGTTTTATGAAAAACACTTCTGTCCCCCCCACCTCTGGAATTAAAACTACATCCATGAGTATAACCATGAACATTAATTTGAAACCCTGTGCTGTGGACTCATAGACATAAAAACAACACATTGCATCAGTTGAGTGTGTGCACAAAACAGGAATAAAGGGGGTGAGTAAAATAAATATGGTCATCCTTTAGGTCCATTGTTTGGATTATCCAAAAGACTTGCCATTACATCTAATTAATTATTACATTTTTTAATAAATTAAACTCTATTCAGTTCCTCATAAGCACATTAGTTAGTCACCTTTCTGGCATGAACGTGATTCCAAATCCCCTGAATAAAGAAGCTAATAAACTCAATCCCACAAACAGAGAGGTAATCTCTGTGACTTTATCTTGATTAATCTTCCATCGCTGCTTTAATTCTGACTCCGGTGCTAAGACTTAACCTTTCCTTCATGTCTGTTCTAATCTCACAGCTCTGCCTGTTTATAACAACACAGGATGACATCAAACGGCAATCTTACTTGACTGAGCATATGCTAGTCAAGGCAGCTGCAGCCAAGTGCATCTCATTACTTTAACACCACTTGACGTGAGCGGCACAGTAGGTACCGTGTAATAGGACACCAGGTGAGAGAGGCAGATGTTTGACTGACCCCATGCTACACGCTTCCTGACACCACTATGATCTTCTACAGCTAAACAAGTAGGCCAACAGAGCAGTGGAGCGAATCATGCGCTTGGTTTTTAGGGAATACCACCGCTTGATATTGCATGCTGTCTGAATACACAACAGCCGTTCCACCTATATTTATGCAACTGAACAACTCCCTGTCTGTGTAAAATGGCCTCAAAGCAGGCGGATAAATCTGAAGAAATCAGAAACGAATGGAGAACAATGATATGAGGGGAAAAAAGCAGCAGCTGCAGTGGCAGGAACGGTTTGTGCGACTGTGTCCGAACGGCGCTCGGTCTGCCACGTCCTCATGAGTACTTCCAGCTCTCACATCCTGGTCACATGTCAGGTTGGAATTTCTGCTCTAAAAAAGCTGCACATGTTCGACTGAGTATTATGTTTGAGTCTGAAGCTTTAAAGCTGCATGAAGCACGATTTTTATGCAATCACAAGCACCCACTGGGGCTGCAAAGAAAGCGACACAAGTATAGCACCCCCGACAACCCAGACGCTGGAGCTGTGATCTGTTTGCCTCAAATTTAATTTTCATGTCAGGTGTGTACACTATTTCACCCACGGGGAATGACAGATTGAAACTTTTCGTGGAAGCGGCTGGATGGTGCACCCCAGGGAGAAAAAAGGGACTCAACAGTTTTAGATTGTTTCCCTTCACAGCAGAAGAGAAGAGCATACCATATAGTTTCATCTTATAGGACTCCTGGAGTCTTCTGTCTCAGTTATTTTGCACAGTTTGTAGGCAACACTGATGTGACATTGCCAAGGGCAGCTTTTAAAAATAAAATATTCCCCTTACATGCATCCCCTGCTAACTGGACAACCCATAAAAAAATCTGGTCTTTCTTGTGGTATACGCATGATGCAGGAAGGAGGCGGCTTCGGATAGATTTCTGCTGCAATGATACAGCAGAGTTGCAGGGGTATTACAATGTCGAGTGTACTGAGACAAGTGGTTGTGGATGAATACAAGCTTTAGGCATAAAGAGTGAATGTGCAATATGCTCTGCAAAAGCAAACAGCAGCTTTGATGACTGTAAAGCAGAGAGCACTGTAAAGCCACAGTGGCTCACTTCAAATTTCACTCAGAAGGCCCTCCAGGATGGCCTCCGTCTTTAATGCAAACACAGTGAAAATGGTGAGCATCAGCAGACTATTACGGGCCCCATAAGCGCTGTAAAGTAATGTGTGATAGCATGGACTGCGGCTTTAAAGTTCAATCACAGCCTGCTCAGAAAATATGATCACAGCATCAGGCAGAAAATAGAGCAGGACACAAGACTGAGGGAACGTTAACTCAAATCATTTACACCACTCTGCCAATGATGGAGCAGTTTCAAGCCCAGAGATTTCTGCAGAGAAAATAACAATGCAGATAGGCGCCGAGCAGTGCACTACGCTCAACCACAAGGGAGGTCAAAGCTGACGGCTAGAAAGAATTCATATTCAGGGAGCTATGAAATATGAGCTTTGTGTGGTGCCAAATTGATTTAGCTGTAAAAATTCTTTTCATTTTGTTCCATAAAGATGCTCACACTTTTAAAGCTCCGCAGCCTGGCGAAAGAGCCCCAGCTATGATATGCTTATAATTTACAGCCAAGGTCATAATCTGAGCAAGACTTCTTTTGCATGCTTAATGCTGCCTTTAAAAAAAGGCTGAAATGGAAGTCATGGTTTTTCAGTTTAAAAAAAAAAAAAAAAAAAAGTTAGTAATTCTCTGGTACTCTGATGAGTTTAATGCTTGGGTGGATCGGCCATGCTCCCTGAGTTAAAAGAGAATACCAGCCAAAGGTTTTTAAATTCATCCTGCTGGTGCCCTGTGATGACATACTGTCTCTCACAAAGAAGCTGATTTGTTAAAAAAAAAAAATGAAATGAGTGAGCGTGATAGCATGAGGAATAAATTACCGGGATAAAATCGGTGTGGTTAAAGACATTTGGACTGTGTCAGACTCTCATCAATGGATCGCGGTACTGATTGTAAAGCGGCAGTGAGTCACTTTAAAATTTACTGACACCGCCTGTAGACATATTTCATAAAAATGTGAGCTGTCTTTTCCCCAACAGCTTGAGCAGCACGGCGGGGTGACAGGATAGATTGTTGCAGTGATTGGATTATTCAAACAAATCAGGATGACACAGTAATTATGATGTGACAAAAGCTGTAAAAAGATGTGTTGCTGTCTGTTGCTCTGATATGACATCAAGTTTAGGATGTAGCTTAATAGATTAGTTTTAGCCATTTGGTTCATCCACCTTTTGTTTTATTAAAAATGCAATTCCTGACAACAATTCTCAGGGCTACATAATGTGAATGCAAAGAAAATGAGTTATAGAGCTAATTTAACAAATATGGCACATTTCATGAATGCCCTGGAGCTCACTATCAAGCACAGTGTGGTTTGCAAAAACGCAAAGAAAACATTACTATGCAAATGCAATTTGTTTGTGCATGTGTTCTTAATGTCCCATTCTTCCTGAAAACGTCTTAAAGCGTCCTTTTTTGTTTTGTTTCAAAGTTCTCCACCCATCCCCTGTTGGGGACGGATCAGGGCTGCAGGTCATGGCTGCAGGCAGGAGCTGAATCTTTGTCTTTCTCAGCAATGCCTCTGTAATGTGCGCAGAGGGGTTTTGCATTGTCGTGTTGAAAATTGCATGAACGCCTCTGGAAAAGTCTGGAAGGCAGCATATGCTGCTCAATATCTCATTGAACTTTTCAGCATTAATGCAGGAATGTCAGAAGTGTTAATGAGCTTTGCTAAAGCCACTGATACATCATCATAACCTCACAGAGCCTGGATTTTCTACTTGCTGCTGATAAGAGTCTGGGAAGGTTTTTATTTTTAGTCCTTGATTCAGAGCATATAACATCCATGTTTCTGCTATACAGACTCATGTGACAGAAACACGTGTTTCCACTCTGTAAAGGTCCAGAGAAGTTGATGGTGCCGCTGGACAAGGTAAAAAAGTTTCTTCACCATCAGTGGCATTTGTGAGTGTAGCTCTGTACTCTAGGCTGGACAAAGGTTTCAACCAGTAATCCCTAATCCATGTGGTTACATCAGCTACCCACAGTTCTTGATGCGGTGCCATACTGTATGCTGTGGAGGGCAGTACTGAACATATTTGCGGATATACGCTGTGCAGTAACATACCAAAACATTGTAAAACGTAACATGATATTTACTGCTGATGAAAGACAGATATATGTTCTTTGTACATAAAACATATAATACATTTTGCATTTGCTTATGAATGTATTAGAAATATGCTGGGCTTCATGCTGTTTTTGGATGGGCAAAGCAAAATGCACTCATTTGTTGCTGGAGTTTCATTTGTACAAACCTCCCTGTGCTTTGTTCCCAGGACAGCTGTTAGACTGTGTTTACTTGTTACACTGTAGGTTGAAGCAGGAAATGAGGCAGTCATCATAAGAGATAGCCGCACTACTACACACTTAAAACACACCTGCAACAATCAGTTTGATTTATATTAAAAATCATCTACTTATATATTCTGTGCACACAGAGCAACAACATAATGGAAGTCATTTTTCTTTTCTTCCTTTAGCTTATTTTCTGCCTCCATTAGCTGCAAAGGACAACAAGCTAAATATAGTTCAATGACAAGTTGAAAGGGTCAGTCTGTATATTTCTGAATGTTGACCCAGAACTGCTCCTGCCAATCTAAGTTACAATGCTTTCACACACTGTCAATAAAATTCCATCCTCAGTTTCTATATCACTGCTCTTGGCCAATAAACTGTCTGCCAGTCAGTCATCTCTAAGCCAATCAGCCTAGAGAGCTGGCTCTTTAAATATCATTGTAAATCTGTCATCATGCCTTTCGTTCCATCTTTGGTGCAATCTTGCTGCTCCTTTTCAGTCTTGCCCATAAGCTGTTGCTTTTCATAAGAATCTAACCATCAGAAATTCTTCACACTCCATGTAAGGAACGCTCCAATCATGCAAGTCATCTCTCACTCCTAACTTGTCACATGCTGATGTTTGGTCAGAAGCTCAGTGCATCAGTACTGACTGTAGAAGGCAACCAAAAGAATCCCTTTTGGATTAGCAGCGTTTACCAATCTGGTAATGTCACAGTTGTGTCGCTATGACAAATATCAACAATGTTTTTTTGTTTTTTTTTGCAAACTGAGTACATCCAATTTGGAACAATGCAGTACAGAAGTCGAGTGGAAGAAGCCAAAATCAAGATCAGAAGTCAAAATCTATCCAGGCAGCAGGAAAGACATCTCTGTTCCTCTCCAAACTTCATATGCAGGCTGTGTTGCTTGCTGATAAGCCATCGCTGTAGAATGATGTTTCCGCTTTGCTGTTTACTCTTTGTGCAGTCGGGGCATCAGTTAATGCCACAAATGAAAAAGTGCCGATATGCAGCTGTAGAGCCGTTCCCTGTGTGTAGGAAAGCCATGATAAAGGGATACCCTGTGCATTGATAACCACGACTGAAGGCGCTCAAACAAGCACCAGTATGTGACGAGAAAGGAATGACAATGTGTTGGTTCGCAATTAAAAGTTTGCTCATTTTTCAGCCTTCTTCACCAAGTAGAAATTAAAATTTTTTTGTAGCATCAGATGCTGGGTCAGCGGAAGATACTGATCAATATCAACTTATCAAAACTATAAGTCAATTACTGTCAAAATTCACTAATAAGGAGATATTTTAGTAAAGAAAAGAGGCAGAAAAATATGCACTTTTAAATTGTGTCATCAAGTTGTTCATAAGAATCTCACTGCACTGTGTAAAGGACAGGTAACAGCAAGTTTCTAATTGTTTGTGAGAAATTATTAAATCTAGAGTTACAGTAGAAAAAAAAAGTTCTAAATACTTTTAAGAGCAAAAGCGACACTGTTGAGCAAACTGACCGGTGAGTTGGGAAAAACTGGGTTTTTTCTGTAGTTTTAAGTTAAAATGTACTCTGCAATAACTATCCACTCATTAACTGAGAAAAAGCACTTCACCTCGCTCCCTTTTCAGCATGACATCATAAATATCACCAATGCAAAGGGGGACATGTTTTTTTTGTTGTTGTTGAATAAACAGACAACACTGAGTGCAGCCGATGCTCCATTCATCGTGACCTGTGCTGGCCAAGAGGCATGCACAGATAGAGGCTGCTGTGCTTTGATTTTCTGTCCTTGCCTCCATGACTGATGAGCTATGGAGATGGTGGAAGCTGTGCAGCCCCTCCGCTCACCAGTTTACAAACTCTGAACGTGGCTTCTGGGTTATGGAACGTAAAAGAGGCTTTGGATGCATCAGTGGGCTGAGGTGATAAATAAAAGGTTAAATCTAAACTTGAGTCTTTCAGAAGCTGACGAAATGATAACACAGTCTTAGTGGTCAAAAAGTCTGATTTAGAGGAATATGTTAGTAGGGCTTGGAAAGTACACATCCAGATTGCCTCATTCTTAAAATGTAGCTCTGAGCTCAATAAGGACTGAGCTATAAAGAGAATGTCAACCCTCAAATCCTTTCCAGGGGTTTAACTATCAGGTCATAGACTAGAAAATCTATTTACAATCTTAATACATCAAGGGCTAGAAAAAGTTCACAAGCGATTGATTGAGCGATATGTACGATAACGCACTAATGAGATCATTTTCAGAAGAGAATGAGTCAATAATAAATGGCCGGGGGGAGAGATATGGGTTGCTTTGGTTTCTCTGCAGAGAGCTTCAGAAGGCGTTTCAGGGACGACAACAAGAGACTGGTGACAGCAGCATTTTGAAATGAAATAGAGAAAATTACAGGCAAATATTTCAACACACAGGCAGTTCATTTTTCAAATCAGCATCTACCCTTGTTCCCGGCAAGCTGCCAGAGACATTGATGTGGGCTCTATCCCTCCTCCACAGTGGTAATTATGCTGCTGGCCAATGCTTGATTAAAAGATCTAATCTGCAAACTTAGTGTATAACATCTCACAATAAGTTCCAGTAGTTTAGGGCTGATCCCTTTGCCTTGGATGGCACTTGAATGCAAAATATTTTGTCATAGACGGCGGCCAAGTGAGGGGAAACATACTTTTTCTTTCTAGTCTGTGTCAGAATGAAGGTGTGAATGCACCAGTGGATGCATTATTCAAAGAGAAAGCGTAGCAGATGAATATCCTTAACCTTAGTGAAATGACCAAACTTAGGATAGAAAGCAGGTCCCTGTTTAACTGCAGCAGGAATTACAATAAAGCTGTGCTGCTTTTTCACCTGACGCTCAGCTATGAATATGTTGCATTTTTTATTCCCTGTAAGAGCCTGATAAATAATACAAAATTTGTGGAAAATGCAGCTATTTGAAAAAGGTTGGAGATGCTCATTTTTCTAACCAAAGGTTAATGTTTAAACATTGTCAGTGAAGACTAATGCATGTTTTCATGGGTTAAAGCTCTTTGGCATCTTGAAGACCTCTCAGGATAAAAACTGTGACCTTCCTGTGCACTAGCTGGGAAAATGATTACACAATCAGAGTGTAAAAATGGCATAAGGTTCAACCATAAGGTCAGAACAAAAAGTCTTCTGGTGAGAGGGGATACCTCCGAGGTCTCTGAAAGGCTGTTTTATTCGATATTGGAGGGATTTTCGCAGCAATCTCACAGGATCTGGCCACACTGTGCGGCTGCATCCCAATCAGCCCTCAGAGACAATGCTGCGGCTGGCAAAGTAATAAATAGCTGTGAGCGTCCTTACCCTCTCTGAGCAGATGAGAGTAGATGAGCCAGAGGAGAAGTAGGCAGCAGAGTGACGCACCTCCACCTGCGGAGAGCGTCTTCGCTCCAGACTGCATCCCTACACCTTCAGCCGTTTAGATTAACCCAAACTTTGAACGCTTGTGCCGCTCAGATGGCAAACAGATCAGCAGAAGAGTGGCTTATCCAGTGGCGTCCCCAAAGCCTGACGTAGGCATCCATTTTGAGGTTAGAACAGGAGAGGGTTAGATAGAAATCCCCCCCTCTTGCCTTTAAATTCCCTCCATGAGCCACAAATCCATCCAAGTCTGCTCGGCACACGCGCTCAGAGAAGAAATGTCCCCAAATCTGACCAAGTTTAGCAGCTGCGGTTTCAACTGGAATTCACTCGCAGGCTTCAGGGGAGGAAAAAAAAAAAAAACCCCCAAAAAAAACTGGAAGTGTGTAGATGAGGGCAGCAGAGACCCCCGCAGTTTTTATTCCTCGTACCGAGATGCTGATGATGGTGGTGGTTATAAATTCAGCCGCTCAACACCCCCTTAATGCCGCTGTCACTTTTGCTTTTCGTCCCCGGCGCCGCGCACTGCTCTTTTTTTGTTATTCCCCAGCAACTTCTCCACCGAGGACAGCCGGGGTCTGTGTGGCTTTACAGAGACACGCGCAAGTTAACCGGCGCGGACATGACGGCCATACTAACCAGCACGGGAAGTTGTCGGAAAACGGGACACTCGGCGCGCCCTGCACCTCATGCAAGAACAGCTAACGGAGTAAATGCGTCATATGTGGCCACATACACGGCGACGCTGCAAAATGTCACGTCAAAAGAGGCGCGGGTGGCTTCACGATGCGCACTCTCGTCTGGATGAGACGCACTCATTACTGCCGGTGCAGTGAAGTTGGCAACAATTGTCACCTGTATGAGCTCTTGTGCAAAAAAAAAAAAAAAAAAAAGCTTTGGCAGATTTGCAGTGGTGATATCTCGATTGGGGGGAATTTAATCCTCGTCGCGAAGTCAGATATCAGGCGCAGCTATGTCGCTTATTCCATCCTGATTTGCACTATTTGCCAGTAAGCAGATGCAGCCTTTCAGTCCGTGGCAGGAAACGTTACTGCTGCGGCTGCACCCTGAGCTGCCTGGAGTTTAAGTGTTTCCAAATACTCCCTCTCTCCCTCTCTGACTCATACACACACATATACACACGGTGCCCTCATTCTTTCCTCAAAAGAAAAAAACAAACAAACAAACAAAACAACAACAAAAAAAACTTTAGCTTCCGGCAAAAAAATCCCAAATTGTAGATGATGATGCTTATTTATATGGAAAAGCCCACGGGGACGTACGGGGTAGTACCAGCTGCCACCCCATTATGACATGTCCTCCCTGTTTCATAGGTGGAAAACGCCCTCAAGGGCTGCATAGTCTTGGGACTATAGTTAACATTTAGCACAATGGCTTTCTTGGAAATAGGAAAAGGTCTGTTCATTTTTAAGGACCGTATAACGTTTACATTGCCACAGACCTCTTTAAAAACATGCATCATAATGTATCGCCTCGTAAAGTCTCCAGTTTGCACACCAGAGTGTAAAAGAAACAAACCTTTTCTAAGAAATTACAGACAAGACAAGATGTTCAATGTATAGAAAGGATTAATGAAATATATAATTGAACTGTACATTTGCTA
>JBBDHI010000014.1:20534976-20546325 GCA_037177115.1 Craterocephalus stercusmuscarum
CTTAAATATAATGGGATGTTTAAATGTTAAAAAAAAAAAGTAAAAAGAAAAAAATGCAGCTTAATCAAGTGATATATTACCATTTCCATAAGTATGTTACTAAAGTTGAGGGTTCTCTGTCCCTGAAGGACATAACATGCACATTAGATACTTCCTTGTGTGCATAAAAAATAAAAATCACTTTTTTTTTCTTCAATTTATCATTGGAGTCGCTTTGGTAATAATAAATCTTCTACTATGTTTTACTGTTTTCAGTGTCCTCCTTTTCCCGATGGACACTAAAGTGGTGGAACATTTCAAAAAAGTTTCACTTCAATATTCTCTGTCCATACAACATTATCTCAGAAACTCTGGTTTCGTCTTTCTATTTTCTGCCTTAGTTTCAGTAATGACACCCTCTTTGCTCTTCCACTGCGAAGTTTCATATTGATTACTGTGCAGTGCACCATGGAGGCAGAAATCACTACTCCAAGCTTCTCCAGGTCAGCCTGAAGCTTCTTAAGATGCTTTGTGTCGTCCTTTCACCGTCTCCAGGACTTTTCTAAATCAGACAATTAGATTCTTAATAGCTCTGTATTCTTGAGGCTTCTTCTCATGTAAATGACTAAAATTTCTTTTTAATGATCTTCACATGAAATGTTTGGTAATTGTAGTTTGTAGCTTTGGGGCTTTTTTTTTACTTAAGATTTATAATTAAGATATTCATAGCATTTCTGAATTTCATTTCATGCATTTTTTTTAACTTCTTCTGACCAGCATGATAGCAAGCAAAATGATGGTCTGGCTGCTTTGTTGTGCCAAACTAATTTTGCTCACACTCATTCCTCAATAGGCTTCTCCTTCCATCAATTACAGTACCCCGAATAACCAATTCAGCCTTATTTTATGCTAGATAAAAAACTTTATTTATAAATAAAAACAAAGGTACCAGTATTTCATATACATTATTTTTGAATACATGTAATCGGTTAATCAGCTGTAATTTATCCATATCTGGATTTAAAACTCAGAAACATTTGGTTATTCCACTGGAACTTCCCACGCACACAGATGACTTACTCAAATCACACAATTGTGACAAGATAAAAGATTTGGTTGGATTTTGACAGCTTCCATTTCGACATGGCAGTAACCGTTTTATGACACCCATCTGACTCAAACAGAGGTCATGCAGGGTTAAAACTGCTAACTAGTAATATTGACCAACTGACTTCACATGAGGTGTTGTGATGTGGGAGTCAGATCGATAGTGCAGAGTCAATAAAGGAGCAGTGATTTCCAGCGCCACAACACAGTTATTGTTGGTGATTTACTGACCTGTTTGCATGTGGAAAAGGACCTTTGTGAACGTTTCAATTACTGTGTTTTTGCTCGTCTGTCCCCTCTCAGCTGTTTGGATCTGAACACTAACTTGGGAAACTCAATACAGTGCCATGCCCTGAGAAATTCTGCTATTTTCTGCTCTGTCAAATTCTGAACTGTTGGCACTGATAGTCCAATAAAGGGAATGAAGGGATGGAAAAAGAAGAGGAAAGATGTGAAGCTCTTTTATTTTCAAGCCCCAACAATTGTGCTTCCATTGTTGATGCTGCTTATTGTTCTAGAGGAACTGTGGCTTTGGAGTGTTTATTTTTGATTAGGAATGTTTAATGGCCTCAGCATATTCAATTATCAGCAGCCGGCTCTGCCAGTCGATAGTCATCCACTCATTAATGGCCCAGAACTGATTACCAAGGACAGAGAGAGAAACGGGTGAGATGTTATTCATTCAAAGCGCTAATTAAATCCTGCTTGGTGGGACTTTCAATCCTACTAAAAAAACTTTTTCTAACATTTCACCAAGTACCACCTATAGTGACAGTATACCTAAAAATAACAGCACTCTCAGAAAAATGTGCACCTCAATATCTATGCCCCCTTGTTTAAATAACTCTTCGGGTTGCTGATGTGCGGTGAGTGTAGTGATGTTATGGCAGCATACTGTATATGTTATTAAAGTCATAAATAACTCTGTCACTCAAGCGCTGACATCTTCTTTTATCAAGGAGTATGCCTCAAATAGTGAAACAGCAAAGCAGAGGACTGACGAATATTGGGCTTCTTGTTTCTTTTTCCATTTGCTGAACACAGCGTGAAGTAAGATTTGCCTCAAAAATATTTTCATGCCTTTGCTGTTCAAGTCGGGGAACTTTTATGTTTCTCTTTCAACTATTTAATTGCAGAAATCCCCACAAAACAAACTGAAAGACGTTTGCTTTTTTGCACTTTCCTCTCAGACCTGGATCAGATACGACTCTGCACCTCCTCATTGAACATATTGGGACAAAAAAAGAGAAAAAACTCAGGTAAGGACAGGAGTAGGAATGCTTCTAGTCATGTGTTCTGTATTTCAGCTTTTCCACCAGCACTGGAAGGAGAGGATTCACACGAGCATGTATGCAAATGTCTATTCTAGAATTAAAAAGGCATTTGTCTGCATGCTACTTTCAAAAGCATTTTTTTATTAAAGCATTTTATTTTCCACCTAATGGCTACAAACTCCAGTTTGCTTTGATGCTATGACACACAAACAACATCAACTATGCCAGGGAATAATGGCACTTTTTACCCTCAGCCATTCTTCCTTCCTCTTGAACAGCCCTCTCCTCCTTTATGATCATTTGTTTTGTCCACTTCTACTTCATTAAAGCACGATTTAATGTAAGCCTGGGATGCTAAATGCTTTGTATGTTCTGGTAGAATTCATAAAAGATAAAGCATTTCTCTCTATAAGACTTTAGAACTACAATATATCTAGAAATAATGACGAAAAAAGACGAATTGGGACCAGATGAACTAAATCCAGTGAGAGGAGGCAAAAACTAAAGGAAATAGACCTGATTCCAAGGAAAACTGAGGCTACCCATCAGAATTATGCACTGAGGCCAGGGAATTTACAATGTCAGCATGTTCCAACTTACAGATGTGAGAGATGTAATACAGGTAAATAAGCAAAATACTCATGACTGTTCAGATTCACAATTCATCAAGCACACAACCTGTCGAGTCCTTTTGACTGCAGGAGACGCCATATCAAAGGAAACAATAGTGACAACAGTACTACACACAACACTGAATAGGTATCAGAATTATATATTTTTCTTTTATATCCTCTATTAAGTATAATTATATTGATACTGTAGGTTTTCATGAAAAAGGCTTGAACAGTTAGTGTAGGTTAAAAGATTTGCTTTTTATTTAAAAACACAGTAAAGCCTAAAAATAAAAGGAGGAGAAAATGCTAAATCACATCAGAGCCGAGAAACCAACCACACACACAAAGCCAAAGTACAATGAAAAATGGTTGAATACTGAGCATGCTGACTTTACCTGCAAGTCAAGGCCAACACAAGCTGAAGTGCAAGAAGGGAGATTTCGGTGCTTCTATGAATGATGCATATAACCACATAAACGTGACTAAAATACTTTGTACCAAAAAAGTGACATCAGTGGCACGTTATTACAACAAGTTTGGTTTATCCCACTCACAAGCACACCCATGTGCTCACTGTCACACAACATAAACCTGCTGAGCCTCCATGTATTCTATGAGAATCGTAAATAAACTATGAAATCAAGAAATCATGTCACACACGCACATTTTAGCCCCCTCTGACCCAGCACACAGACTTGACATCATGATGATGAGCGATTCAGACATGTCAGTGTGCATGTGTCTAAAGTCTGCAAAGGATCAGTCTAATAAATTCAGTGGGTGGTGACAGAAACCAGTGAAGCACAAGTAAAGACTTCTGTAATGACTTTGTAGTTTCTTTTTCACAGCAGTATCTTGGTACAGTATATGATGTTGACACAGGGTAACATCAAGCTGAGTTACTGTAAGCAAATCCCGTTGCATATTGGATGGACTTTTAAACTTCTGGTGCAAGTTAAGGAGAAATTCACACAAGTATGTCACTTTTCTCTGGGGATGCCTAGAATGAAAATATGTCATTTGAGTAACTATATTTCCCCTCTCATAAGGTAATAACACACCTGAAGGATTTCTGAGTGTAATTTGCATCCGAAATAAGTTTGCATGGCCGCACAAAGCTAAACGGCCATTTTTATAAGTCAAAAGCTGCAGAAGAGATGGGTGGAATAGAGATGAGTGGCCTGCGATGCTTTGAACAGAGCTATAAAGGTATGGACTAAAAACAGATCCGTTGTAGTACAGAACATGACCCTGTGTTCACACAGGTAGACAGGACATTTTGATTACATTGGAACCAGGTGTGTTGTAGCGGGGAAACATTTAAAATCCTGAAACTTTTGGAAAACAGGTGACCTGAAGCTGCTTTCAGTTCTCACATTTGTTTTGTGAAGATCTGCAACTCTCTCCATCCCTGGCTAATAAGCATTGTTTAAGGTCTTCATTTATCCAATAGGACTGAAAATACCATCCAAATCCCCCAGACCAGAAACACATGAGTTACACATAGTGTAGATGTACACACAAACACCACCACATACACAAAGATAGAATGATATTCTGCCTAAAGCCTCACCTACAATTAGAAATTAAACCACTGCAAATTTAGAAATAAAAGAGAATAAAATTAAAATTTGATATACAAGAGATATAGACTGGACAAGTTAGTTAATAATGAAAACAAATCGGATTGAACATCGGAAAAAATTTTTTACCAGCTGCCCTAACCCTAACCCTAACCCTAAACCTAAACCCTAACCCCTAACCCTAACCCTAACCCTAACCCTAATCCTAATCCTAACCATGACAGGGGCATCCATGTAAGTGGCCATGTTGCTTTTGAATACTTGTTATGAATGCATTACTGAATGAGAGCACTGATCAGAATGCAACATTCATTGTTTCCATTTTATGGCATGTTGACTTAAACATGTCAGAAAATTGCATCAGCTTGTAACCGAAAAACATAATATGTCTCTACTGATGTAACATTGCAGTAAATTTGTCCCCTTACAGTCTCAAATGCCAAAGATGTGCTTTGACATGACATGGCAGCTTCAAGCAAAGCATGTCAACATGAACCTTCCCCTGCAAATGTTCAAACCGGCAGGTTTACTTGGTAATCTTGTATTTCTATGGACCGATCAAACACAGCTGAAAGTTTAACTCTTCATTGAGCGGCATGCTTGTACTGGTGTCCCATTTGCTGTGGAGATGTTGTGACAGTCGGCAGTAGTTTCTGGTGCATATGCCCCACTATCACTTACTCCCAATCCTAAATCATTTACTGCCTTATGTCTACAAGGCGACCGTGACCACATATCTCTCCCCCATAGAGACATGTCTCTTTGGATTTCCATCAAAGCTACTTTTAATGGGGGCTGCTGTAATCACCGCCTGTAGGCCTACGGGCGTCTCTGTTTTAATCTTGGTTCAAAACTTCTCAGACCCCAGGCTCTCTTATGTGTCAGTCCTGTTTTCATCACACAAGGAATACCCAACATGGGGTGGCGAATACCTACAAACCTCTAAAATATGTATAAGCATACTCTGAAACTGACTAAATGTTTTCAGTTTGAGCAAGTCGGGTGGTTGACCTGGGTCCCTTGAATTTCAATACAGCACAAGAGCACCAACATGTGTTCCACTTTGGTCTGTACCTCCAACAGAAGGGGAGAGAGATGTGTGACAGCACTTACCGTCATCGCCGGGAAAAGCAACAGAGACAATCAGGAATGCAACAGTACTGTAACAAAGTATCTCAGGCTTGTTTTCTTCCCTCTGTCTCCCTTGTTCTGTCATCTTTCAGCTCCTTTGATGCGTTTCCATGAGAACAGCGAGACAGAATGGATAGGTGTTGTTGCCCCTGGTGTAAAACAACCAAACTAAAGTAAAAGGAAGCAGTGCTGGAAGAGTTCTCTGAGTCTTTCTAGGCTGAGGACTGCGAGGCAGCTCAATGCAGGGTTTGATTTGAGTCCACATATGGAATTGCACGTGTTCGAAATGCAAACAGATGAACGGATCATTTTAAAATACTGCACTTCAAAGATGACTCCTTGATATGGATAATGCATCCTTAGTCTCAATTATCATGTTTTCCTGTGATTGTAAAGGTCAAACGTGTTACATGCAAACATTTCTTCTCCATCCTTTCTTTTGAGCAAGCGACAATACTCCCAGGGTGCTTTAAATCTCTTGGGAATGTTTACATCTGACAACTTCAAAGATGCAGCCTGTTTTGCACATACAAGGTTACACAGGGCTGCTGAGATCCCATTTACGAGCAGCTGAGAGTCTCTCAATGCCATTTAGAGCCTTCTTGGACACCATGACAAAGTGGAGCGGTGCAGCAACATTCATCTTCCAGCTGTGGCCAGGAGCCCCTGACACCCCGGCAGACAGAGGGAAATGAAAAGAGGCTGCGGCAGCCAATGGCACCATACTTTATCTGCTGAGAGACTTGGCTTATCCTCCAGCTGTGTGGGCACTGCCTTTGAATGCAAACAATATGGCTGCAGAATGTAGGGCAGGCAAGAAAAGAGGCTTGCATGCTTAAGTTGTGGCCGCTTTAATGGCTTTTACAAACAAACTCTCCTGCAGAGGATTTAGAGGCAGGGATATCTTTAAATTGGTGCAGTTTGCATGTTATATTTAAGTGTTAAGAACCAAGACGTCAAAGGATAAATCTGGTTTATCGTTCCTTTAGTCAATGCTTTGTCCACAAAGTTACAGCTAAGATTATTGTGTGGTCATGTGATCAAGTTAAATGAGGCAAGAAACAAGCAACCATGGAACAATGAGATAATATAGATTAGATTATTAGTAGGTAGAATAGCCTGTGAACTCAGAAGAGTTCTTGATTGGATTTTTTCGCTTTCATATTGTATTTCACCTGAGATTCAGGACCTTCCCAGAATGATCACAACTTGAGGCAAAGCGCCACAATGCTCGCCATTAGTGTTCCACAGATCTATCAGTATGCTAAAATCGTCCATTGAAACTCATTTATAATATCCCTCAG
Source organism: Craterocephalus stercusmuscarum (assembly GCA_037177115.1). Taxonomy (NCBI): domain Eukaryota; kingdom Metazoa; phylum Chordata; class Actinopteri; order Atheriniformes; family Atherinidae; genus Craterocephalus; species Craterocephalus stercusmuscarum. Next base: position 20,541,969 of record JBBDHI010000014.1, read on the forward strand.
CCAAAGAAAAGTCCATATTTCTTCTCCAGCCGGAGTTGCCAGAAGGTAAGCGCTTCCTCCTTCAGACTTCATGTAACAAGGAAAATTTATTGGCTTCACTGAATCATGTCTCGGGTAAAAGTGTGAATAACAAGGATCACTTTTTGATGATCTTCTACGGTAATTTTAAACCTCTCTGTCTATGTAAGGGCCGCTGAAATGACAGGCGGTAATTTCATCTCTGCTCCTGAACCTGCACTTTGAGAGAGACGGCGAGGGACGAGCATAGAGCAAGGTGTCTCGTGGGACGCCGTTTTCGCATTGAATCAAAGCTGCCAGACTTACTACTTATGTTTGTTGTACTCAAATATTAATGTCCTAAAACACAAGGAAGTGAAACAACCTGCACTACGCTGTTCAACACCCTGCGGCACCACCACACTCAGTTCCTTTCACATGCAACAGTTAAAAAGCTTTGGGGGTTTCTTCCTTTCCTGCTGTGTGTGATGCATATTTTCTTTGTGCATGGAAAGTCCACACCAAAGGGAATTGTTCTCTTCCACAGAAGAAGCTGCCTCTTCTCCTGAAAGGCATCATTTCAAGTCTTATCTTCAATTATTTGTAGGCAGAATTGCCGTAAAACATATTGTGCTTTTTATCTCAATGTCCCTGATTTTTACACTGAAAACTATCAATATGTTCAGCTTATTAGTTTTCATTAAGAAAATCCTCCTGTTGTGATGTGTAGCCTGTCTGCTCTAACCAGTGAGAGCAGACGCACATTTCAAGGGCAGAATTTAGACTAAACTGAGTCCAGCTAACAACAACATGCGACTGTGCTCAACCAGGTCTTGCAGGACATTTTGTCCACTCTACACGGCTGAGCCCTTCACATTGAGTAAACTCGTAGTAACAGAGCTGAGAGTCAAGTTTTCATTAATTCACTCTGCTTTAACACAAGGAGACTCCTACAAGCACAGGCACGTCCTGAGAGAAATGTGAGAGGGTAGTAAGTCAGAAATAACTAATGTTCAAAGTAACAGCTATGAATCTTTTATGCACCTTCACGTCTTGACGTAGAGGCACACATTTTTAGAGACAGCATCCTAAAAGGTGATCTGATAGAAATACAGTATGTTAACCGGTGAAAGTATAGGATTTCATGTTGATTTTCTCACACAAGTAAACACGTAAGGGTCCTGTCATTACTACGAGCATCTTTCTCCAGAGGTGCCCACTGTAATAACTTTGTTTATTTTCAGCCACAGAGTTAAACTGTAGCGTGGCAGCCAGCCAGGCGCACAGCCACAGCAGGAGGCTTGTGTTTGCTTGTCAAGCAGTCGGAGGGAAAGTGACTCAACGGTCCTGAAACAGCAGTCTTGTCTGTGCAGCTTCCCCTCATGTTGTCTTGCTCCGAGCATCACACATTAACATTTTATGGAGAAGCAGTCAATGCATCTACCGGAAAAGAAAGAGAGAGAGAGAGAGAGAGAGAGAGAAAATAAATAAATAACTAGAATTTTGCAGTGGAGAGATCTTTACTGTGGTGGCATTTACCATTCATGTTCATTTCACGTCCCTCAGGAGCTGGCGCTCCTTTGTTGCAGGAATCACAGGGCTGTCCACTTAAATGTCGAACGCTTGCTTCCTTTACTGTGCATAGAGATTATAATGACTCATCCTTTCCCGAAGAGCTAATCTTAGCATCCATTTAGCAAAGAAGTGTTCCACCATTATGACAAGTGACCCCTATTTCTTTTCATGGAAAAGACTGCTTCCTGCCTGAATCAGAGAATGGCCAGCAGGCACATAATTCAAATACTCTCCAGAAAAGTGCTGTGGCAGCAGATTACAAAGGAGGCCTTGAACTGCATGAAATATTAAAGCATTAAGATTAGATGAGGAAGAACGCCACAAGATCTTACCAAACTGATGACAGAGGTGTCTGGCCTCTTCTACAGGAGGAGTATAGTGTCCACTAAACGGGACACTATACTCAAAGGTTTATTTAGATATTTGGAGGCTGATAGCAGCAGGCTAAGCAGCATAAAAGTGGGAGGGATTTGTTGTAAGTAAGACATAATATTGTCTGTTATTGCATTCTTAGAAAAAACTAAAAGGAGGAGGTCTGAAAACATGAGGTTATAGATGAACAAACAAGAAAGAGGGAGATAAAGCAAAAAAGATTCAATGAAGGAAGGCACAAAGTGCTGCAATGAAAAAGGGAAAGCGAAAACTCGGTTCAGAGGTAATCAAGCATGAGGCAGTTGTGCAAAATTTACAGCCGTAATTTGGAATCCCACAGCCCCGGTGTCTGGATGAAGAGGGCAGCACAACAGATTCTCATTTGCCAGAAACAGTCCGTGCTCCTCTGGCACTTCTGCCAATGCTTCCCTCTCCCCCTCTTCCTCCACTCTCTGTCTCTGGAGTGCTTTTCCATCCTGCACGGAGCACAAATGAAACCTGCGCCATGACAGGCAGCATATCTCCACTGTACCTGAGCAGTCAGCCTTGAAGACTATGCCGTGAGGGATTATTTCAATTGTGGGGGACAAAAGGAAAATAGGAATTGATAGACTCACAAGGCGATGAGACGAACATGGTCGGTTCTGTTCAAAGGGCACTTGTGTTTTGGATGTTCTTTTGAGCCCAATAATCTACAACATCTTTACATACATTCAACATGCAAATATACTTGAGGTGAGGCCTTTGTTCAGGTGCCTTTTATGTTGATGAGCTGGTCACTGATTATAGATTCAAACTATTTCAGGCCCCAAAGAGAACTGTCCCCATGGGGTCCAATCCAGGCCCACCAGCAGTATCCCTGAAGGGGGAGAGCAAGGCGAAAAAGTCACTGCCCACAGTGGTAATTCATTCTTCTAATTTCCCAGAGGGGTGCTGCACAATCCGAAAGAGATAAAGTCTATTTACTGTCCATGCATTTATATATTTAATTGCCTAATGAACTCTCTTAGTCGACATTTACCTGAATTAAATCCGAATTCATTCATATTCACAAGCTTGCAAAGGTCTTAGTGTGGCCTCCAGAGGGTTTCCAGATCATATATGATGCAGAGTTCTTCTTCGGCGCTTGATTTCAACCCCAGCCCTCCTCCCACATGGATACTCAAGAAAAGCATTCAAAGTGAACCAGGTTTTCAGATTCCCATGGGTCATGTTATGTTAGAAACAAAATGCTCTCCTTTTTGATCTCATCAGAAGTGTTTCTGGCTGATATGAATGGAGATGGAATAAAAAGACACATGGCATAAAGGGAAGGAGGGACTTTATAAGGGTTTTAATACAATATAGATAATCTTTAGAATCGGTTCCATAATATTTTCCATCAAATTATATCCAACGACAGTCCATGCTAACTGTTTAGGTCTGTCAATGCATAAATCTGAGTTAATGTCAGAGAATGAGATCAGATTAGAAACCACCTTATCTAACTCCTCCCAAAACAAAGCATGACACCAGCGTAGTGCCATGGTAGCAGCAGTGCTGCTGTCTGTGTCTCACATAAGTAGAAAAACAGATTAATGTAAACTAATTGTTAATGCAGCTGATTTGACAGCTCTATTAACAGTCCACAAGATGTTCAAGTCAACTTTATTTATAAAGCACTTTCAAATAACAAGTGTCAGCCAAAGTGCTGCACAAATGATAATAAACATAATTATGGTTAAAAAATTAACAAATATAACAACAACGCCAACTCTCAGTGTGGTTTAAAAGTAAGAGAATAAAAATGAGTCTTTAAACAGGATTTAAAAATCTCTACTGATTCTGAGGGCTTCATATGGAGGGGGAGGCTGTTCCATGATTTGGGCGCAACGAACGTCTGCCTTGCAGCTCCATTCAAAGCTGGATGGAGAACGTTTTTTTCAGCATTAATGGGGACATGTCATGCAAAATTCATTTTTTTAAGCCCTTAAATACATGTTGTTGTTTTTTTAGGGTTTGGGAGTGCAGAAAAATGTAATTTATTCACTCACGGTGCTGCGTATATATCTTATTTTTCTTTTTGGGTCATATTTTTCAGTCTGTTTAGTTTTCTCCGCTATCTATTACATTTTTCTTGTCTATTATGTCACTGTATTTGCTGCGGTTCCGCTAAATATGGTCATGATATTTTTGCCGATCGTTAGCTGCTAAGAAGCTAAAAGATGGCCGAAGGGGGCAGAGTTGAACCGAGTAGAACGCTCTGTGACCTGGAAGGGGGCGGGGCATGATTTCAGATTTAAAGCGAGAGCACCAAAACGAGCTGCTCTCATTGACTGTACAGAAACACCTCAGACCAGGGGTTAAGAAGGGGTGTATGGAGCTATACTAACAACGATTTCAGACCAAAGGATTGCAGTTTTACTTTATATAA
>JBBDHI010000014.1:20560790-20579609 GCA_037177115.1 Craterocephalus stercusmuscarum
ATTAGTTAGAATTTGGTTATTTAAATCTTTTCCATATGTGATGTTTTTGAGCTGTCGTCTCTGCTTTGTCGTATCAATGCTCTGTGACTTTACCGTTAGCTGAAGCCTGCTGAAAACAAATATTTTCTAGCATGAGTTTTTTTTAAAGCCTTGTTTTTTAGGAACGAATAAACATGAGGGTAGATGTGGTGCCCTTTTGCTTCCCATTCTGTTTGTTTCATTGCTTCCTTTCGGGCGTTGTTTGCAGACAAACTGATTAATGTTAGCTTATCGTTTTGATTTATTGTGTTCAGAATGCAGACTGTGGCATTTAGAAATGAAAAAAAGAAAAAAATCTAAACCGATAGATTTGCAATGTTTGTCTTCATACGATCATATCCAGAAAGTTATATTGGACGAGTTTTCTTTTACAAGCAAACAAGAAACGTCCCCGTTTTAAGTGTGTTCTGGTACGTTCCACTGCGCTTGAGACATGGAAAGAGTTGGGTGGAGCATTTATGAAATCTCAAAGGGTTTTGGGGAGCTAAAGAGGGTGCACGGATGTGGAATAACATCCGGAGGGGAGCTCTTGCACAGAAACACAGGATCAAGGATGAGAAAAGACTTACATGGGAGAGAAAGAGGCTCGTGTCCCAGCAGGGGAAGCAAATACGAGCGAATGTATGACTATAACCCATCATTCCTAATGTCTTGGCTGAGGGTGCTGGGCCTGATCGGCTTCATGTGACATCCTGAAAGGCTGATGGAGCATGGCCTCCTGCATCCCCAGCCTCCGCTGCCAAGCCTCTCACCTTCCCTCATTTTGGGGGCATTGTCTCCCGATGAGTGCCATTTGTCACCATTGACTTGCACCACACAGACACCTGGGCTGTTTTTCTGTAGCCCCAACCCATTTCCACAGTTGGTAAACAGCTAAATCCCTCTCCCAATCAATGTGGCCTATTTAACTTGAGCTATTGACTCGCCTGCCCCTCACCAGACTCAAAGCTGGGGGAAAAAAACAAATGCAAACAAATTAGATGCGAGAGAGGGAACAACAGAAACGGTGGCACTGGCTATGAAAAGTCACATTTTCGATAATGAGGTTTTAGTAGCAGGAGGGAAGAAAGTGACAGAGTGGAGCTAAAGGAAGCAAAGGAGGGTAAAAAGCGAGGGAAAACAGAGGAGGAATCGATCGATATGAACAGATAATCACCAGGCCTCTGTTCCAATGTGTAAAGAGTGTGACATTGCAGAGGTGGGCACGGCAGGGAAGAGATCAATGGGCTGTTTTTTGTTGATCCCTAATCCTTAACTATCTATAAGTAATTAACCTTCAGAGGAGAACGTAGGGGGAGAAATAAATGGAGAAATTAGTGAGGGAATAACAATGAGCATAAGTAAAACACAGGCTGTCTTTTACTCACCACAGAACAACAAAGGAAACTGATTTAATAGTCATCACCAGTGCTTGATCTGCAGTTTGAAATATCTGAATCACTTTTGATGCCGTCTGAGTCTGCAGCTGCTGGAAAACCCATCACCTCACTGTAGCTGCAAGACAGCGGCTGCTGTTAAAACAAGCATGATAATCTCAATGCAACGGCACATGTTCAAAATCTTGTATTTAGTTTTGGTTTCAGGGTAGAATCTAGTCGGGTTTAGCCGTTTCCGGCCTGCAGATTCGCCTGAGTCTTTGCTTGAAAAGATGAGGAGAAAGGATGTTGTTAGGAGTCAGAGTGCCCTCTGTGGGTGTCAGAGGAAAAACAAGACGAGAGGCAAATCATTGCCTTTTTACATAAATAGTCTGTCAGACACAAGTGCAGCCAGAAACACAAGCTGCTATAAGGAATGAACACAGCAAAGTCAGTGTTATCTGTACACAGTTTAATGGCACACAAATGCCCTTACAGTACATTTTATTCTCTCATCGCCTTGTTCTCATGTCTGTTCACAAAAAAACCTTCAAAAGGATCTTTAAGTTAGTAAAGGGCAAACAATATTATTTAAATTTGTCACAATATTACACAATGAAACAACAAACTGGTGAGATTGATAAGAAGCAGTGTGCACGAAGTAAGAAATATCTTAAATTATTACAATATGGCCATTATAGAAAGTATTCAGCAAGTATTTATGATGTTAAAAATCAGGAGAGTCCAACTGGTCTAAATCATGTCAACCAGGTAAAAACAGCTCTTTGGGGTACTTCATAATGTTACAGGTGAAGTTACAACTAAAAGCTGTGGGGCTTTTCTTTGTGGGCAGCTATGTGAGTCGAGTGTTCCTTCTTTGTTCATCAGGAGGAAAGGATTTCAAGCATAACCTTGGAGGAAACCGATGGTTCTTCACCAAAACGGGCACCTGGAAAAAAATAAACGATTATAAAGAAAAAGTCGAACAAATCATAACGAGATATGCAGCAATACGAGAATTCTGCTGCTTTGTATCACTGCTCTGACTGAACCATGAGGCAGAAAGGTGTACTGACCATCCAATGTAGCATTGGCACAGGTTTTCATGTGAGGTGGCTTGCTTGATGAGGAGCTCCACTTGTGTTGGCACATCCAGCGTCTCATCATGAGAAAAGTCTCGACCTGTGGGAGACAAACTCTTACTGCCATATTTTTCTGGTCTCGATAGTTTTTAAAGACTCTAGAATCTAAAAAAAAAAAGATTCTTTGTCATTTTTCTTTTGCTTAAGGTCTTTAAGCAATCAAGTTGAGACTTGATCTGCAGTTACAGCCCTGGAATAAAGGGCTCAATCAGTAGAGCTACCAAGAGCCCCAAGCTGCTGATAATTTTGACATTTTTGACACTAAGATATGCAGGAAACTGCTTAAAAACACTATTTATATTCTTCTTCCTGCACTTTTTTCATAGGAAAGAAATTAGAATTTTGATAAAATTACAGGTATTTTTACACATTAAAACTCTTATAGCTGAAGAACTTATCTGTATCTGGAAATTAGCTCAGTAGCACTACTGAGTTCTGTCCAGAAGAGAGCTGCAGAACTCACCTGTAAGTTTGTCCCGCACTCTGTTGATAATCTGGATAGCTTTCTTGTTGAGAGCCTCGGGCTGCACCAAGCCGTCTCCAACTAAGAAAACACAAACATGCTGGTGTCAACGACTACTTACAATTTCACAAAAAACAAACTGTATTCTCTTTGTAACAACCCTCTCTGCAGCAGAGGGAAATACAAGCAGATCTAAGTGCTGCCTTATAACAGCACAGCAGCTTCATCATGGCATTGAAAGCTTGGCATTGTTGCAGTAAAACTCAGAAGAAGGAAACTAAAAGGTACAACAAATAATCCAAGAGAGGCACTAAAAGGTAACTCACTGAAGGAGTGAATGGATTCAGGCACAGTGGTTCCAGGCTTCTTGTGTGTGGTCTCCCCAAGGTCTATTCCCTCCAGAGCTTCTGTAAACCACAACACGGTTACATATTTAAACACATATCCGAGGTAAATACAAAACAAAAAGCAGGAAAAGCCGTGCTTGGGTTGCAGACTGACCCACAGACTGTCCAGCCGTGTACGAGTCGGTCCTGGTCCGGGAACGCTTGTTGCCTTTGGTATTTGCTGCGTTTTAGATGGAAAAGGTTTGTAAGACAAAGTATTTTCCGTAGCATAACATTTAATTCTCATTATTTTATACTCCACTCATTCTGGCTCACGGAGTCTTAAACAGATGAGAGAGATCTTTGATTCAGGTTTTCTTCAAAGTACAGAAGGTTTACAAAACACCAAGCAGCAGCCAGTTTGGTTTTCTGATCCAGGTTAATGGATTATTACTTTCTTGAAATGAAATCCCTTTACAAGCTGACTCATATACCCCATTTCCACCAGTGAAGAGCTGGAGCTGGTGCAGAGCCAGTGCTTGGCTAATTCAACTCTGCTGCTTGCAAAGAACCAGCTTTGTTTTCCACCGAAAGAGCCGGCCGCTGCTGCGTCGTGACGTCATTTTTATCCAAGTGGCTGCATGTTTGGTTTGCCAGCAGTCTCCAACAACAGAATATAATAAATAATGCTGATTTTGTGGATCACGAGTGACCGCTGTGTCCCAGTTTCTATTCTGGTCCCGTAAATCTTTCTTAAACGGACAGCTGGCCGATGCAACGTTCGTAGCGGCTGCAGCGTCTTCCCCTGTTTCCGCTTGGCCAGGTAGCCCCGCCCCCAACGGCTGACACCAGCTTCGTGAACTGGTTCTAAGTCTGGCCCAGCAAAGAGTTGGTGCCTGGATAGAACCAGTATTGGGGGCCAGGAGCCGGTGCTTAGGCGGTCGAAAACCAAAGAACCGGTGCTTAGTCTGGATCTGGCTCCGAATCAGCACTGGAACCAGCTCGGTCAGAGAGGGCCATAGCGAGCATGTACACCAAATGTGTTACTGTAGTGTCAAGATGTACAGGGGAAAAAAATAACAACAACTAGATCTCTGTATGAAAATCTGAAACAGCATCTTTTCATCCTTACTGTCCATGAGCCTCCAGTTGAGCAGAGGGTCGTAGACGAAGGCCTCCAGCACAGCCATGACGCTGTCCCTGTGCTCCCTCAGCACCTCCATCACTGTATGGCAAGTGATCCTGTAGTTCCCATCCAAGCCTGTGACCTGCCACACAACCACACACAAACTTAGCTGATAAAGACATGCTACGGCCAGATAATCAAGTTTCATTTAATCCGTTTCGTTAAAAAGGAAGACTTGCTGTCTTTTTGTGATGCAGTATGATGACGCAATGTTGGCTTTAAATTTAGCTTTAAAGAGCTTTTTAAACATAATCCTAACTAAAAACTACACTTCTTACTTCTTGAGGGATGACTCAACTTAAAAATCCCAGAAAGCCAGGTTTTATTTCTCCTGCTTTCATTTTTAATTCCTTTTCTTTTTTGCTCATTAAGTACAAGATACAGCGAGTCGCGGCTTCAGACAAAACTCTGCACATTTGGGAAAAGACTAATAATTATCTAGTTCAGACGACAAAGAAGCAGCAGCTCGGAAAGGGTTCTTGGATAATAGGAGGATATTTGTGAGGATAAGATGTTGCAGAGTGTAACACATCAGACTTTTTCGAGGCTGAGGCACAGACGGCACACACATTTTATAATTCTTATTACTGTATTGACAAGAGTTATGCACCTCCATAGCATTGGTCAGCATCCTCGTCAGTCGGAACGGGATCTTTTCTGGGAACTTTTCTCTGGTCATTGCCACCTGAACAATGACGATTTGAGAGTCAGGTTCAGATAAATAATGAAAAAAAAGAAAAGCTGATGATGCGCAGAAAGAAAATCTCCTCTCACTTCAAAACAGTCTCCAAAGTCAATGTGGAGGATCTTGCCGCTTAATCGATCCAACATCAAATTGGATGGATGCCTACAGGAGAGACACATGGTCTCATTATTAATATTTCATAACGGTTATTGTTATTATTGTCTTTAAAGACAACAGAAGACTTCCTCTTTAGTGGTAGAAGCTCACCTGTCACCAAGGCCGAGAATGTATCCCACCATGGACATCACAGCCAGGGAGCGGGTGTAGTTAGTCCTCCTGTCAAACCACACCTGAAAGCGAAAAGACATTTGCATCCTGGTTAATAACGCCTGGGAAGAGCAGCTTAGGTCTGCTGTAGAGATGGAAAAGTAGATCTGCAGGAGGCTGCTGAAAACATCTGTTTGCTTCCGGATGTACTTGCATTTCTACAAATGGATTCGATTGAAAGTCTGTGCTTTAGAATTAGGACCTACAGCCCAGTAAAACTGTTCTACATGGAAAAAAACGGGGTTTATCCTCACTATGACAGTCTTTTGTATTTTACCAGCGTCTAATGAAAAACTTTACAAAATGAGCACCAGTTTATCACTGACAAGCCATCTTAATGGGAAATTATTATTTATAGATCTGTAAATTATCTGTCCGATAACCGAGAACTCTTGACATTTAGCAGAGGAACCAAATTGTGCGCATGAGCCATCAAAAGATCAAGAGTCCTAAATGATCCTCCCCGGTGATGTGCAGCATCTCACCTCAGAGCTGGGGCTCTTCAGCCATAAGAGCTTGGCCAGGTCGTCTCCGGCAGTGTTGTTGACAGCATGTTCAAACACCTCCACCTTCTCCATCAGTGTCAGGTGGTCGTAGTCTGGGGCCATCTGAAATACACATAATGAACAACATGACACACTGTATACACTGACTTCTATCCAGTCTAGGTGCAGCATGTGTGTGAAAAAATGTAGATACTTACCAAAGAAAACAGAAAAAGACCAAAAATGAGTCGCAGAGCTCAAGGGACTCATTAAAAACAGAAGCTATTCTTACTGTGACTTGAGGTGTCACCACTGGGGCACTAATCTCTGTTCAAAATGTCATCCGTAACTTCAGCAGGGTGTGATGTCACTTCCCTTACATAAGCCCTGCTAAACAACACAGCCTCAGGGCATCTGTCATTACCAAAAGGTGATAAGTAAATTCTTTTCTTCTTCTGTTATTTGTCTGCATGTAATAGGCTGACTGCTGAGTTATATTTGGATACTTTGTGCTGGTGGAGTGATTTCCTCTAACTATATATTTACTGAGAGTGGTGACATGATGACAACGGGTAGAGTGAGAAGCGGCCCAGTTTTCCTCAGAAATAACACGAGATGTTGAAAATTTGTTAGGAAAGAAATAAATGAAGAGGGTTTGTGTATAATGGAGTAGACAGGGGAGAGAATGAATAGAATCATGATTTACGCTAAATATACAGTATGACTGCACAGCTCAGATTCTAAACAACATTACAATTTTTTAAGACAATTTTTCATTTAAACTTGGTGTTAAACTGAAAAGTGTTTGAGGCTTTTTATTTGGCATTGAAATAAAAAGGATATCTAATGTAACCTTGTATGTAAAACGCTCTCAATGCTGTTTTTAATTCTAATTACTTTCTGCACTGCGCTGTTATGTTTCTAATGTTTGTATGTAAAGCACCTTGACTTGTCATGTACATGAAAACAAAACTTGCTTTAAATTCTTCTTTGACAAAGAAAAGCAACTCATATACTCAGATGTGGGTTTCTTCTGTTTGCTTCCCCCCTTTTTTTTTAATTAAATCCCAGATTCAGGTCTGGCAATGCTGCTGTAACAGATACAGAATCTGGTCTAGCATTCACTGAAGTAAGTAACGCTTTATGGATGCCAGCATAAACTGCACATCAGCATTAATGGTACCTCCACAGATGTGCAAGTTACTAACACCATGTGCATCAATGCCCCCTCGTGTCATCACATGTCCTGCCAAGCCAGATGGTCTGTCGGTGTCCATGGGGATGCAGTTTCCATGGTTTCCATAAAGAATTTAAAATTAGACATATCACAGCAAACGACAGTTTTCCGGTAATTGAGCTCAGGTTTAGAGAATGAAACAGTTCTCCGCCAATCAAGCTATTGACCTTTTGTGCAGCAGGTGTTAACCTGATAATCACTATTCTCAAGCGCCACCTAGATTTTTTTTTTTATTTGCTATACAGTAAGGTCATAATATAGCAAAGGAAATCAGTATGAATTAAGTCTGTTTTTTTGACTAATCATGAACTCAGAAGAAGAAACTTGAAGCTAATTTGTGACAATTAAAATCCTGTGAATGTGTTTTGATGAAGGAGAGATTTACAACTTTACAATGTAATTACCCCAAACAGATGTTTCTGGAGCTTCAATGAATCTCTTTAGCATGGATGGTTTTATCTGAAAATTACAAGTTTAGAACTATTTCCTAAATGTGACCTCCTGCTGGCACAAATGAGTAAATAACATACGAGTAAATAAGCTTATTCACAGATGAATCTACACGATTAGTCCGGGGAATGCGATTGTTTTCAGCATTTTGAGCAAGCCAAATCACTGAAACTGAGACAACTGTCCTCAAACAATGGAAATAAACACAGCTGCTGCGAAGAAAAACACTTTTTTCCCCCAGAAATGGAGTGAATACAAATCTATTGAATGTTAGTAGTGATCTCTCACCCTGAGCATGATGCGATGTTCAATGTTGAGCAAAATCTTTTTCTTCTCTCTGTAGTCTCTGATGAGGGCGTGCAGGGTGTCACAGTGTGGCACCCAGCCAATCAGGCCTGAGTTGGTGGACAGGGGAATCACAGCATAGCGCTGAATGCTGAAGAATCCAACAAAGCCAAAACAAGCAGAAAACAGGTTTTTCATCAGGGGGGCATGATCAAGACATGTACGGTCAGCCAGAATCTAGAGATATTTCTAGACATTATTCGGTTTATGTATATGTAAATACAATGTGTTGAAGAAAGCCAGAACAGAGTTCAGCTCGTCAGCTCCTTATTATTAAGAGGATAATGTAAAAATGAGTGTGAGATATGAACAGAGCAAAGAATTGTCCAGACAATATGTAGGGAAGAAGCATGCATCCAGATGGCATTTGTTGCTTTTCTCACTGCATCTCCTGCCTGTTTATAATGAAATCGTTGGCATCCATCAGCAGCATGCTGCGACAAAAGATCGCACTTGCTACAGCATCAATTTTGCATGAAGTCTGGCCTCGTTTTTCTCTGTAAAGGCATCATTTGAGTGTTTCCCATTGGTGAAAATGCAAGTCTCCATTGTCAGGCACACTTTGAAATAGCAGAAACTACCGTTATCAGAACATCACCTGGACATCAAGAATGTGAAAAGCATGTGTGTAGGTGTGTATACCTAATAGCACATCTACCTGAGGTTCTTGCGCAAGGACGCCGGGTCGTTGGCCAGCAGTGTGTTGACCAAACCAAACAGCTGCATGACTCTCTCATCCTGCCTCAGGTCCTCATGCCCCTTCAACAGGAACATGAACTCATGGCCATTACTACCTGCAGAGGGAGTTATGGGATTCATCACTGATATATCGCTCAAAGCATCATGTCAAGTCTTATATGGTTAGATTTGGAATTATTGGTTGTTTGCTGCTCGGTGCTCCCTTGATGCTCTGCAGCTGCATCTTTATCATCATCACCTGAGGCAATGTCTTGCAAGTTTCAGCTGGCAATAAATTATTTCATATGAACCATGTTACTAGATTTTCAAACAATGATAGCATCGCCTGGAAAACCTGCTACAAAAATGGAATGAATCTACTAATAGATTAATAGTAGCACTACTTTTTTATTTCTTTCTCCCACAGATACCACATAGGTTCTGCATCTTTACAACAACTATCATAATGCTATCTAACTGCAATAAGTTAAGCGCTGAGAAGCAGAGAGAACCATCAGATAGACGGAAAGCAAAGCTACAAAGTATTTGATTTGTGTCAACCCACTCAAAATGCCAGCTGCTATTTGTGTATGGATGAAAAATGAGCACTGAAGCAACTTCAAACTTAGTCAACATGTGCTGAAAAGTATTTTTTATGACACAATTTCGTAGTCATCCTGAGAAAGGAGGACTTGAAGTTCATCAGATGATCCTCGTTAAGGATTTAACTGAAGTTCTCAGCAAGACAGAAATGAGAAATGTGTTTAACCTATCCGACATACAAATGTCGTTTAACTAATTCGTCCACGATTTCACCAACACTAGAACTGCCGAACAAGCTTTAATGGACTTCAGCTCTATTTGAAGTGAACAGAGAAAAGGAAAGTCCCTGTTTTATCCTTATTTGGCCTCTAATGAAAATCCCAGTAAGCAACATGTTGAAAGAGGACAGGACCCCGATAGTAAATCTAAGCTGCCTGCAGAAGGTGACAGGTCTTAATCTGAAGCCTTGCTCCAGAGGTCAGCTGATTTATTGGCTATCATCTCTTACAGAGTGTGTTGTGTAACACTGATGGGATAGATCAGAACAAGGTATTGTGCTGTCCAGTGAAAGAGAGAGTGAAGCAGAGTGAAACATTAGTGATTGATAATGTGAGGATTTGGCTTCCAGACAAGGTGACTTTATGGTGCAGTGTGATTTCAGGTGTTCTTTGCCGTCATATTTCTTTTCACACAGCCGAGTAGGTGATAAAGTGAAAGAATTATTTATTTTTATATTCAAATTAATGCTAATGCAGAGTGGAAGGAGGGTTCCTGACAATTCAATTCCTGCTGTTTCTTTTGAGACAGAAAATGAAAAATACATGAATTCTTCAGTGGAGACATGACTGAAGAGCCTGTTTTGGTTTTTTCCTGTAGGGACTTAGACACATTTTTTTAAATTAAATTCATCACTGGTTTGATCTTGCCTGTGTGTTTGAGGAAGACTTTTATTCTTCAAGTCTGTGTGTTGTTTTGGTATAACTCCTATTGATACTGAATCTTCTCTCATGTGACAGTCCACCAGTAATCATTTTTATCTTTCCTTCAATAACTGTTGCTTATATTATTGCTTGTAAGGCAACAAAACCTGTTAAATTTCCTCTTTTTCTTACCCATGATGGTGAGTTTGCGTGGACGCTGCTTAGAGGTGATGACCTGCAGGGAGGGGGCTATGGACTGGATGCGAATGATAGGCTGGTTGGGGTCGTAAGTGCCAGGTACTGCAAGCTCCAGGTCCCGACACATCAGCAGTTTTGGAGACACATATTGTAGCTCCAGGGAGGTCAGCTGCGCAAAACATGGCGAGGTGAGGATGCAATACAGAAAAATGCAATTAGTTTCGAGTCTGTTGGGCACAAAAAAAACAAAAAAACACACACACACAAAGCCTGAAGCAACATGCAGATTGCATCACAACCAGCTTGTATTCAAATTAGGGTTTTATCTGGAAAAAGCTGTTGATATGTAATGACTGACGAATCCCGCTGGAACTTTATTCACCCTTTTACTGCCTGTCTAAATCCAACAATCAGTCACTTACAATGTACCAAATCTGAGTCTGAAAGGGTTTTATGGTTAATTTCCTAATGCTGATGTATGGTGAGCGTGCATGGTTTCTGCTCCAGCCTGCTGTAAATCTGCTGTTTGGATGCTTCCTGGAGATGATTTATTACTATGTTAATGCCCTGTGGAGGAACATTTGCGCTCCTTCCAGCATGTTATTATATTGCTGTGTATTTCATGCTGAGGACCATAATGTTGCAACAGGGCGCATCCCTGCGAGCGAGGCCATGCCACCATGCCAAACAGCATTATCATCTCTATCTATTATGTGGAATAAGAGCTAGTGACAGAACTATTTTTAATGTCACTTCAACACTGTGGAGATGGTTAAAAATGACATCAAATAAATTTTCATCCTTCAAGAAGCAACAAGACCTAGTTCTGAAGTTTAATGCTTTGACACATGACAGGGCTGAAAATTGACTTTTGATAAAACCCACATGCACAGTACCTGCATTACTAACCATATACAAGCTCAATATATTTGTTTATATGTGCAGCATTATGGTGATACTTTATATGCAGGTGGTCTAAAAAATAAAAAAGCAAAGCCAGCGTTTGATGAATGCCAACAGAAAATACTGAAACTCTTGTGGAGAAAATAAATCAGGTTCATTTTTCAAATGAGGAAACGCTTTTGAGGTTTCATTGTGTTTTAGAAGAAGCCAGGAGTGTTACGTAAAATGAAAACAGCAGCTCCTCCCTGCATTAGCTGCACAAAAGGCTGACGAATACAGTAATATTTAAGTCGACATTAAGAGATGGGGCAGAATAACAGATGTGGAGATAAAATTATCTCTAACTTACAAAAAATCTAAACTACAAAACTGGCTTGTTTTGATGCGATAAAAGGGTGATTATGCTTTTCAATTATCTTTTATGTTGAACACTTTATCTCACCAAATTCCATCTCTCTACATCCCCTGAAACATTCACTGGTATATTGTTCAGTAAATGAGGTAATGAAGAGGATTCTTTGTTTTTCCATCCTTTAATCGGTTCTTTTTCCTGATACTGGTATGCTGGCAAAACACTGTTCTCCACGGTCAAATCTCGTCTCGTTACATGAATAAGATGGCCACGACTGCATAAGTTTCATCAGTCCATTAGATTTAACTGTCACATGATCAAAAAATAAGCTAGCATACTATATCTCATCACATCTGGTGAGAGATGGAAGTGGAGGGAGAAGTGTTTGGATGTCAACTCCAATTTCCCCAAGAGCCATTTAAATTTGTGCTGCTTCAGTGGATTCTTCTCCACCACATTTTTCTGATTTATAATAATTTGCAAAGATGAGATCTTCTAGTTTAGCTTGAATTCTCCTTCAAATAACCGGAGAAAAGTATGGTCGCTTTCATATCTCAAAACTCTTGTGAATCCACTTTGCATATACTTGCAGGTATTTGCTGCTACCTGAGGAGTTCGGAGAAAGTTATGAAAAATGTGGTTTCAAGTAGCGGGGCAGAATCGCAGAATATTCTCACTGACCTGGGGTAGCTGTTTGGAGATGCGTCTGAAAACGTGGTAGTAGAGGTCCCAGGCCTGAGTCAGGTCTTTTACATTTCCAGAGCGCATGTACTTCCTGCACCAGTCCTGAGCCTCCATCAAATCCCTGCCGTAAGCCTGCAGCATAAAGACACACACAGAACAGCTGTGCAGTCACATCGGAAGAATTTGCATTTGAGCATCTTTGCCAGAGCAGGAAAGCAGCAAAAACAGAATAAAATTAATTTAATCAGTCATTAAACTTTAGCAAGTTGACAAGCTATCATGAAACAACATCACAGTTTCCAGCATTTTCTCATGTAAGCGTCATATTAAGACAACGTTTACCTGGTTAAAAGAGGTTTCTTTGAGTGTCTGTGGTCCCCTCTCCATCATGGCATGTAGAGGTTCCAGCACTGCAAACATGCCCTTGACGTTGCGTTCACCGAAGTAAAGACGTGACGCTTCCTCAAGTCCCTCATGCCACATTTCGTGCCACAATATAGCCACTCTAATGAGCTCCTCACTCACCTGGTTAAAGAGACCAAATAAAATGTCAGATGCTCCCTCATGCAAGTTTTAGAGTATATTAGCTCCTGAGACAATCATAACATTCAATCTCTTTTTTAACAAAAGAAATTTTAAAAACAATACTTTTGAAAGATAAAATTAAAA
Organism: Craterocephalus stercusmuscarum; assembly: GCA_037177115.1. Classification (NCBI taxonomy): domain Eukaryota; kingdom Metazoa; phylum Chordata; class Actinopteri; order Atheriniformes; family Atherinidae; genus Craterocephalus; species Craterocephalus stercusmuscarum. Next base: position 20,573,778 of record JBBDHI010000014.1, read on the forward strand.
GTGTATCAATCTCTTGATCTTTCGTGAGATGGGCAAACAAAATATCACATCAACTCATTCATCTACAGAAAGAGGACCGTCTCAGTTTGGATAATTATGACTGATTCAGTGTCTACCATCATGGCTTGCTGCACCAGGGTGTTGCAATGTTCACACATGTTCTTCAGGATCTTGTTAGCAGCATTATGACGGGCGGTGGTGGTGGACTTAGAGGCCACAGTCAGTGGGTAGATCAAGGCCTGGCAGTGAACAGAGAACAGACACTGATCACCTGCTGGCAATGCTGGAAGACAGCTTCGAAAATGGGCTTTTGGAAAAAATGACAATAAACACCTGTGACGGTGTAAGCAGACATACCTGAGGGTGATACCGTCCAATGTCTGTTAGTAATTGGTGAATGAGACGACCCACCAGAGCCCGAGGGGTGTCGATCCGAGCGATGAGCTGAGGGATCACCTGCAAAGGCAGAGGGATAATTGGAAAATGGAAAAACTTGAAGCCTTAGCTAATGTGCAATATACAATGTAATTCAAGACACAGTAAGTACTCTAATAACAATTACACTTTTTTCATTTTCCTTAAATGTGGATTACTCTTTTGCCTTGAATGCAGCTTTCTCTTTTACTGGGATTTTCTTTTGTGTTTACAGCTTGGGTCAACACCATGTGAAACGAGGATGTGCACGTGCATTACCTGTAGCCAGGTGTCTATTTGAATGGTCTTGATGCCTTCTACCAGAGCTTCGTTCACTTCGGGCCAGTGACCATAGTCAAACCACAGAGTCAAAACCCTAAGGTTTGGAAAAAAAACATAAATAACAGAGCCAAAATCTAAATCTTCTCCCATCTGATTCTCATCAATAATTTCATAGTACAATCCCAATCAGCCACCAGAGGGCCTCCTATACTCAATTAGTATCTCTGCTAGCTGTCTATGAATAAAGGACATGTTGGTTCTTCAAATATTTTGCCCACTTAGGGCGTTTAACTCACCTCAGGGTGTCCTGCAGGTTATTTCCTCTAGATAAGGAAATGGAGCGGAAGAAACCTTGAACAGCAGGTACAGTGTACAGAAGCAGAGTCTTTGAAAGGTCCTGCAGAGGGGACAGAATACAATTTAAACTTTTTAATGCATGGCAGAAACAAGGAAGTTTGTGAAAGGAGTGTGAGAAAAGGATGGCATCTTGCTGCTTTTCTGTGACTCTCACCTCATTGACCTTTTTCTGGCCCGGTGAAGGCACCGGACTGTGATCTGTGCTGTCGACCTCGCTGTCACTGTTGCTGGCTTCGCTGTTCGCACTGGCACCGCTTGCGTGTCGCAGCTTCTTCTTCTCATCGCGACCTTGGTTCTGGTGCTTGTAGTGCAACACCGCCTCAAAATTCATCACAGCCCAGGCGTGCCATGCCTGTGGAAAGATGGCACAAACCAGGGGAAATAGCTTTATAATAGCAAGTCCTTTGAGATCACTTTCACATTTGTTTGTAATGTAATGTTCCAGTTTATAAGTGTTGTATCATCCAGGGGGCTGTAATTTCAGATCTAAACATCCAAGTTTGATGTCTGCGTTATGTAACAAGCCATTTAAAAGTTGAAAGCTAAAAAGAGCCTGTGAAGATGGATGGAGAGAGGGTATCTAACTAGAGACATTTGGTCTCGATTAACAAAAAAACATAGATGTTCTAAGCTCTGATATCACCTGATGCCTTAGAGGCAAACAGAAGATGAACACCATGCAAAAGTATTCATAAGCAAACTAAACAAGCCATGAAAACTGAAGAACAATCACTTTAAATTTCACCTTGTAAAACAATAAAATGGGGGTGTAATGTGTCCTGGTGATATAACACTGTCACGGAAATCTCTTGCTGACACAACTGGAACTCAAAGGCAGCTAGAGAAAAGTCAAAACGCGGAAGGTTAAATCTGTGCAGGAGGGTCTAACCTTGTACCAGTTGCGATCGTGCTCAGTGGAATTGCTGTAATACTGCAGAACTTTAGGGATGGTGCTCTCATTGATGCCCTGCAGACTGAGCTGCCACTCCCCAAGCTTCAAGAAACATCTGCATGGGGGATAAAAAGGGAAATGCAATGTAGGATGAATCAAAAGACTTGTTTGGTTAATAATAAAAGAATACAGTTTCTTCCATTCAGTAGAAAAAAACGTCTCTGTAGATCATTACCTATACCTTAGTTATTACCTTAGTTATCAATATCAGAGGTCAATGTCATTAAAATCAATTCTGTTAAGAAGAGTAATTTAATGATTACATCAGTAGGCAGGAAATAACTGTACTATTGAGACGATATAATGACTGTAGAGCCATAATTATGTTGTCATTCCTTGTAAAATGTTTTTAGTGGTCTTTGGTAAATCCAAGGCCATCTTACTTAAAAAATATTATGTAATGAAATGAGGCTTGGAAATCGTACAGGCATTTATCAAAATATTACACATTAAGCAGCAGAGCATTCAAAGTATACGCTGACAAATTGTGGGATCACATGTGGAGATTTTCAATTATCCAATCCAGCTTTCCTTCCACTTAAACAAACACTGAACATCCCTGAGGACCGAGCTCTATCCATCACCCACAAATACACAGCATTTACAAGCAAGAGTGAATCTAGCAGCTTTTGGCACAGCCAGGACACATAGCTCACACAAGTTCACCAAAGCAAGCAAACAGAAAACACCCCGTTGTCCGTCCATCCATCAGTTGTGCGAATACTGTCTGCAGAGCACCTCCAATAAATCTCCTTTTAGCCATTGCGCAATGTTTTATACAGTCTGGCTTCAGAGTATTTACGCCAAATTGTTTGCAAAATCTTTTATCGCGTTCAGCTTTTACAGACGATGTGCAATGGTTGGAGGACCGGCTGTTTAGGGGCTCTTTAGACAACACGTTTATTTAGACAACAGATACCATAATTATTCATCCCAGGTGGAGCTTCAGTGAAATTTCATTGGATTCTTTCAGGCCAGAGTGGAAATGTCGGTGTGTGACTGCATGTAGAGTGGAAGTGAGCAGTCCAGGTGTGCTCCATACCATAATGCTGACCTGTATTCACAAAAGTGTGTGAGAATGTCTGGAGAGAAACCGTCCTGACTGACATCGTACAGGTGTTTTCCCTAACACGCATTCCTCAGATAGTCAGAGTCACTGTGTGGAAGATGCCAAACTGAAAGAAGCCTCTTCTGTCTGTTGTCACGCTTGATTTATGAGATGGGAGGGTGCAGATGACTGCTAGATGTTGGTGCACATGGCCAGATGGAAGTGCTGTATGATTTACTGTACCTGGGATTATACCTGTCCATGAAAAACAATGCAGTGCAGACAAATGCCTTAAAAAATAATCACCCTGTTAACCACAGGAAGGCAGTTTACTCGATCCTAAAAGGGAGCTTTGGGGGTCCTCCTCAAATATTTTGATGAGCCAAAACATCATGCAAACATGTTTTAAGATGTTTATGTCATTCCAAGCAACTTTTAACTTTCTGAAATTTTCCATTTTCTAATACACTAACTGCATCATAAAACATGTGTTACTTATTTCAATGTCAAGTTCTTTTTTTTCTTCTTCTTCTTCTTCTTTTCTTTAAATCTCTTGTAGTGTCGGTAAGTGTTTCAACAGATTTCAGACTGAATCTGTTCCAACGGCGAGGTGAAGTGATGATAGCAGAATGTTGTTACGGCTGTGCCAGGGCTGTCAAATGAAGAGCACAACACCCGCTGGAAGAGGTACAGGAGCAAACCGACAGCTCTGTGGAAGAGACGCACCTGGCGGAACCTTTACTGCCACATTTACAGCCAAAAGGGTCGTTTTATTGAAGGGTTTGAGGTGAGAAATTCTGAAAATCTCCGCAGTCTTTAGAAGACTACAGGACACCGGTGGACTTGTAAAAGTGGTCTGCCACATTGGGTCATTCTCATGGAAAAGAGGCAAAATGCACTGCACATGAACTCTGTTTACACCGCCAGGGAAGAAAATATATGAGGCCATTTCTTTCCTTGCTTCAGCATGTTGCTATGTGTTTGCTCTGCCCTGCCACAGTGAGACTGCAGACGCTGGCAAAACATAATAAATTCTTAGTTTAACTAATGATTTTATGTAATGAAATGATGCAACTTTAATAGTAAAAACACAGATAAAATGCATGTTTTGGGACAAAATTTTCCTTTCCCTCTACCTTCCTGTCTGTAAAATTAACTCGCCAAGCTTTTAAATGATATCAAATTATAATAGAGTATGTCAACACTTCATATTCAAAGTGGGCACAAGTGTTCTCTGAGGATTAGTTGTGTTGTTGATGCAATTGATACTGACCTGGCCATGAGTTTGTGGAGCTCCTGTTTGCGCTGATGGTCCTCTGCTGCGATGGCGTGTTGTGCTTGCTGCTGTACACCCTGAACAAAATGCTGCATGTGCTGGAAGGCATCGATCTGCAGGGAGACAACACAGACATCAACAGCTAGAAGAATTCTTTTGGTCTGTGGTTTGGACCAGCCTGTTAGCAGATATTTAAACCTGTTTGTTTATGTTCATGTCCTTGGGCACAAGCCCACCAGAGAAAATCTAATTGACCAATAACCTAACCAGTTGACTATCCAGAGGAAGTGACAACTAATGTATTATTTATTTACTAAATAACAGCACAGCCAAGTCGAGTGGGATCAGTAACAGCGCTCGCGTTCACTCGCATCACAAAACAATGGCAAGGAGCAAAATATTCTTTTTTCTCTGAGCTCAGTGTACGTGTGCGTTTCCTTTTTCCTGATTTTTCTGTCAAGCAGTGCAGGTGTTCATGGGAACAGCAACGCTTTTCCTCACACTTACCTAAGATCCCTAATGAGAACCACAGTCTGCAGCCACAAACACTGTTCAGCACCTGGCAATGAACATGGGCGTGTTTGTGTGTGACTGGGGAGAATATGCTCCGTCACTGGGTGTATGTGTTTGGGTGGAGTGTGTGTGTGTGTGTGTGCGTGGTGGACAAATGGCAGAGGACATAGCAGTTTAATCTCATGTTGGAAACCTTAAATGTAATATGAGGTCACCAGCAGCGCTTTCCTGAATTGGATATAGCAAAAAGAAACAATAGCTCTTTCTAAAGGACTTTATTAGCAGTGTGTGACGTAGAGCTTGCTCCACCCACTGTTGCCATGAATACTGATGATTCCTGACAACATTAACAACAGTCCAACACTAAGTTGCTCGTATTTCTGAACAGTCAGGCCAAATAAAAAAAATCAAACCAGTCAAATTACATAATAAAAGATGGAACATCCATATTCTTCTTATATCATAACAAAGATGAAATTTTGTGCCATTACTAATCAAGTATGGGTTTAAACCACCCACTAATCATTGCTTTGTGATTTTTTCCAACTGCATTTTTCTTCCTCATTCTAACTTCATTTCAAAATGGGAGTGCAAGCAAAATCTGATCTAATGTGGAATAAACCAATACATCACCAATCAAGATATTGATGTAGTGCTCTGATCCCTTAGACCCTGCCGAAACACGTTCAGCAGCAATTTGTTAATGTTTGTTAACTTAAGCAGTAACATAATGACGTCTATAATTATAGTTATGAAAGCTGTTTGGGGAAGATTTAACGGCCCAGTTGAGGACAGAATTGCCTCAAGGCAAACTGCCTTCACTGACTTTTATAGGTGTTTACATATTGATAAAACAGCGATCATTAGATTGTTAATAAGGGCTGTTTTAAGCATCCAATCACTGGCTTTTTGGATAGCAGATAATTATCCTCATATTATGAGAAACTTGAGCATTTATTTGGATTTACATACCAGAAGTGGCCAACTGGC
>JBBDHI010000014.1:20651052-20662210 GCA_037177115.1 Craterocephalus stercusmuscarum
CTGTAATGTTTCTAATGTTTGTATGTAAAGCACCTTGAATTGTCATGTACTTGAAATGTGCTATACAAATAAACCTGTCTTGCGCTGCCTTGCCTTGCCTTTATGATTAGCATGACCTGGATGAATGGACCATGGTGTTTTTATACATGCAGAGTGATATGCCGTTGCCTTTCCTTCATATGGTATAGTTTCAGATTATTAGGTTGCATTTGTTTGCAGCAAGTATCTGTTTACTGATAATGGTTTTCAGGAATGTATGAATGAATTTTGGTTATTTTGATTTTTCATAATTTTCATAATATTTTCTGTCATGATAGTTCATCCCGTAGATTGCCATGTTTTTTCTCCTTTGCCTACATAGATATCACTGGGTTTCCATAAATATTTACAAATTTATATAAGGAAGAAAAAAACTGGATGTTTTGCAACCCAGTCTTTTATAGACTGTCTCATTCGGAATGTCTTTATTTTGTGTTACTAGCCTGATGACAGTTAACCGGATAAATCGTCTGATATTCCAGATGTTTTCTTTTCAACTTTTCAAGTTTCTTGTTTTTGTGTTTTGTTTCCCATCTCCAAACTTTTATGGCATCTGTTGCTTGACTGAAATTTGTCTCTCTTTTGTTTTGTGGAGGGAATTTATTAGCCTCAAGGGGGAGACATTGTCCAGGTATACAACCATGAGGGCCACACAGTAACGTCATGTAGGTAATGCTGTGTCTCAGCAGAGTACAGTATAGCATTGCACTCCAATACACCAATAACACCTTTACACTCACGTTCATTTACCTGTAGGACATTACAGCCCAATCAAATGCTGTCATCATAATGAACCATCATGAATGCTCTTGTCTCTTAAAATCCTAAGAGATTGTTTTGGCAACAAATCTGAGGCTAGAACCCAAGAGTGGTTCATCAGGATGTTTCAGAAGATTCCACTGTCTTATACAGTAGTGTCAAGAATCCTCCTAGAATTGCATCTGGCTACTTTATTGACTTAGTAAAGAAGCATTTTACCACCCGTCCCATCAAACAAATAATGTTTGGAGCTGCAAAACATATTTGACCGATTAAAAATGAATGCAAATTTTAGCATTTAATATAGTATTTAAAGTATTTAGTGTCATAACAAAAGAAAATGCCACACCTGTGGACCATCTGAGTTCACATGAATCAGTTTAGCGAACTGAAAAGGTTTTTTGTTATTTTAATGGTCTTTTCTTTGAGGGTCTCTGTAAAGTGAGACACGTCTTATGTCACTGAAGTCCGCAAATAGGAGCTCAAATATTACAGTGAATAAATCTCTCATGTCTTCTCCATTTGTGAATGACCTTACTATCTCCTGAGTGGCAGACGGGCTAAGTTTACAATGTCCAGATTCCCACAGAACAACTGAAATCCCCTTTTTTTTAAATCATCTTCACCCTGATACATTTTCAGCAAATGTTTTTGTTCTGCAAATGTCTTTCAAAGTTGCTTTTTGTTCTTTGCTAATTTCTTGGCGACATCAAACAAAAACCAGCATCACTGGCTTTGAACACAAAAGAGCTACACTCTATTTTCCTCTGGAGCCAGAGAGGAAGGTCCGAAGAGCTGCATCCGGATCTGAAGCCACATGTTGCAGACCCCTGTCCTAGAATGTCAACGGGGTTTTTTGTTTTTAGAGAATATTTTGTTTTTCTGCTGAAAAACTATTGCTCCTACTGAGTATGATAGAGCCAGGCAGCACAAATATCCCTCTACAAACCTTAAGATCTCAACCAATTTCAATTGGACACATGCAATATTGGCATGTGTTTCTAACTGTAGTTTGTAGACATCTCTTTTAATGGCAAAACAAAACTTACCCTAAGAAACAAGCATAACTGAGAGATTATGACATGTATGCATCTTTTTTTCAAAAGTAAGTATACTTAATTCTTAAATTCTTACATGAGCAAAAAAAAGTAATTCCACCATTATGGTATTTTTGGTTTTTTAAAAGAAAAACGTATGCTTGAGTAAAGATTTGTGTACTTTTGCAATCCCTGATAAAGTAACATAAAGTGAATTGATTAGACCTTAGTCAGGCTGGTTTTTGTGCAGGGCCCAGCAGCAGTGACTACAATGTGCACATGCAAACACAAACATGTGACTGTGTGTGTTAATAGATACTGCTGGGTGTGCGCATGCTTGTGTGTGGTTTTGCAGGGGCACAAGAACCCCAAGAACAATCAGCTGAAGCACTTTACAGGGAGAAAATGAGAGGATCAGACTGTGAGATGGAGGGAAACTAAATGTAACAACGCTGGAGAGCCAAAAGATCTGTGCCTTTGCACCCAAGGGCCTCTCTCCCTCTCTCAGGCCTGGCCAAGCCGGACATATTTCACTGATGAGACACTCACTCACTCACTCACTCAACCAGACTCACCTTTCTTTGAGACATGTGCTTTCACTGAAGAGTTTGTGTCTGTGAAATAGAGAAAAGAAAAGGGAAGGGCTCTTTAGGGAGGTGAGACACACATGCAGTCATTCGGTTTTAACACACACATAAAACTACTCGAGGGCCACGAACGCGCTCACAGCCACAGAGGCTCCTGTCCTAACAAGCCGGCCTCCTCCGCCAAGTGACAGACAGGATGTTGAGCACACTTTCATCTTCCTGCCGCTTTGATTCCTCTGCCACCACTGCTGTTTATTTTCGTCCCAGAAATATTTCTCCTATGATGGAGCCTGTCATTTAATTTACTCTGAGGGGAGAGAGTGGGCTGGTAGAAAAGTTAAATGTACTCTTCTACCCACCTCACTCATTTACATCACTCCAACAATAAATCCTTTCCACTTTTATACTTCCCTGCTCCTGTTACGCATTTCATGATTCATCCTCATCCATCTTTCCTTGTTCTTCCCGCTTCCTCCTCAGTCATCTACAGGTTCTCAGGGAATTTAGTGAAGCAGAAGGAGGGATTTGGTATGAGTCACAGATTCCTGGGCAAGGATTCATGAGGTAACATCTGGTTCTGGATGCTGTGGGCGGCTCTTATTCCCATCCTGGCAGAAGCCCAGAACTATAGCCTGGTCCGACTGTATCTGCCCACCTGCCTCCTGGGTTTGGTGTGGCACATCCACTCAGCAGCAGCGCTGTCAATAAGGGGTAGGGATTTTCCCATTCGGTTTAATTCTCTTTAATAGATTTAAACCAACGCATCCTTGAGATAGATAGCTTGGGTAGAGAAGGAGTCAAGCAAGCACGGTGACAACGGCAGTCCAAGCAAAGTGTTGGAAGCTTGGAAGCTGACAACAGAATCAATGACCTTGAAGATTAATAATGGCTTTAGATTCATTTCAGATGTACTCCCTGTGAGTAAAAGTTGGTTTAAAATCTGTCGCAGCATTAGACTTAAATGATTGGGCTTTAGGGTTTGGATTGAATTAGCATCGCTGGTCTGATGGAAAAGTGCAATATGGCTCAGAGACAATGCAGTGGACATTAAGCTAATGCAACCTGACAGGCATTTTAGATCGAACGCAGTCTGCAAATGAGCGATCCATGATGATGCTGCACTTTCTTGCCTCAGTGCTTAGCTTGTCTTCTGGCACTCCGCTCAGCTTTCTGTCTTCGGAAAGGACGGACACAGTCACTCATACATCCAGAAAGTTAACATTCTGATTAAGTTTCCTCCCCTTACTAAGACCAAATACAACAAATAATCCACAAATTACTTTGTGGAGGAATTTTGAGTCCAGCTTTTGGACATGAAGGTCATCTTTGACAAAATTCCTGTGGATCAAAAAGTAATCAGGGAGTAGAAGACCGAACGCTGCTGCATCAGGCTTTAAAATGTCATTAGTGTTTGTTCCGAAGCATTTTTCTTCTTCTTCTACCCGGCCCATCCTCTTCCCATTGGAAATTGTTTTCTTATAGTGCGATTAGATATGTCAAACAGAAGAAATATAGCGCATTAAAAGTTAACTGAAGTAGACTATTTTACATCAAAATAGTCTCATTATACATCCAGCAGCTTAAGTAGACAACAGACAGAGAATACAAAATCAGCTCAACGGAGGTGACTCAGGAGGGTTTTCATCTTGTCTTTCATCTGCACTGCCGAAGTTGTGGCCGTTCACAGTGGACTCATTTCCTAATGGACCCCGGTTAGCAGCTGCCAAAAATACACCGAGAGTGAATGAACAGTCTCTATTAGACAAAATGGCCATCTGTAAATTGTGTCCACTCTGCATAAATGAGCAGGAGGGAGCAGGAGCAGATGGATGGAGAAGTCTTGTAACAAACCAACGCAGGCAGACTTGCTATCTTTCATTGCTTGTCAATATGGTCAGTTAAGAGTTCCCAGCTGTTTTTACACATAATTAGCGCATACTCATACTGGATATTAGATTGGAGGTTAGCTTTTGGTAACCTTCAGTTTTGGAAATCTTTTTTTTTTACACACTACAGAGGGACCTTTTAATAAGTTCCATATATTTGTGTAGGGACACACCAAACTAAATCCATTGGAGTCAGTGTGTGACATGAGGAAATGAAGGGACTTTATCTGGCCTCCTATCTGCAATTAGGCATATTGGCCTACATGGTGTTCCTCACAGACACTTCATTATCTTGTCTCCACTACATCTTATCTATGGCAGTCCAATGAGATAAGAGATTCTAATAATGGTACAAAAAACAAAACAAAAAAAACAGGATTGAAAAAGGATTGAAAAGATATATCCTGTTTGGGAATGAGAAAAAAGAGAGAAAAAGAAGACACCTCAAAGTCCAAATTTGTGTGAACATTCTTAACTTTAAACAAAGCGAGACAATCTGCAGAATTTTTGGCAAAAACACAAAGCTGAGGTTACAAAATGAAAAAAAACGGGAGGGTCTCAACAGGGCATTGAACTATCTGACATTCCAGTAACATGCACTGGGATAAAACCAGGTGTGAATCCACATCTCCTGTTTAGACTTGACGGCACAAAGCAGAGGGCCATCTGGCAAACTGTCAGAGCTAAACACAGACTGTTTGCTGCAGATTTTCTGTCTCTACTGCCTTCTACTTACTTGGGGAAAGTGGAGCTGCACTTATCCAAATATAATATAGCATTGGAAAACACCTAATTTAAATCCTAGCTTGACATCAAACTCCTCCGTAAGCAGTGCAGACAGGCTAACGCTGTGGTACAGAGATGTGTTTCCGGCATCAACAACTCCAGCTGAACACTTACTGGACCAGCTCCTCATATAAACCATAAGCAACAGAATACAGCTAAAACACAGCGAATAAGTCCAGCAAATAATGTGCAATGCCTAAACACAAACAAACTACTGTTTTGAATTGCACATTGCTCTTTTTTTAGGGAACCAATCAACTTCGGTTAAGCCCAATCTTCCACTGGTGTAACCTCCAAAACAGATTGGAACTGAGCAAAAATACAAACTAAAAGAAGCTATTTTCTCGTGGAAATGTGCTGAGCTGCATAAGCATTTTCTGCGCAGCACTTCAACAAATACCAGAAGAAATCCTTGCAGTTTTGCAGACAAATCAGCTCATTTAAATGTGCGCATGTGTGACAAGAATAATCATCCCAAAAAACATCTCTGGCTGTGAGTGTGACGACAAACAGTACCGACTCAAATTTATTCTGATAAAGCCTCATTGTTCCAAACCGTCAGAAGTTCCAAGCATATCCTGCTTATGTGTTGACTTCTCACACACCGAGACACTGAATAATCACAGAGACTGAACAAGTCATAATATTGACTGGATGGAAAATGTCTTTTCTGATTCCCTCCACATTACATGATCATAACTGAATATTTCACTAAATTAAATTTGTCCCATTCCAGATGTGGTTTTACCCATGCATCTGACATGGTAGGCATTACGAATGTTGAGTGATTACAAAACCCTTAACCCAATGAAACATTTCTAACCTGATAGATTGTCCAGTATGAAACAAAAAGTAAGGCCGTTAGTCTTCGGCTGATGTATTATACATAGTTGGAAAGCCTGATAGTGTCTTCTACTTGTCAGAATTACACATCTGTTGGGATTGAAACACAGCTAAACAAATGGGTAGCATTCCCTCAATATGTTCCAAAATCCCCTGCAATATTCGCTCTGGTTTTGGATGGCTTTTGTGGATTGGATCATGACATTCTCCCACAATCATGAGGAACAATCAAGACAAATCTGCCATTTTTACACTTTTCATTTTACATGGTTACATTTCAGTAGCACATGTGGATGATCCATATACTGTACAGCCACAGCTGCTTGCCATCTCTTCTGGTAGGTGGTTGGTCACCTGGTCAGTTTGCTGTGTGATGGAGGTCAACCAGAGGAGTTGTGTTGGTCACTCTAGCACGTACCACATGATCAGACTCATCCTATGAGAGTTCGATTGGGTTAGACGATCCTCTCCACTCCTAAAATGCGTGGGTACCCTGTGGTGATCCTGGCTCTGTGGGGGACAGCATCACTGTCATCCTGCAGGACGCAGTTAGGGCCCAGATTGAGGAGATGTAGCATCCAGAATCATACACTTATTTGTCTGCTAATCAGGTGCCAGTCATGAATCTGTAACTAACACACACCAGCAGCACTTGAATCCCAAAAAAAGAGGAGGGTTTTGCGAGGGGTTTTGGCACATTTTGGGGGGGCACTTTAGTCGTGTGGCTCATTTTACAGTCATTCCACAGAAGCACCGTACTGTGCCTGTGAAACTGTGACTAGTAATGCTTTCTAATGATGTTTAATACTATATAATAATAACTGACCAATCACAAAGATCCACACAACAAAGGTTAGTTAGTTTCAACTTATTTTCCTTGGATGCAACATTTTGGGACCCTTTGGTCATCAACTTTTCATCTAACTTTATTGATCTTCTTGCCTCCTCACACAGTATTGGTAACTTTCATCAGGACTGAAACAAGGCAGAGTTTCATGCAAACATAGAGGCAAGATGAAGGAGACCAGAAACAGTTGTTATTAGTTATTGAATTAGATCCCTTGAAGGGTCTTGGAGCTACAGGAATAAAAAAAAAAGATACTTTTTGGGATTGATTGGAAACAGCATATGCATGCTGATGGTTCACAGATGCGTCTTATCTGTTTTTGTAATACTCATAAAGAAACTGCATGTGTTTTAATGCATGCACACAAAGAAATAAAAAGTCTTGCATTTCACAGTGTGGGCACATCACCAGATGAGTTCATCCACAGCATGTCTTCAGCCAGGTTTTAAGAGACTGCAGAGAGAGGGCAGGCCAAGCTGCAGGGAACTGAACACCTCGCCTGTAATCTGACACAGATAGATGCCGGGCAGCTGAGGCTCGCTCCACTGTTCTCATGCTGATACCTGATAAAGAGGTGTGGGCTTGTCTTCTAGAAAAACAAAAGAGCTACAGCAGCCTCGTTTGATAACACTGGAATGTCTCTCTCTGTGCTTTTTGTGTGACAAGTTTGAGCCTTATGCACTTTTGGAAGTGCTACTGTCTGTGGGCTTGTGCCTGTCCAGTTTTTATAAGACAAATGTAAAACATCACTCAGTAAAGCGGGACATGAACAGACAATATCAGGATGAGAGATTTTTAAATTGAACAGGAGTGAATGCCAAGAAGCAGAATGACTTTAGCAGGGTTGGTGCATTATTTATGTGGCACACACTGTAAGATATCACTTACACGAATCGAGCACAAGCCAAAAGGTTGGATTGGTTTTCAGTACTCTGCTGCACTGTGATTCTCTGAGTGACCATGATGCAGTAATACACATGGGCGCAGCGATGCAGCTGCTTCTCAGTAAATTGCATCTCATTGGACAGAATTCAAATTAGCTGCTTATGCTGCGTCTCGGGTTACATTTCTTTCTTTCCAGTGACACACGCCTGAATACAGGGTCAACTCTTTCCAGCTGCTGCAGTTCCTCTGTGTATGCCATAAGTGCAGGCAAAAAAACCACAAGGAAAAACCTAAACAAAATTAACTCCAGTGGAGTCTCTTAAACCCAAGACAAGCATTGAACTGCCAACATTTCTTTTATTTATATTAGCCGATATTATTGTGGGTAATTACTAAAAATGTTCAACTCTTACAGCTTACAACCTTTTTTTTATCTCCTGCTGTAACTGCACCTGTCTTCACTTTGACTCACACATATTTTCTACGAAATAGCTCCGTTCAGTCACGTCCGTGCAAAGGCTTGCTTTGTGTACGTTTGTGGTGCTTTATGTTGAAATAATTCTGGGAGAACTGCCGAGAGACAACTGCACAGAGGTCTGCGGGGGACGCTCTGGTAAGTTTCACATTCTGAAAGATGCTCCAGTATTTGTGGTTTGTGTCCACAGGGAAAGATCGACATGAACAGTTGTCGATGATCTCTTCCTGATACAGTAAATGATCAAATCCTGTGTTTATATAAGCTTTTTCCAAAACACAATTTGTGTTAAATCTAATTAAAAACAGAACACATGGTTTCCTTTTAACCCTATGGTTTAACATAAAAGCTTACTAAGTTGATATAAATGTTGAACCTGAGAAACCTGCTGTCTCAGAGGAAAAAGAGAAAACCCATCTCTGTTGCTTCAGAGATGAGAAGAGGCATGTGTTTGGGAACTCACATGACCAGGTGAAGTTTTCAGACTTACTTTAGGGTGGCCTTTGTTGAATATCTTTAATCTATCTTTAATCCTTTTAAGCACCAGAAATGGGTTGACAAGTGTCATTTTGCACAATCGGCATAGCAATCGGACCTAAAGGGTTAATAATGCACCATTTCCTTTCATTGGATAAAAGCTTTGGGCTGCAGGTGTGCCAGTATAGCACCCTGATGCTTCTTCCAAAGAGTCAAGCTGCTGTAATATGTGCCAAGTTATCAAGGGAGTTGTGTGGTTTGCTTGTTGTCTACTATGGCGGGTCTATTATAAGTATGAACAAAAAGGAGGGAAAAAAGAAATCAAAGCTTGAAAAAAAATGTAATCTGAATATTGCGCAAAGATTTGTCAATCGCTTTGCTAAATTGGGTTTTCACAGAAGTGCAAATGACCCGGGCCATGTTCACTAATGCAGCTGCATAAGATCACAGATGCTACCTTTTGAAGTGTTTGCTGATAATAAGCCTGCTGGTCCTTTTGGCTCTTGAACCTTGAGGATATACTATTCATGATTTTCAGAAAGGATTTCAAATTTTAATTCATCAGACCGCAAGACAGCTTTCTATTTTTCTCCATCAAACTTTGATGTACCTAGACCCAGAGAGGGAAACATAGTACCTGTAAAGCTTGTTTTTTTTGCACAAAATTGACAAATTATTTAAAAAGAAAACACCACTGTGACCATCAAAATATGTCTAAACTTGTAATTATACTTTATTTGTTTTGTAAAAGATCTAATTTGCAATCTTACTTGTTTACTCAAAATGAAAACAAAGCCACAAATTATAGCTCTAATCCCTCTCCAACACCAATGTGCAAAGAATAATTTACGATACTAACCTGCTATGGAGACATCTTTGCATTTCCGCTTCTGCTCCAAGTAGTCATTACTGCTGATAAACTAAGCTAAATCCAGAGCGAAGGCCAATGAAAATGCTGTTCAAGACCACAGTCTGCCTTTCGCTCTAAGTGGAGCAGCTCCAGGTTTTAATTACACATTATGTCATCTGTTGATTTTGGAAATAATTTGTGTTTGAACAACTTTGACTCAAATGTACATAAACAGAAGACTAGGAAAGGGAATGAAAGTGTCTGTTATTCTGTCATGGAAGCTTTTTACACAAATGAGCAGAAAAGGGAAGACAAACCTTATCTACCATGTTGGGTTTATTCGGGTTCACTCAGCTGTCCCCTCTGAAACCTATTTGAACAAATTTCTGCAAATATCCTCTCAAGCAACTGTGCATAACCAAGCCTGTCATTTTCCCAGGAATAGAAGGGTAGTTAAAATTACAGCTTTTGAGGAGTGGAAATTTACGCACTGTCTGCTCTTAAAGAAAGAGCTCCAACAAAATAGCCATATGGTTGCATTTATAGATTTAAACATGGCAAGTTTTACGACATAAGGGGAATCTTTAATGACACATGACATTGGGTTAGTTTGGATGTTCAGGTACGGGGGGGTGTCTTCCATTGCATGTTCCCAGTAGTCGCTCTTTAGCTCATTATTTACAGAGATGTTTGTCAAAGAGCCTAATGTAAACATTTAAAGAAATCTAGTCACTGGGAAGTGCAATAAATTCTGCACTAGTGCTGTGATGGTCCTGTTTTGGATTGGCAACCTATCTAGAGTTGATCTCCTACACAGTCAAAACTGGGATAACTTTCATTCGTCAGTCTTCCTGAACTGGATGACACTAGTGAGCAGAATAAAATATTGATGAATGAATGAAAGGCGATGAATGGTGAAATCTAACCCGCTGTAAAACCTGAGGAGACTTTGATGTAGCAAGTCCAAACATGCCGGCACAATGTGGCTGGAATTTCCTCTGAATATCTTCATAAAAGTTGTTGAAAATGTTGCCTGTCAAAAATGGAAACATTATCATTCACCCTGAGTGATGTCTGTCAGTTAGTCTCCATCAGATCATGGGAAAATGTGTGGCTCCCCTGATAAGCACCTACTTGTGGCCACCATCTGATGCCATCTGCAGAAAAGCTGAAAAACAGTGTGCAGTCTTGGGACAATTCTCTGGGAGTTCAATCCAAGTTTTCCTCAAAATCCCTCTGAACTACAAACTCAAACCAGTTTTGGAACGTAACAGTATGCCATGATAGCTTTCATAGCAGGATTTAATGAATGTGCCAACTCTCTAATCTGCTTGGTGTGATTGAAGTGAATAAAAATACAAATCCTTCACAGGGTGTTTCTAGAAGTTGTCGCAATTTAAGCGCAGCTTGTGAGAGGGGGGGGGGGACACTGATGAGAACCAGAAGTAAAGACAGTGTCTGTCCGACTGGGGGCGGCGTTGGACAGCCACCATCTGCAGGCATCCCAACGCGCAGCCCTCCAGCCACCCCCACCATCATCACCCACCTCATCCTCGCTTGTGGGATCAGCAATTCAGATTGCATGCAAATCCTGGAGCGTCACTGTGGACGTGCGTGTGTGTGTGCGTGTGTGTGTGTGTCTATGAGAGAGAAAGAGAGGGGGAGAAGTGAGAGGTGTAGTTGCATT
>JBBDHI010000014.1:20671304-20685562 GCA_037177115.1 Craterocephalus stercusmuscarum
GACAAACCGACATATCTGGCAGAGGACATCTCACTAGCATGAGCTTGAGCTTGTATCTGTATACACACACACACACATGCACATGTGAGCACACAGGCAGACTTTATTGTCTCTTTATCAGAATAACACACAAACATATCCCAGTTTGTTTCAGACCCAGCTGTTGCTTTGTCATTACTTACAACACTGAACCAGTGTAGTGGCGATCATTGTTGCGTACAGTAGCTCTAAATGTAACACTAGAAATGATGACGTATTTCACCCTGAACATCTTGCTGTAAAACAGATTTGATATTACTTGAATACAGCTGAGCTTTTTTAAGAAACTCTGAAAATCAAGACAGATATTTGACAAGTCAGCCACAAAAAAACATCATCGTCTTCGCAAATTGTACTTGTTTGCACTGATTCTGGGCCAGCTGACGAACATTATTGGCTCAGAGACATGTGGTGACATTGACTGCTAATGAGACTTGCTTTCACCATTTTATGCACCAGTGATGAATTCATAGGAATATGGCTTTCCAGCAAAGAGATCGGGACGGTTTTATCAAAGGGACAAAGGAAAAAGTCCAAAAATAAAGAGCATGTGTGAGAGTAAGAAACAAATGAAGAATGGCAAACCAGAGTGGAGTTGGAAAGTGTGTGTGGGGGGTGGTGTGGGGGGGAGAAGGGTGGGGGGGGGATGAAAGGTGTATAGATTAAAAGTAAAGTACAGATGAAATAAAAAAAAAGAGCAAGGTCAGCTAAAAGTTAGAGCTTGTGAAATAAGAGGGAGGGGAAGTAGAAAGATGAGAATGTCAGGAAGAGGTGAGAGGAAATCTGCAAGACGTAAAACAAGAATTACAGCCAGATACCATTGAAGGTGACATTTTAGGGTCGTTTAGACCTTTAATCCAAACTTCTGCTCCAAGAAATTACCAAAGAACGATACTTTTAGAAATTTCCTTCATTGCTTTTGCTTGTCTGTATGGTGGGACCCCCCTACCACCATCACTGCCACCCTCTACCCTCCTCCTCCTCCCCAACAGACCGGCATTGAGTGCCATGAGGAAGCTTTTGGCATTTTCCAGCAGAAGTATGGCGTCTAAGAGAGGCTTGGCCTGAGGTAACAAGTTCTATCAGAGGCTGAGCTCTTGCCAGAGGTATGCCTAGATCAGCCTCTTTGAATTCTTCCTTAATGTCACTATAAAGCTCTTTTAACTAGTTTACCATACAGCCTCATCAGCCATTTTGAAATGTTTCCAAATCCTCTTTTGGGGACCAGCAGCACCATCAAAAAGGTTCCTACCCATCTCTCCTAGATGATACTCCTCCTACTCTGTGAAAGGGTAGAGCCCTAGAAGAACACTTGAGGCAGACATGTTTAGAGGGCTCTTGGAGAAATATGAGCATTGAGATGGATAGAGGCAGTGAGTGCGGAGCCTTTTGATTTGTGCGGTTCTAGTTTTTAATAGTTTATGTAGCTTGCTTGGACTGGTTGTCAGACTGAAAAGTGTTGGAGGTAAATTATCCTTTCCTTTATAGACTGCTCTCCTAGTGCAGACTTGTATCTGTTTGGCGTTATTTCTGTGAAGTGCAGCTTTTCTTTCTAAATGACAAAACAATATCAATGTCCCAAAGCACAAAATTAATCTTGTCTTGTTTGGAGAGTGCTGTTCTGACAAAAAATTAGCCAGTGCAATCTAGATGATTCATCAAGGGCAGGTTGGGGTCATTGATCTGGCTTGCAAAGCAAAAATACATTTGAATGTTTAGCAGCTAAAGATTAGTTAGGAATAACTCAGGCTTTTCTTTAAGACAGCAATTTTGGGTGTTCCAGCTTCAACGACTGAAACATATTGCTGGTGAAAATTTTGTGTCATATTTTTTAAACACAACCAAATAGTTTTAGTGCCAAAGCTGACTTTACAGACCAAAGCAGGCAGTGACTGTGATGACTGAGATTCTGAAAGTAACTGAAATTAACTTTGATACAAGAAAGGAGGCTGACGGCCGCTAAAGAATAAGAAAGCAAATGTGTGAGAGCGAATTTCTGCGGATTTCTGCAGTTTCTGCATTTATTGTTCAAGTATTTATCAATAATACGATGAAAATGAGAGGAAATTTGAATATTTGCTTTGCAAGTCAATTTTACTGTGCACCCCTACATTATTTGCTTGCACTCCCAAAGGTTAAAGGAGCTATACCTGATATCACGTCCGGCTAGTTTAGCTAGCGATAGCGGCTAGTTTTTTTTTAGCTTTGACGTGACGCTCTTTCTTTGCCAATGGGGTTAACTTTCGTAACTTCCAGATCCCTAGAGGAATGCTGGCTGATCAGAATCCGGACGTTCCGAAAGTTAACCCCATTGGCAGAGAAAGACCGTCATGCTAAAGCTAAAAAACCAGCCGCTATCGCTAGCTAAACTAGCCTCACGTGATATCAGGTATAGCTCTTTTAAGTTAGGGGCGACTGTGCTAAGAGATAGAGGACAAAGACACACGTCAATAAAAGGACAATAAAAAGAGACATCATATTGTTAGCATAGACGTCATGAGACAAAGTTTACATTCATTATCCATGAATGTGACTCAGTGAAGCTTTTTCATTGGTTCTGATTTTCTCATCATGAGCCAGACGTGTTTGAGCATGTGGGCTCATTGAACAAATGAAAAAATGTGTTTTTGTCCTGTCTCTTACAGACTGTCTGTAAACATTTACTTTTGCTTTGTCACAGATAAATTGAGCATAATGTGTAACTGCGACCCAGCGGTATAACAAACCCATATTTTTGGTTGGTTTGGACTTAAGATGATCAAGTATGTTGAGACATTTTTTTCCCCCAGGGAGTTTCGCTGGATGCATTTAGAAATGATCTTCCTCTGAAAAACAGTCTTATATCACATGATAAGGTGCAAGTTGAGATAACTTTACGAGCGAGATTAAAGCTGATATTCTTTATGCCTCATCCACAACACGTAGGTGATCTCGATCAGAAACAGCCCAGAATTCCCGCTGGAATTCCCCCGGGGTCCTTTTTCACCTGTTGACTTCCAGGGCCTCGTTCTGACTCAGCTTGGGTTCAGGCAAGTGGGATACTCTCCAGCCTCCAGACATCCCATCCTATGAGGTCAGCCCTCTGTTAGCCTTCACCTGAGGCCAAAGGGAGTGTGAGGGGATTTAGGGCTGAGAGGTGGAATCAGGGTCAGACATGTCCGCACCACCCAAAGAGACCCATAACTTGTTCCCTGTTAGAGTTTGAGATCCACATTCTTTCTAGCTAATTACAAAATGTCCTTATTTTCTTTGCTTTTAAAAACTTTAAATATACATAAAGCTGATCATGCCTACCTGAGCAGAACACATTTAAATAGTAGGAAGCGTGTATATGTGTGTACTTTAAGTACATCCACCTTCTTCTTTTTTGCATTCTAAGTTTTAAAGTAGTCCATTTTGCCTCTACTAAAACTAGTCACTCTTCCTTTGTCTGCCTGTATGTGTGTGTGGTAACCTCGGCATGTCTGCTTGTATGTGAGTCACCCTTAAACACACTGTGCCTCTCAGTCTACGCCGCTCTCCGTTTGGCTCTCCGTCTCCGTTCGGCCTGCACAGATTGAACTTCTGCCGGTCAGGATGCTCGTAGAATCTTGATCAGCTCAAATTTACATCCAGACAATGGTAGCAGTTGAGAGGCGATTTCTCTCCTCTTTTTCCTCTGTTTTCCCTTCCTTGAACCTCCTGTTCCTTCTTTTTGTCCTCCTCCTTGCTTCTGTGTCTTTGCCAGCAGGCCCCATCCCTCCTCCTCCATTGTGTTTTTTTGGAAGATGAAAGGATGAAGAGGGAGCCTCTTTGACAGTAGACTAAACTGAATGCTTCTGGACTTCATCCTTGCTCATGAGAGCACAGCCCTCCCGATAATGAACTCTGAACATAATCTAATGTTTGCCTCTTAAAGATTTGGATGCCACAGCCAGTCTTATATTCTGCGCCTTGTCCACATCGAAATGGCCCTGTGCACCATATGACGAGACACCACAGTGTCACCAATTAGCATGAACCTCATTTAGAATCAACACTGGTCTTATATTCAGAAATTACAATTGAAACATTGATCCTACTTGATTAAATGTGACCTCAGAGACAGCAGGATGCTGATGTACAGGCCAAAAAGCATCTCAGATGTGACATAAAAGGTATAATAAAATAAAAAATGTCTTTTGAGATCTTTGTGTTGGATGTAGATAATGCTGAGGTGTCTTTACAGTGTCATGTCTGTATTGCAGAGAGAGCATCATTTGATGATAGATATTCACTTTTAGGAGTAATATACATCATTATACCAGAAACAGGATTCCTTTCTTAATAATATAGTGTATGGATTATAGTTTGTCAGTTCATAACAGTTTTTATTCAATTTGCCTGTTATCTGAACAAGAGGTGGGTTTATTATATTTTTATATTTTGAGATCTTGGAAGTATTATCTTGAGCTTGAGGTGAGGCTGTGTTGGCAGGTTTACTGCTGAAGTCTGCTTTGCAATCCACGATAAAACAGAATGTAATGCATCACGTGTACCTTTTTTTTTGTACATTATTGTGCTTTTTTGAGACGAAAAGGTCCATTTTGACAGTTTTTCATTGCCAGTAGTAGCATGTTTGACCTTAGTGCCTTGAGGGTGACATTATACACAGAAATTGAGTTGCATTCAGGTACATTTCTTCTTCTGAGGGGATATGTATGTAAGCTTCAACAACTTGATGGGATTACTGTATACTACAGTGGGCTAGGGCTGGACGATTATGGAAAAAATAATTATCACAATTATTTTGATTGATATTGAAATCACGATTAATGTGCACGATTATTCATTGATTTTAAAAAGTGTTTATTGAACCACCAAAGCTTAACCTCAAATATAACTTTTTAAAAAACAACTGGAAATAAATTAGAAACAAGTAAAGTAGTAAAATAATAACATATTAAAATAATGACAGCAATAAAAATGAATAACCAGTCTATATGCATTCCTGTTACATACATGTGACATTAATAATTTTTCTTTGATTACAGTGTTTTTATAATTCTGAGAAGGCAATATTGAAATCACTATTAAAAATCGATTAATTGTCCAGCCCTACTGTGGGCTGCAGTGTCTGATTAGGCAAATATTTTAGGGGGATAATCAGCTCAGTTGATTATTTTTGACTTGATCGCTAAAGATTAGCAAACACTGTGGGGCTGAATGTTGTTTCTGCTATGAAAAATGAAATGTGCACACTTGCAGCCGTGAGTGCAGAATCTTGATAATGAATTAGCACCAACACCCAAGTGTTGTGTTTCCATCTATGCTGATGAAAGTTTGTCTCATTCCACTTAAAAACTTTGCTAAAAAGCTACATTTTTAGTAGGATTTAGTTTTTTTGTTTGTTTTTACCAGACTAAGGTCTGTAGTTTGTCCAACAGAACAGCTAAGGCTCCTAAGTGATAATACTCTCAGCAATGTGTGATGCTGAGCAAATGAAGCTGACTCTCTTTTCCCATGATAATTTAACTTTTAATATTCTCCATGTAGCTCTATGTAAGGATATACTGTTTATGCAATTATATAGCTATTACAAATTTTTACTCTTCCAATAGTGCTGACTTCGCATTGCTTTCCAAAAATCTGAAACCACTCTGTCTCTAACAGATGTGCTGCACACGGGAAGTTGGCCTGTTGTAACCGATTCAATGCTCAGTAGTAACAATGAAAATAAAAGCAGTATCTAAAAGAAATCTTCCATGAAGGAGAGACCCGTATTTGAACATTCTAACCACTAAAATAACAGATTTGGTTGGTTATTTGCTTTATTTGGCATGAGAGGGAGACTTTTTAGCTGTTGTGTTTTGCCTACAGGATAGAGTGACTTATTACATTTCAGCTGCTGCTCAAGAAATTGTTGTGCCATAATCATTCATGCATGGTTCTGTCATCAATTCTTTCCCATTTTATAATCCCGTTTTAACTTTGGGAGAGAGAGCGCCTTGATGGTTGCACCTAAACTAACATAAGAAACACATAAGAAAATGCTGAAAAAGTGAGATCATTCAACAAGATCCAGCCCAGTTGGTGAGAAGGGAGATAATAAAACAAAGAAAACAAATAGGAACCAGATAATCCCAGCACAGCACTTTCTTTGATTCTGTTTTCCCTTTTAATAACTGAAGCATAACCTGTGTCATGAGCAGTGTTATAATAGGAGTAAGAAAGATGGACAACATAAAGTCATGGGGGCCACCCTCTGTGGGCTAATTCTCTCCCTAAAGGTTTACAGATGGTGGGTTACCTGCAGTCAGTCATGGTTGGTATGTTTTGGATTTGCTCGCTTTAGCACCTCCATCACTCCACAGAAGAAGCCAAAATGAAACCCAGCCTCTGTAAAATAACTGATAGTGTCAGAAATGTATTAAAAAGTTCTTTCCCAGGAGTGCCCTTTTACTATTTTGACTTCAAATATGAAGATGTGCAGTCCTGATCTTGTGTGTCTCTGTGTGTGCTCTGTCGAATTGTTTTGTGTTTTGCGTATGCACACAGCTTTTCGGGGGGCTGGAGCCTTTTTCTCTCCGTCACCAGGGCAGAGTGTGAGACCTCCTGAGAGTGAGCTTTTTAATTTCACTCCTCTCCGCCGCCAGTCGACTGAATTAAGAGGAATTGAAATGAAGAAGTTTTTCAATCAACACCAAACTTTGACACCAAACTGTTTTCAGATTCAGATTCATTTATCAAGCACTGAAAGAAAGATTGAGTTCAGCTCGTGAGCTGAGGGTCGGGGGCTTCATTATTGTATCTGCCGGTGTGGTGTTAAGCACTCAGCAAAGGAGCAGATTGTAAATTATCACCCTCAGGCCACCGCCAGAGAGCTTCCCCTTTTTAGATCAGTGTTGACAAAGGCCTGGGGGCTAGATTCTGGTGAGGTATGGAAGCTTTGGGGGGGGTGCTGTTAGCCTTTGTCATTGACTTCTTGTCTTTTTAAAACCATCCCTTACATAACCACCTGCCTTCCATCAAAGCTCAGAAGCTCGGTTCAGTGAGCACACATATCTGTTCCAGACTTTGAATATCATATGCCCTATAGTCTCCCCTTTCGCCTCCTTTGAGATGAGGGGTAACAAAAAGTGTTTTTGGTGGGAGGAGGGTTGATTAAAAAGAATGAGCCCTAGCTGCACACCACCTTGGGGCAGAAAACTCAAGTTCACATAAGCAGGAACTGTTGGGAGAAGGATTAGGGAGAGGGGATCAATGTGGCTCTGAAGAATCACGGTATTGTTGCAGGCTGCTCATCAAAGCAGAAAGAAGGTTTTGAAAGAACGAAGGGTGCTTTCATGGAGCAATATGACTGTCTTTGGTCTGTATGGAAACAGCCATGCGGAAAATATTGTAGTTTCTTATCGAACTTTATTTAAAATGTAGACAATAAATGGATACATTGTTTTTCAACGAAGTATTAGATTATATGAAGGTCAAATTAAGCAACCTTCTTGACATCATGATATCTTCACTTGTTTTCAGGATCTGGCTGATGTGCATATCTAGTGAGCTCCTCACAGGCCACATGTCAAGAGTGGTTGGCACTGTTGCCCCCCTGTTTTCATTTACAATATGCAGATGATATAACACAACTACCCAGATCCAATAAAAGTAATCAGATTTGTGGGGGAACCACACACATGCACTCATCCAAGCATACTTTATTTAGCCCATTTCAGTTTAGAGAGGCAGGTTCTCATGTCTGCAGATTATTCACGGGGATTTCATTCTAAATGAGGTGAGAATTATTGCTCTCTGTGAACTGAGTCTTTCAAAAGTCACTGCTAGAGGTCGAGCCACTTCTTTTTGTTCTGCTTCCCTTTGTTGGCCTACATGGCAGAGTAACCTGACCCTGGACATGGCAGGCAAACGTTTAAAGGAAAGGCCACTTTCAGCTGTAACTTTAAGTGATAGACAGAGTTTATGATGATGATCCTGTGCTTATTAATTCTGAAAGATTTGGTTCATGTACTACTACATGACTCTCACATAGATACTTTTCAACGTGGTCTCAAGCAATAGTTTTCCAGGCTTTTTGAACATCTTTTGGTGTTATTTTTTGGCTGTGTTTTTGTTCAAGCTTAAAAAAAGTCATCTAGCTCCATGATTAAGCAGTGTTGTCTTGGCACAAAACAGACCACCTAGCAAAAAAACCCCATTTCAAATAGTGTATCTAGGCACTTTGTAATCAACTGCTTGCCACTGAACCGCATTTCTAAAATGCCTTTTCTAGCTTAAAACAAAAATATTAAAGATGACACAACTTAGCAGATGTGAAACAGTATTGTTTGCACCAGTAAAGTGATTACAAAGGCTATTAGCTAATGAGTTGGCAGATTTCAGTACGGTGTGCAGTGTGTCCCTAATTTGTGGAATCAGGACAAGTGGGAAACAAAAGAAGTGGTAGGCCTGAGAACGAGATGAACACTAACTGAAAATAATGTACATAAGAAATCATTAAAAGACCTGATACAGGACCTGAGATCTGGTGCTTCAGTTGAGCTATGGACTCTTCACTGAAGGCTCATCAGAAATGTAAGGAAGGGAGACAAGGAGAAAAGGCCAAGGTGTGCCGAGTGACACAAGAATTGGACCAAAAACATGGTCTGATGGAGTGATAAATCCTCAAACCTCAACATTACAGAAGCAGTCTGGGATCAGCTTGACAGAGAATGAAACAAAAGGCAGCCAACATCCAAAGAAAAGCTTTGAAATGTCCTTTATGAAGTCTGGAGAACAATTCCCGAAGCCTACTTTGGAAAACTTTCAAGAGAGCTTGTCTAAGAGGGCTCAGACTGCGATTAACCCCTTTAAAGCCAACCCAAGAAAAATGTGTGGAGAGGTCCAATTTTTCTAATCTGAAGTCTTTATTTGGCCCTTTAACAAAATGTGTAGAAACAATGAGCACATTTTTTCTTTATAATCGACCATTTATTACCATCTGATATGTCAAAATCATGGAAGTTAACCCCACTGGCAGAGAAAGCATGTCACACCAAAGCTCGGGACTGTGGGACACTAGAGCTAAAAACTAGCTGCTTTCGCTACCTAAAATGGTAGGATGTAATATCGGGTATAGCTCCTTTAACAATATAAACTGGACTGGCCGATATTTCCCAGTTACCACGACTTCCCTGTCCCTCCTTACAGCCTCAGCGGGAAATGAATGGCCTGTTGCTGTTGCGTAACGAGATATTTGTGCTTTCCAGGCCTGGCTTTCTGCCTCACTGTAGGCCTGTGAGTGTGTAGAAGTATTCCTGTGGTCACTCAGTAGCGCTGTAAATGCTTGCATGCACAAACACCATGCCACTTTGAAGTCTGACAATTCTGGACCACTAGTTTTTTTTTCAACATTTGATGGCCTTGTCAGAACTCCTATGCAGGGCTCTGTGTGTGTATGGACAACATTTCAATAGGAACACACACAAACTCAGCTCCTGCCCCTCTTTTTTAAAGACTCCTCTTCAGCCCTTTGGGTCCCCTCTGGGCCTTCATGTCATCTGCAAACATCATTAACATACTGGATGTGGTGACTCTCAGCCTCTCTCGACTTCAGTGACGGCTGTTTGCTCGGGACTGTGGAACTATTATCAGCTTTAGCACACGTCCAGTCATTATGATACTGGAGCTGAACAAGGGCCAAACGCAAACATCCCAGCTCATTTTTCCATTCCAGTTTTATCCGCTTGCGTCTTTTCTTTCCTGCTTAAGTGTGTCGGTCTGCTCTGTTGCTCACAGAAGACGGAAGTGTGATGAGGATCATGTTGGCATGAAGCAGTGCTGTCTACATGGGCAGTCCTTTCCTGATTTGGTGGGAAAGGGGGTGCGGTATCTGGTAGTTGGGGGTGTGCTCCTGCTGTTGGGCCGGCCCTTTTGTCTCCCTAATGACTTGACCATGTAAAGTAAGCTGCTCTATTCGGGAGGCATTAAGGGTCGTTTTACCTGACGACCACCACTACCCTGGGGGAAGGGAGATGCCTAAGTGGTCCCTCTGCACTGAAAAGTCGGCCTTTTTTGTGGGCAGTATTAACCTTTTTTTTAAACACATTGTTCTCTGTGATAAAATGCAGACATTTATTTTCTCTGCCATCTGGCCATGGGAGAAATTAACAACTCAATTAATGTGATAATGTGGCACATTACTGAACCTTTCTCTTGCTCCCCCCCTTAAACATGAAGGTCAGAGGTCAGGGTTCAGTTGCAGCACAGAAATCCTGCCGTTGGTAGGGACTCAATATCTTATTTAAAAACACTTTAATTTGGTCCTTGCTGACACACATGCCTAAACCCAGTTTCACCCACTCCACAAAAAGTTTGTGGCCCGAGTGCTTAGATTTTTTATGGTATTGATTCCAAGTCTAAAAACTTTGTTTTCTGTTTTTATGAGGAGTTACTGTATAACAACAGTATAGTTCTCACCAGCCACACAGATGCACTTAAGGAATCTGTCATGCCAAGGACTAAGAATGCATCCCTATCAATCATGTTAAATCAAGTTACAGTGACATTTATGGGACAAAGGAACAGGGAGAGGACCACTGGCAGAAGCCCAGAAAGACTTTTTATTCATGTGCGCTACTTAAAGATATTGATTCACCCTCCATAAAATGTACCAGATACTTTTTGAAGTTTCGCAGTTTTCCTCTTGTACACACAGAGACGACCATAAAAAGTCATGCAGACAGTCATATTTAGTGTAGGCTGAACCTGATTAAAACAGCAGGAACACATTTCTGCCCTTTAAATTACTGCAGGAAGTTCAGTGCTTACCCTGCTTTCTTTAATTTGATTGTTTAGACCTTGAATTGTATTATAGGTTTAAAAAATGGAGGGATGGATTCTTTTGATTAGAGGTAACATTGTCATCTAGAGAGATCAGTTAAGTACAAACCACTACACATAGCGCTGAAAATGAAATTCTCATGCAATTCTTTTAACAGAAGTTTGGATAAAGTTTGAACTTGTAGGTTGTGACATAACTCGGGGCTTAATCCTCATTTCAAACCTCAGAAGTGTCAACTTCAACAAGATGAGTGCAAAAACGCACACCATAGCCCTAAACTGCTTGCTCATAGTGAGTTGTTTCTAATTCCTCTAATTCTAGACGGAGCTGTAGAGTATGGGCTGAGGCAGTAGCTAGAGCTATCTCATTAGCATTCTGTTCCCAGCGCCCGGTCAAATGCTCTAGTACCTGCTCCGTTGCTAAGGAATTGGCACTTAGGTAATGAAATGCCCATCGCTGACAGGGGCACTTGATTGTGCAGAGTCTGAGAGAGTGGGGCCAAGTGAGAGGGGAGTGAGAACTAGAGCGAAGGACAGAACTGGGGATGAGCCCAAGCAAACATTAAGCACAGAGTTGGAGAAGAAGAAGTGGCAAAGCCGCTGCTGCTGGCACAGATACGGAACCACAGCAAGGCCCAGATAAGACTACTTACAAAGTCTACTCCAAAACTTGCAAAACTCTCAAGGATGAATAGAAGGAAGCTAAAGGCTTTGCAGAATATCAATTAAATAGTTTCCTTTTTGACTACATGTAATCAGAGGAGCAAAGTCATGCCTACATTATTATATCAGAATGGCATAATATGCAGTGGTTGGCTAAGCGGAAATCTAGACTTCACTGTTTGCATTAATAGATATATTGGTTTTTTTTCAGATTTTTTTTCAGTGTAATGTTTTTGGAACAGATAATCTCTCTTTCTTTGCAATGATTGTTTGGTTTTCCTCTTTCGACCCACCTGATCCTTTTAATTATCTGTTGCCATGTTGCACAAGAGTAGTCAAGGGTATCTAAAGGAAAATTGTAATAAAGGAAATGAACTGTCTTGGAGTGAAAACAGCAGCATTTGTAAGATGGTTGGAAGTTTAGACTGTAATAAATAGCATAGCAGACTTAGTGACTGCTGACTGGAAACACCGTAGATGTCATCTATCGTATGCGACGCATGAACTGGAGAGAGGATTTTCTTTTAGCCGGACATTTTTTTCATATCTGTAAGTTTTGGCCATGATGTTTCGCTTGAATCGATCATGTGATCAGGCATGTGAGTGAAATGTCAGAGCTTATTTGTAAAAGTTGTTTTCATATCCCCTTATCAACCTTGCTTTATTTTATTTTGAAGGCAAAAATCACCTTAGATGAGCATGAAAACCTTTGCAAAATGAAGAAATTTCTGTTTCTTAGCATCTTTAAATCTGATACTTTATGTGCATCCAAAAACATGACGGGCTCCTTATCCATCCTCTGCTGTTACGTTTAGTTTTCCTCTTCACAGACCCACACATATTCCTTCCCATCGCTTAGTCTCCAAACTAAACACGGCCACCTGAGTATGAAAAAGCAACACTTCCTTTTTATCTTCAGAGCCTCCGCTCCACTTTGACACCACTACCTTCAGGCCTCCCATAGTCTTCCTCTCTGACCCCGCTCCTCAGATTCTCCCCAGCATTGTCCTGAAACTTTGACTACATTCATGCTTCAAAAAGAAGCCAGACATAATAAGAGTTTGCTGCAGGTCGCCCGCCTGCTCGTTCATTATTAGCCCTTCAGTGGATGGTCGAGGCCTGACAGCCCGGCTGCCATCTGATTGTGTCCCTGGAAAAATTAACATTTAATGGATGGCAGTGGTTTTCTGAGTTTTTTCAGCGATGTACCCACTGTGCAGTACTTTTCCAGCCGAGTACCCCCTAACCAGCACAGAGCTTTCTGGTTGGGAACACAAGTGAACAGGACTGGACCGTCCCAATCTTATTAAAATTTCTACCTAAAGAAACACTTCATGTCAACATGTTATCAATGATTCATGACTAAATTCCTGGGAAAGGCGTTAAAACCACGATAGATGTCCTCTCCTAAACATAGAATTGAAACTAAATTCTGAGAGTTAACTTACAGAAAGATTTCATTTATATCAAAGGATTGTCAGAAATTTTAAAGAAAATATTTTTGTGATTTTATTTTCTTAAGTACCCTTTGGAGTGTCCCAAAGTGCCCCTAGGAGTACGTGTACCCCCATTTGAGAAACAGTGGTCTATGGAACCAGAGGTGGAAGATGGATTAAATATTTGCACCTTTGTTGACTTGTGGACATTTCTCAAATTCCTGTTTTTGTTCATGATTTGCACGTATGTCGATGCATTTAGGTGCATCACTGACCTTGTTCTTGCTCTGGTGGTTTATCTTCCTGCCAATAATAGAGTGGCTGGTTTTGTTGTCACTCAGTCTGACGTTCCCTGAATCCTGCTTGAAATTGATGCTGACATTGAACGTTGCAGTTTTATGACATATCAAAAGGAGGGATTCTGCCTTCATTGGGGTCAAGATTGATGGTTTATGATCTTTGCCTGGAGATAGTCTGGGGTTAATCAGCAAATGCTCCTAAAAAGACAAAACATTCAAAATAATAATTCATTATCACCTGATAAGGAATGTTTTTATTCCCGTTTCACTTTTTTTCTTACCTTAATGCTTCTACTTCCTTTAAAAACAAGACCGTTTATAAAACTACTGCAATCTTGACTTTGATTGATTCTTTTTTTTCTTCCTTTCCGTGAACGTGCCAGTTCAGCCCTTATGGCCAGTACACACTTTTATTCTCCTGTCTTCAAACACCGTGGGTGGAGTTGACTGAAGTTACACGCTCACTAAATTGCTACCTGTAACATGGAGGTCTTAACAATAAGCTGCGTTGTGGACACAGGTGTTTTCTTTGCTGCAGAGGAGCGGAAGAATGGGGATAAGGGAAAGAGTAAGAGAAAAGGCACATTATTGAGTGAGAAGATCCCCAAAGGGGAGACACAGTTTTCCAACTGTGATGCTCTAAAAAGGAACAAATTCAGTCTTTATTTCTTATCTGTTCCATGTGGGGGCTCACATAGAAAAGTGTGTCTCCAGTCTGAGGGGCTGCATTGTGCAGGAAAACAGAGGAGGCTGAAGTGGCAGTTCTTCTGCCAACAAAGGACAGTGGAGCAGTGAGGACAAACTGCTTCACTGCCAGTGCAAACTACATTCTCGGGTTAAGCTCAGTGAACAGCTACAGGGTCTCATTAAAAGTAACGTATCATGCTTTTAAATCCTTCCTTTTCACAAGTAAATCATTAATTTATGGTTTATATAAAGTAAAACTGCAATCTTTTGGTCTGAAATCATTGTTAGTATAGCTCCACACACCCCTTCTTAACCCCTGTTCTGAGGTGTTTCTTTACAGTCA